>VWZP01009370.1:3907672-4057487 GCA_013396995.1 Dicaeum eximium
AAAAAAAAAAAAAAGAATTAAAAATTCATATCTTAATATCACAGAATAATCAGACAGTTAATCTTCCTAAGAATATGTTGGAAGTCAAAGAAGCAGAAACATTTCCTTCATTTGTACCTTTTGTTTTGGGTTTGGGTGTTTCTTTGTAACAGGTAAGGTTATTCCTGTGTTTTTATTCTGCTGTAGTTATTCTTCCTTTCTGTGTGGAATTTATGCAAAGAACGACTCTTCACCCAAATAAAGTTCAGGGACAGTTGGTGCTAAATGTAAAAAGCAATGCTTATACATTTTCCAACCACCACTACCACTTCAAAGGTCATTAAAATTAAAGAAAATAGTTAGGGTAATTTTCTATTCCAGCCATATATAAAATGCAGCGTTCTCATTCCTATATGCAGTGGTTTGTTTAGGAAATGACTCAGCCTTCATGAAAAGGAGAAGCAGTGCCATTAGGAAGTATAAGCTTACATACATGATATGGGTTTAGTGACATTAGTTAAAGGGTAGACTTGACAATGTTAGGATAATTGTTAGACTTGATGATCTTCAAGGTCTTTTCCAATTTTAATTATTTTCTAATTGTATGATTCTATAGGTCATCTGACTTGAGAGGTCTGATGATACTACCCTTATCTGTATGTTTGTCTATTGCACATATATAATTTAAAGGACTTTCAGTTGTGGCCGACAGAAGAGTTATTCTTCTCTTCACTACTGACTTGTTACGGGGTCAAACTTAAAGCCAATTTCTTACACATTGGATATCCAGAGCTAAATTAGTAGATCAAAGGACAAATGCCTCAAAGTTTTGATATGCAGAAAATGGAACCACACAAAGTAAGCACCTCAACATGCTGGAAGGAAGAAATGCTATTCAGAGGCACCTTGACAGCCTTGAGAAATGTGCACCTACATTTTTTTTTGTCCAGGAAAAGGTCTATTTAATTGCAAAATGTTATATTTTCCCTCTTGATGACACTTATTAAACAACTTAGACTAATGCTCATTTGGTTTTCAGGTAAATTCATTCCAACATAGCATAAATTTTCTGCATCTGTGTATAAAATGACATTTTTAAAGATCAATATGCACTAAATTGAAGAATCATTATGTAATATTTTTGCACCAAATTAAGGTACAGATGTCCCTTAAAAGAAAAACAAGTGAGAAAAACAGAAATTCAGCATGTGTATGTTGTGATTACCAGGACAGTTTCTGTTGGACAACTTGGTTTTCTTTTTTTCTCATATTGTCTTCCCTCTGCACAACTGTTTTGTACTAACTTGTTGCACCACTTTCCAAGGTAGTTCCTCAAGGTACACAACATTTCCTGGGGTTTAAATTATTTTGTCAGGTTTAGTAAATTTTTTCTGCTAGAAATAATTGATTAGGCAATTTTATAAAGTGATTACAAAGCACTAATACATTTTCCAGTCCTCATTCTTTCAGGAGAAAAAAACCCAACAAAATCAAAATATGCCAAGACAGCTATTCCCTCCTCCATTCTGTTTGTCAGTATCTGGCTCAGCAAAAGAGCTCTTTTTACACTGGCGAGTGCATCATGTAGAGGTTTGTTTAGTTGCCTGAGCACAGGCATGTGATCTAAATAATTACCATCTAATCACAGCTGGTTTTAGGTCTGCCTCACAAGGCCAGGCTCGTGTATGCCTTGTGGCACAGCTGCTAGGCCCAGCTGGATACTTTGGGTGTGCTCAGGTACCTCAAATGGCAGTAGCTGCCCCTGTTCCAAATCAACTAAACAACAGATTTGAATCCTATGCTCACACACGAGTGCAAATCTACGTGTATATAGCCTGGAGTTCTGAACTTCTGAACTGTAGATCTCTAAATTTAAAATTTAGTTGTATGCCTCTAGACCTGAATTCCAGCTGAAATTTTCTTGTCGAACAAAAATGCCCAACCCCTTAATTTACATATGAAATTGGTCTCAATCATATGCAAAACCCAAATAAATGATGACAGGTCAGGATTAATCCAGATGTAGCTCAAAGCTGTTAGGAAGAAGTGTGATAATGACAACTGGGAAAAAGTTAATGTGTTTTGTAAGACTAACGTGCTCTGGCTCTAAAGGAATCTTAAAATCCAATTTTATACTTCAGTGGGAATAAGTCAAGTCCTAATTTGATCCTAGTCCATTAGATTCTGCAGTTCGTTAGAAGTATGTTTGCTTGACATTGGAGCTAGTCATTCTAAGCTCCTTTCTTAGTCACTAGAGAGAAATAGATATTTGTTCAAATATAAGTATCTAAAATAGGTCAGCTGAATGAGACCTTCTAAGTGCCTGTTCTGTCTATTGGTTATATGAGTGTTTTACATGACTATTTCAAATAAAGATTCTGTGCAGTGGACAACCATTAAGTGAGAGTAATCCACCCCACCAATTTATATTTGTTTGACGAGATTAATCCTTCACTAAGGATCTAAATTAATATTTTTCTTTTAGAAATACAAAGGAAATGGAAACCAAAGGATGCTATTATTTACTTTCTTGAGAATTTTTCATTCAATACAGCAATAAGTGAAGAGGCTTTTTTTATAAAACTGAAGGGAAATATTTTAACATATGAATAAAATTCTTACCTATCAATGTTAGAACTGTGTTAAAAGGTGTTAATTCTGGTGGGAATATCAGAAGCTTCTTTCTAGCAGTCCAGCACTCTATTTAAATTAGTTTAATTTCTTTTGATGTGATTCTGAAGATCTATTCTGTAGCTGATAGGAGTTGATATGTAACTCGATAAGCAGATCTGGTGCCAGGATCATGCACAGAGGGGCATCCTAGGATGTACATGGCAAAATATCCCAAACTGGGGAATCCTCAGAGGGGAAGACAGAGCTGCCTAAAGTCTGTAGCTTGCATGACAGTGGCTGATGGAATTTTTTAGGGAGAGGAGCAACAGTGGCCAAACACAACACTGACCTCAGCAAAAGAAGTCTCTAGATCCCACTAGTGACCAGGAGTGCTGAGAACAGAATGGGCAATTTGGGCGTGGCACATCAGCCAGGGCATGGCACGACAGTTCACACAGAATAAGCTGCCACAGAAGGGTGTGCAGGAAGAGGACTGTAGCTCTGCCAGGGAGCTACTTGACCAGGGAGTAATGGCAGAAAACTGCCAGATGTCCATGTCAATTCTAGGCACTGCACCCATGGTGACAAGCACAGCTGCCCAGACAGAGCTACAGTGGGAAAACACTGGGTGTCAGGATGCAGGGTGTGCTCTGCTCGTACACCGGCAGCAGACAGCAGCACCCTGGGAGGTGTGCCCGGGCAAAGGAACCCCTCTGCTTAGTGACATTGTTTTGGGAGGAGGAGTGTGGCTTGAGAAGCATTAGGGAGACTGAGGGAGAGATGGAAACTGCACTGAAATATTTCTGGAATTGCACCCTACCTTTCCTGGGACAGGACTCACAGGCAGATGGGAAACATGATAAGGAGGATTCCCTATCAATTCTCCACCTAGCTGAAGGTGGAGACTTAAAGGTGTAGAGGGCAATAAGAAGTTTCTGGCTAGGACAGCAGATGCATATTCTCTGTCCTGCCCCACTTTCCCAGGTGCCCTGGCAAGTGGAACCAATGACAAGGACAATGGTTCATCAAGGTTGGAGGTGTCTCCAAGTTATGTCAGCCCAAGACCTGTGCCAAAACTGTAAGGCAGACTTCCATAAAGCAAAAAGATGGTTCATTGTCATAGGGAATTGTCTCCTGAGGGCAATAGAAGGCCTAATACACAGCCCAGGTGACCAACCTCTTAAGAAAGTTGAAGATATGGCAAGAAAGCTACACTAGTACAGCCATCAGATTATTAGCTTTTCAGTAGGCAGTGATGAATTTCCAACTGGAAGTCCAAGGGCAATGGGTTTATAAAAGACAGGTCATGCTTCACTAACCTGATCTCATTCTACAGGAAATGACCTGTGTAGTGGGTGACTGAAAGTGAATAAATGGATATGGTTTACCTGGCCTTTACTAAAATGTTTCATACTGATTTCCACAACATTCTCCTGGGGAAACTGGCTGCTCATGGCTTGGATGGGTGTAGGGCACTGGTGAGGCTGCACCTTGAAGTCAGCGCTCAGTTTTGGGCCCCTCACCACAAGAAAGACATTGAAGTGCTCAAGTGAGTCCAGAGAAAGGCACCAAAACTGTAGAGGGCTCCAGAGCCCAAGTGTTATGAAGAGTGGTTGATGGAAGTGGCAGTATTTGGCTGGAAGACAAGGAGGCCCAGGGCAGAGAGACCTTACAGCTGTCTACTACTACCTGAAAGGAGGCAGGAACAAGGTGAGTACCAGTTTGTTTTCCCAAGTAACAAGTGATAGGAAAGAGGAAATGGTCTCAGGTTGTGTCAGGGGAGACTTAGATTGGATATTAGGAAAAATTTCTTCATAAGAACAGGCTTCCTGGAGAAGTGGTTGAGTCAGCATCCCAGGGAATATTTAAAAGTCATGCAGATGTGGGGAATGAGACATTGGAGAGCAGCACTGCAGTAAAGCACCTGGGGGTCCTGATCAATGGCAAATGGAATATTAGCCAGCCAGAAGGGCCAGCTGTGTCCTGGGGTCAATCAGGCACAGCATTGCCAGCCAGGCTAGGGAGGTAATTGCCCTGTTCTACTCTGTGCTGGTGTGGCCTCACCTTGGGTGCTGTGTGCAGGTTTGGGCACCACGATATAGAAAAAAGATAAAAAGCTATTAAAGAAAGCCCACAGGAGGGCTTTGAAGATAGTGAACAGTCTGGAGGGGAAGCCTTATGAAGAGTGGCTGAGTTAATTTGGTGTCCTGGTTTCGGACAGATTGGGGAAGAAAACCTCCCCTAGAAAATAAACCTCCTCCCCCCCTTCCCCCAACCCCGGAGTCGGGAAGGAAAACCTCGGAGGAAAGTGGAAAAAACCTGTTTATTTTACAAATAACACTCCCCAACACAGAAAGNGCGGGGGGGAAACCCGCCGCCCTAGACAAAACAAATTCCGAAGAACGACTGGGATACGAGGCACCGTCAGCCTAGGACACTTGGCTTTTTCATCCTGGAGGAGACTGAGAGGAGACATCATTGCAGTCTGCACTTCTTCACGAGTGGAAGTGGAGAGGCAGGCACTGATTGCTCACTCTCTGGTGACCAGTGACAGCACCCAAGGGAATGGCCTGAAGCTGTGTCACAGGAGGTTTAGTTTGGCTATTAGAAAGCGGTTCTTTACTCAGGGGATAGTTGGGCACTGGAACAGACCAGTCTGATAGAGTCTAAGAAGCATTTGTACATTCCTCTCAAGCACATGGTGTGATTCTTTGGGCTGTTCTCTGCAGGGCCAGGAGCTGGAGTTCAGTGATCCTTGTGGATCCCTTCAAAATCAGGATATTCTATGACTCTACAAAAGCAATTGGCCTCTGCGTGACATTTTTATTAACATTCATGCATGTGCAGGTATGTAGTTCAAGCCAGAGTAGTTAGTAAGTAAATGACAAGGAAGTAGATGACAAAGAAGTAGGAGACAAACACTGAGGAGACCTTGGGTCTAGGAACTTGATAATGGAGTGGGGCTATGAGTCATGGGCTATTGTACATTTCAATGCCAACAGCTAGAGAGATCTGGGGATATGGAAGCAACCACTGGGTTGGCTGATTTTCTACAATTTATAATGTATATAAATATCTGTATATGTATAAATATAGGTATTCTGTCAGCAGATTTCAACCTTATTCAGGAAAGAAGAGACAGCTATCAGCCCATCCATGCTTGTTTGAATGCCGTGTTTTTTGTCTCTGTTGATCCATGTGATTAGCCATGTGTATGTATATTGTGTTTGTGTGTATTCATGCATGCTTGCCTATCAGGAATTTGTGCTCACCCTTGCCACTGGCTGGACCTGAGGGCAGACAGCAACAGTACTCTCATGCTCATCAGGCTATTGGAGTCAGCAACCTCTCACACTTGTACTGTTGATGCTGTCAAAAACCTTTTTTATACAATCCCCTCCCCTTCACCACCTCATTTTTGACTGCATTGAAAAATGGGGAATATGATAACCCATATGTCTGATTCCAGGTTTTTTTTTTGTGTGTGCATCATCAAGACTTCTAAATTAAATCTAAAAAAGTCATGAGTTGAATGTTATCTAATTATTTAATCCCTTGAGCACAATATCTGGCTAGAGAAAATAATTTTCTGTATAGAAGCGGCCCATTTTCTTTCTATCCCAAAACAAATAAGATGTGAAGAACCTCACTTTTTTTTTTTTTTTTTTTTCACATGTCCTCAGAATGCTGTTTCTCTCAAGAAATTCCATAAACAGTGAGGTTGTTCTGCAGAGAGTTTACTGCCTCTGGCATGCCCATGTTCTTCTTTGAGATCCAATGAAGTGAACTGGAAGAGGATGAATGAATTGGGCACAGTGATGATGTACTCCTGGTGGGTCCATTCATAGACAGAGCACAGCAGTCAAAAACATTCTTTTTCAGGCACAGCAAGAAAGATTAAATCTGTTAGGATTTGAAGGAACATTTTCTCTACATCTTCCCTTAGGATAAACACAGTGACATTTCCATAACAGATAGAAATGGGGAAAGGCATTGCTCATAACAATGCTTTGCTACAAGATCTTATCAGACTATCATGGCCACAAAAAGAAAATGTTGATTATTCACATCTCCTCAAAAAAGGAGGTAAATGTCTCCAGTGAAGGGCTATCTATCACTCTTTCTTTTCTCCTAGATGAATGTTTTAAATATTGTCAGAAAGTCTGAATAAGTTATCATAATTTATCTGCTGGGCTTCACTTAAATGGTAAAGTCCTTGCCATTCTAGTATTGTTCCTCTGGGGAGGAGAGAAAGGCTATGCACATCTATTTGCTAAAACAACATTTATTTATACTTGATAGCATGAAAAGGGCCTTTGATATAATGAACAGTGTTGCTTAGAAGTAAATTACTCTTTAATAATACTAATTAAATCTTCAGTGACACTGAGAATGACACCTGAAAGCAAAACATAGCTTGTAAAGCACTCAAGAAATAATTAAACAATTATAATATAAAATCTGTGGCTTTTTCAGAATGGAAGATTCAAAAATGTTCACAGGAAGATGTTACTGGCAATCCTTGTTTTTTTTAACTTTGGCAGTTTCAAAGAAGTTGGCATGTAATTTAAGAGAAGACTATGTAGATTAATTTTAACAGCATTAGGATTAGATTGAATATTCCAGGCAAGGTACAGTGTTTCATAGCATAAAAAGTAAAAACTCTTCTGTACTAATCATGGGGGTTTCTCATATATACTTCTAATTCTAGCTATCTTTCTGAAGGAGTCAGACAAACTCTTCTTCAGAATTTTTGGAGAGACTTTCAAAAAAGGTGGAGCTGCTCTTATGCTTGAATCATACACAGAAAGTTGAATTAGCCAGCTCAGTGGTGCAGAATAGCTGTACTTTCTCTCATCTGGTAGACATGTCTCCTCAGGGTTGAAGTACAGGGTGTCTAATTGAATCATTTCCTCATTCAGCTCAAATACAGCAAATATCTAGCTCAAATCCAGAATATTTCTTATGATTGTTCATAATAAATGTTAAAGATTATAATTAAATCCAGGAATTAATTTTCATTGAAAATAAAACATGAATGTTTTCAAATTTATCTTTCAAGTCCCTTTGGAATTATTATTTAAAGAAATGTATAGAAGTGAAGTTTATTTTTACAGGTCTCTCGGAAATGTTTCTACAGTTTCAAAACATTTTCCCCTTCTTTCTTCCCTCTTTATGTCACCTTTCCTCTTCTTCTTCTGAACTCTTTATTAATGAAACTGAAAAGTCCTGAACTGTTTATCCATCTTGCAGTTCCAACAATTTTTTTTCCTTGAAAGCACATCAGAAGGGTAATAGGAAAAAGAAGGTGCTATATTGAGTCTTCATTTCAGAAAACTACTTATCCTTCCCCTAAAACCCCTCTTCCCAAATTAATTTGGCAGCAGACAGAGCAATTATATAACACCTCCCTGTGCTTCAGCTGACTGTACTCCAACACTTAGCAATGCTGCTGCATAACCTTGACTTGGATTTCTGGAAAGAATCTTTGCATTGTGAAAAAGACCTGTGACAAAACTTGTGGACTACAGCTTTGAAAGATAGGAAAAGTAAAATTTCAGAGAAAAGCAAGATTTTTGAGATTGGTACAACTGGCAGGTCAAGGACACAAGACAAAAAAACAGTGGCATTAAAAGGGGAAAAACGAAAATATTCAGAGAGTGGTCACTCAGCAGCATCCAGAATCAAAATGTTTCAGGGATCTTCTTTTCCTACAAGGCAGCTGCCTGGATAACAAAACTCTCACTGGATTGGTAAGAATAATAGTGCTGAACATTCTAACTCGTCAGACCCAACTTCATATGTAGCAAATAAGTAACTTGCTTTTTATTTTTAGTTTGTGCATATCTCTATACAGTCTCTCAGTAAAATTGTCTCAAAAAGGCCCAGGGTGGGATGGTTACAAGGTAAGGAGAGGTCAAAGAACTTTTCATTTGTGTCAAGAGGAAAATGCTAAAGAGGTAACAGAAGTATAAGAAATGAGGAGGGATATAAAATCAATGTGCTTCTGAAATGGCTGATCTAATGAAGTGCTTTTTTAAAATCAGGATTTAACAAGATAAATTCGAAAGGTACACATAATTCCTAAAGCAATAGAGGTATTGTGAATATACAGTTTTATGAGAAGCTGAGTACTGAACTCTTTAAAAAAACCACATAACCTCCACTTGGTCTGGATTACTTGTGTTCCTTCATCTTGAAGGCTATTGAACCCTTACCAGTACTTCTGAAAATCACAGACAAGTGAAGACAAACGTCTTGTTGTCTGGAGGAGCGTGGAGTTTATTTATTTTATTTAACGTATCACTGATATTTCTCAATGGGTCATAACCATGGGAAGCAATGCAATATGCATCAGCAGTGCATGTGTTTTAGCTAATGTGCAGCAGCCATGAGTACACCTATAGGCAGTTTACTTGCTCAAAGGTTAGAGAGTAGTGATGACTAGAATATGAAAAGAAAATGGGATTTCAAGAAATATCTTGAATATTTCAAAACTCAAAATGACCTTTGATTATTTGGGCCTTTGATTCTTGAAGCTGTATGTAAAGATTGTAAAGTATCCTTGCATTGGGTCTTGCTGTGTAAAAAACATATAAAACCCACACTTTGTCTAATAAAAGAAAATTACACCCTAGAGTTCAGATGTCTATAGGATGAGAGACTTAAAATCCAGTTACTGGAAGAGTTAAGAAATGGGCTTCAGTTGAGGAAAATCCCATCTTTCTGATAATTATATATACATATATATATCAATAGATAAATATTGAGACAGACAGAAGTATCAGTATTGTTAGCTTAACAATTATGGCACATATTTCACCGTTCTAGTTATTCTAGTATGTCTAACTTTTTTGTCTAACTGCTCCAGTCTTCATCAGTCCTTGTGCATACACCATAGAATTTGAAACTATGAATCCTGCAATAAAATATAACTTAATTGCATGGGAAACAGTATAGAAATGAATTATTAATTATGCAGTATATGTGAAATAATATGCATAACATAAAATGTAATTATATTAATTACACAGTGAGTGGGGCTGTTTTCAACACTGCCTCCACCTCAATTATCATTGATTCTAAGGAAAGAACAGCATATAGCTTAAGAGAGGCAAGTGTAGAAAGAGAGGAGAAAAGGAGATGGCAGGAAAGAAAAGGAGTAGAAGAAGGAGTAAAGAAATTAAATAAAGACATCAGAAAATAAGTGTCTGTAGCAGAATCAGGTTTGGAAGTGGCTGGGTTTAGAGTTTCTCTTGAACGGCCTTTTTTTTCAGGACTCAGAGATTAAAAAGAAAAACATTAAAGAAATAAAATTCTACAGGAATTCTCATTGCTGAGCAGTCACATATCTTTACAAAATGAGAAAGAACAGTACTTGTAGTAAAATAAAATTTTAAACATTTATAAAATGAAAAGAAAATTGGATAGACAAAAATGATAACTTAAGTGGTAATCATCAGTTTCTTCCGTAGAAGACTATCTAGGCTTAATTGTATTTTAAAATAATGTTTGAAATAGTTGAAGTAGAAGTAGATTAACTAAATGAAATAAGACCAAAACCCAGTGACCTATCAGGGCTATCACATGTGCTAAATGCTGACTATCTGCACAGTTGTTGTCAAGCCAGTGTTTTATATCTGCCTTCAGATTTATTCTAATATGTACTAAATATTCACTTATGACAGAGTAATGGTCACCTAACAGAATTAAAATTATTTATTCAATTATTTAATAGAGGAAATCTCATTGACATATGAACTGTTTCATCTTCTGTTTAAACTCGGCCATCAGTTTTGTACAAATATTTTCCAGAAATAAATTATTTAAATTCACATTCCTAATATAGAACTAAGTATTATAAACTTCCCTGCAGACAAAACTTTTAAAACTCTTGAAGTGTCTTTCATACACAAAATTTTGATAAATTCCTGGTATAAAAATTATTTTGCAAAAAAGCTCAGTTAAAGAGGTTATGTTTCAAACACAAGTTACAAGTAGTCTGAAAGAGCAAAAAGTTATTTTTCTAAAATGTAGTACCAGACTGTACACAGTGTTAAATGAGATCTAATCAAACTTGCCTATAATTGCTTTTCTCTAATTTGTTAGCACAGACTTTAACCTGGCTTAGAGTTCAATGTGATGACAAACCATGGATTTACTTTCTTCCCTAAGGTAACTTTCTAATAAGTGGATACCTCAAAACTTTAAACAAAATGTTAAATATCAGTTTGGTACACATTGCTAGTATTACACTTGACATCAAAGGTTACATTTTTGACATTGATTTAAGTGAATTTTATGCTTGAAAGAAGCATGTTGTGGTGAATTTTATATTATAGACTCTGTGAAGGACATGTCATTCCAATATTTAGTTTAGAAGTTGTTATTACAGTATTTATTTTATATTAAAGTAGAATAAATAAAGTGCAGAAGCTCTCTTAACTCAAAGGAAATATAAATGATTTAAAAATAACTAGGTTGAGTGAAACCAGATTATTTCATGAATTCAGATGTGAAAGTACAGCAAAAGACAAGCGCGTTTTATATTTTTAAGTAAATAAGTAAATCAAAAGTGTTCAAAAAGTTTCAAGTCAGAAGAATATTCCCCATCCATCCTTAAAACTTTGTAGCTTCAAAGGGTTTAAAAATATAAATGATTACAGCCTGATATTGTGGATGAGTGCATATACTCTTCCACTCTGCAGTTTAAGAAACTATTAAACACTGAAAATGTAATTTCAATCTCCCAGTGAGGTCTGTTTAGCAAATATTTAAATCAATTAAGCTATTCCTTATATATACTCTGGGAGCAATTGTCACGAGGTGATGGATCTCTTAGAAGTAATGGGATTATGTGAAGACCTGGTGAAACCACAATCCCTGCTTTGAATACTGGAAGTCCACCTCCACAGTGTGATTCCAATTACACGAAAAAGAAAAAAAAAAATGCCCTGAGACATTATTACACCTTGGTTTGATGGCTCAGCCATTAAAATCTTTTATCAAAGATAGCAGGAAAAAGTGCCCATAACTTCTTCTAATCTTTCAGAGCTAATGTAGTGTAACATCGTGAATTAATGGATTTTGATAACATGTACTTCATAAAATCTGGACTTACTATTTCAACCAGGAGTACTGGAAGTGCTATTTCACTCTATTATGATAATATTAATAGGTGCTTGCAAGTGAAACTGATAAACACAAGGGTTTTTTGACAATGGTTTTGAAATCCAAAGTGGATTTCCCATGTATACCAGTCAGTGGCCTGTCTAAAGTGTTAATACTAGAACACTATTATAACTTTTCTTCGTGCTTTTCAATGACTAAGTAGTTGAAAATTTGATCCTTTCTCACATAAAAATTTCACAATTAAGTGTTAAAATCATTATTATTGTGACTGTGGTTTTAGTACTCATCAATAATTTCAATTTATCACCATTTCATTAACATTTAAACACCACTGTATTGTTCACAATGAACATTGTGAACAATACAGTGAACAGTGATTTTTAAATTAATTCCTGGTATTGAAGTCGTACCTTTCCCACTGACACTTATATGTTTAATTTCTCTCAAAACTGTAGTACTCAAAACCTATGTCCTGGCTGGTGTGCTGTAGATGAGTTTGTCATATATTTTGTGATAGTAAAGCAGTGAATTCCACATGCTATTTTCTTCTCATGCTTTTAAGTATTTGAAATATTAAGGACTTTGTTACCTCTTTTTTGGAGAGTGTTATGATTTTACCCTGGTAGGCAGCTAATCAGCACAAGATGACTGTTTTTTTGTTCTAGTCAACATGTTTTTTTCGTTTATTCCCCAGTATGGGACACGGAAGAGAATGACAAGGGTGGATGTGAAATACCTTATATGTTGAGGTAAAGTCACTTGAAGAGGTAAAGCTAAAAGTGCATTTGACAGCTAAGCAAAGTAAGGAATTCATTCACTACTTCCCATCAGCTGTCATGTCTTCAGCTATCTCCAGGAAAAGCAGAGCTACATCATATGTAACAGGTACTTCCAAAGCCAGATTTGCCCTCTACTTCCTCCTTCTTCCCTGCTAGTTTTTACTGCTGAGTATCACATCCTTCATTTAAGAGATGGACTTGAGGATCCTTTTGGGTACTTTCCAACTCATAATCTTCTGTGTGTGTGTGATTAAATACAAAAGGTAACTGAAATATGGTATAGATTTTGTTTTAACTAAACTGGGTCCACTGGGGTCAGCTGTCCCAGATACGTAACTCCCAACTTCCTGGTCAGTACCAACTTTTTGCTGCCTCACTATGGATGCAGCATGAGAAATGGAGAAGGCCTAAATATTTATCACAAATGAGGGCTTTAGGTCTCAAAACATCATCATGAAAGGTATTAGCAAAAGCTGGTTTCGTATAAATTTGTAAAAACATGAGCTATACCTTGTGTTCAGCTAGAAGGTCCTCTCAATTACTTACTACATTAATAAAGCATTTTTAAAAAATCAGATTAGAATAAATTTTAAATTATTTTTTGGGGATGCAAAATGAAATTCCAGAAGTTCCTGGCGTGAACAGTGTTCCTGACCTTGAGATTGTAGTGTGTCTTAAAGAGGAAACGGGTGATGAACTACCACAATGCTTTGCAAGAACCATTAAGCAATAACTAAAACATTAGTATAGTATTGACACAGTTTCTGCTACTGTTTATATCCAAAATGTAGTGACACACATGCTCTTATGAAGAAGAGTAAGTACCAGAGCCAAAACCCCTCATGCAGCTCCATGACAAAACAGATTTGATATCCAAGCTAACAGGAAAAATAATAAATAACCAAGGATCACCTTTTAATTTTATGTTTTTACCACTATGTAATATAATCATCATGTTAATGATGCTAGCTAAACAGGATTCTTACAAGTACACCATTGTGTTTGCATATATTTTCCGGAATAGGTCAGTTATTGTCTGCATTTTTAATACATCTGCAATAATTGATAGCTCTAGCTCTGTGGAGCAAGTGAAGCACAGCTGAGGAATTTTGCCTTTGTCTACTTTCTAGATACATTTACATGGCATCTTCACAAGATGTCTGAGATAGCCATCCTATAACCCCAAATCGAAATATAAAGGTAAGTAAAAAATTTTTAACAGGCAGATTCAATGGTGAGAAATTTCAGCGAATCCCAGTTTTATCTGGATCTATGGTTATTTCTCCCATGTTTGCACTACTACAGTATCTGAATTACCCATCCTGCTATGAGAAGGGCAGATAAAGATCTCATCATGGTCTATTAAAATGACAGGTTAACAACTACTTGCATAGTCAACATTAATTCTGCACCAGGCAGTACAGAATGTGGATATTCTCACTCTCTGGTAACAGAGAGACACAGCTTCTCCCAGGCTCGGCCTGGGAAAGTTCAGAGAAAGAAATAAAACATTATTATCTTATTCCTTGCACCTGGTGTTGTGGGGGATATTTACAAGAAGGAGCTGTTCCCTGCTTGGCCAATAGTGCAAGAGGAGTCTCCTAAAGACCATTCAGGTCTCAGGTTCACAATGCATTCTATAAGAGTGTGATTTTCTATTAATCAATGCCTTTTATTCCTTCTGAATCATGGAGTCAATACATCGTCCTCTTCTGTCCCCCAAATCACTCGTGTAACAACAGAACAACTCAGAAGTGGAACATTTTCTGGATATTAAGCTCAGTTCTTCACTGCATCAACCCCAATTTTCTATGTTTCACTGACAAAATAGGGTCTTCCAGCTGGTAGCATAATGAGTTGGACTAGACTAATTTCACATCAAAATTGACTCTAAACCAAGATTTGAATTCTAAAGGTGCAAATAATGGATTCTTTCTTTCTTTCTCTTTCTTTCCTTCTTTCTTTCTTTCTTTCTTTCTTTCTTTCTTTTCTTTCTTTCTTTCTTTCTTTCTTTCTTTCTTTCTTTCTTTCTTTCTTTCTTTCTTTCTTTCTTTCTTTCTTTCTTTCTTTCTTTCTTTCTTTCTTTCTTTCTTTCTTTTTCTTTTCTTTCTTTTCTTTCTTTTCTTTCTTTTCTTTCTTTCTCTCTTCCTTCCTTCCTTTCTTTCTTTCTCTCTTTCTGACAGTTTGGATAATTCATGCCATTGGAGGGTTCACACATCAGATAACAGATGAAAGGGAAAAGTGTTAAATTCAGAACAGAGGCAAAGACTGATCTATCTCTACCAAAATCCTAATTTTTTTTATTATGTTGTCCCCTTGAGACATTATATTAAACTAAAGATGCTCCTGCTAAATTTGTACAGACAGTCAATATACATCTATTACAGTAGAATAATAGATGGACACAGTCTTATGAAACAGCAACTGATAAATGTAAAAAAAATCCAAGGAACAAACAGCTTTTCTTTTTCCTCCCACACCTTATGCTACTGCAACCTCTGTCAAATTTATTCTGTAAAATAAAACAAAATAGGTGAGATGCTGAATGCTTTGCTTTTAAAACTATTGTCAGAGGCATCATTACAATCTGTACAGTATCAAGAAGAACTGCAAAATGCCATTTTCATTGCACAGTATTTCAGACTAAATTACAATGATAACTGATTCACACGAGTTATGAAGTTAACCTTTCTTTTTAAATGTTTGACTCTACTGATTTTATTTTTCATTAATAATTTTTGCTGAATAACTCAGATCTAAAGGGATTAGTAAAAGCATAAGACAGTTAAGTTTTGATCAGTAAAAGAAGCTTCTGTTCTAGCTCCTTCCCTTGAATTGCACAGAATCTATTACACTGGCAAATGAAGAGCTCTGCCTTCAGATAGTAGTCGAAGCACAGCAACAAGCATGTGGACACTGTAAATTGATTGTAAATTATGTATGTCGGAAAATAATCAAAATTCTTAGGCATCAGTTTCAGTGTGTAGAGTTGCACTCCAATCAGAGTTAAGAAATATGAGAAAATAACAGCAAAATATTAAAAAGGATTATAGACAATGTAATTCATTGTTAGACTGAAATACTCTAGAGCATCACAGTTACCAAATTCTGGTGTACACCCCCTTTTATTCTATAGAATAAAAACCCAAGAGATCAATACTATAAGACTATTATATCAATTGTGGAAATTATAGATTTATCTATATTATTTAGAAAAGCTTTCCCCTTTTTCTTATTGTTTTTTCTTTTTTTCTTTCCTTTTTTTTTTTTTTTTTTTTTTTTTTTCTTTTTTTGTTTTACTGACACATTTTTAGTAAAAATCCTCAAAGTGGTTGAAGGACAACGGTTGAACAGTTGAAGAGGTAACACTGTTTCAACTTGTGTTCATTCTTGCAAACAACAGTCAGCTTTCATTTTCGTTTATGGGCCTGAACCAAATAGCTTTAAGGAGAACTTAAGAACAACATTATGAGTAATTTAGAAGCTGGTTATTTTTTCTATTTTCCTTTATTTGTGGAACCAGCCATAGTCTCGTTCACATGATTTACTTATCTAACCTATCTTAGTTGAACAGGTGTACTACTAAGAAGACCTACACCTTTTTAATCCTGACTTCTCACTCCTAATAACCCAGCTACAAAATCTGTCAAAATGAGCAGAAGGTGTGCCAAAAAGATGTTACTTGACTGCTTTGGCTAACATAGGTCTATGCTTCAGGATGAGGTGACATACAGACTTCCTCATCACTCAGAAAAATTCAGCATAAGCTATTATAGTCTTATTTTGCTGATAATTTCAGATATAGTTAATCTTTTCCTGTACAGGATTTTTAGGCAATACTTGAGATATTAGCTCACTGAAGGGAAACTGCTGAAGATCTTAAAAGCTTGCTTCAAAACCAGGATGAGTTGAAGGATGTCTTCACTGTCTTGCCAAATATACATATTCTGATAATGTCTGCAATGCACTTCCCATATATATGTAGAAGGTAGTGGAGTTTGACTCCTAGTCTTGTTGCATTCACACTCTGAAAGACAGCAGCTTCCCTTAAAAGGAGAGAAAAAACTGCCACCAGGGTTCCCTCTCCCACAAAAGAAAAGAACATGTAACTGGTTAATTCTTCATTACCGATGATGCAGTGGGTGTGTTATATACCAAAAGGAATCATTAGCTGTCAAACAACTCATAGGCTATTGTGTTTTGACATATTTCTACACAATATGTGTGTGGTAGAAAAGTGTCCTTGCCTCTGTCTTCTATGCTTCTGATGCCATAAAGCAGTAACTCTTACAGCGACACTGCCTTGTGGCACGTGCAGAGTCTCTGCTTCAGGAAAAAGAGCCTATCTCTTGTTCAACACTCTTCTTCCACACAGACTGCTAACAAAATCCATAACAGTCTTTTGATCTCTTTTGGCTTTCACCTACACCTATTCTCATGTTAGTTTACTACCACTGTGAAGTAGTTTTACTACATTTCTTAAAGGTTCAGCTTGGACATCAGGAAGAATTTTGTCACTGAAGGAGTAGTTAAGCATTGTAAAGGACTGCTCAGGGAGGCACCATCTCTGAAAGTGTTGAGGAAATGTCTGGATGTGGCCCTTAGTGCTATGGTTTAGCTGACATGGTGGTGTTCAAAGGTTGGACTTGATGATCTCAGAGGTCTTTACCAACCTTGATTCCATGATGCTATGCTGTTACAGGATGTACTGCACCCTTTACTTACTCTAGTAAAGTATCACAAAAATACTTAGCAAGGACTTTGCATAAATTAAGTATGATAAAAATAAACCAAAACTAAACAAAAGTACTATTGAACCACAGAAGAGCCTCAATATGGACATGAAGGTATTGGTGTTTCTCCCCCCAAAATTATGTCAGTATCAATAGCCCAAATGAAGTGTATCTGCACCAATCTGTACCAATTTTTAATATCTTATGATTAAATTTATTCAACCTGTAAGTGCATATTCTCTCTTCATCTACTATAAGAACAGAGAATTCTATTAGCTCAAGCTTAAATTTAAATCTTTAAAACTTTAAAGTTGTGCAGTTGAATAGTAATATAGGTTTCTCTTTGTAAGCCACTTTTTTTTCTTTTTCCTATGTCTTAATACATCAGAAATGTCAAATTGTGATAATTCAGATTTCATACTGATAGATAAATAACTGTTTCTAGATGCCTTATTTATTAAAATTTCTCCAGCACCAATTTAAGATCTAACATTTTTAATCTAAATCTATGGCAATTTTTATTTTTCAGTTGAGTAACTATAAGAATTAATAGGTACTCCAGAAGAGCACCTGGAATGCATTTTTCAAACTCTGTATAGCACTTGTGACATAGAGAAGGACAGTCTTTCACTACTACATGAGAAGATTCCAAGGATGCTGTCACACAATTGTTAGAAATCTGTTTAGATGTTTTATTTCTTTCATTTGCAAGTATATCCTTATAGTATGGATGCATTTGTGGAAACAACTTCTAATTTATCAAGACTTCTCTCAGCCTCCTCACTATTGTACAGGAACGTTTTTCCATTGTACCAAGTGGAGAATTACTTTTACTGCCTAGATATATTTCTTTTTCTACCGCAATAATAAAAAAAAATCAAGCAGTTACCAGAACATGGCCTTGTTGCTGAAGTCTGAAAGACAGTAAGGGACTTTTATTTCCCTGGTGCTGATAAGGACAGGTGATAGTAACAAGGGACAAGTTTTTGACTTTGGTTTAGTATCCCAGAGAATACATAGTACAATCTGCTGTCTGTTTTTAGTGACCTGTTTCTTAAGCATCCTACATAGACGTTAGCAAAGAGAGATTAGCTGTGCTGCTAAGGCCATTTGAAAAGAGTTGTTAAGGTAATTATAAAGAGGGAGTGTTGTGCAGAAGTGAAAGATAGAAGTTTGTGTTGGTGTAGTGGTTCAGTGGGAGGGGGAATATGATAGCTGATTATCCAAAGGCTTCTTATCATAATATGCAAATATGAACTTCAAATGTGTGAATTGTCCTCCAGAAAAAAAACAAGAAAAGTGAATCTTTTTCCTTACTAGCTTTGCCGAATTGAGGTCTTAATTACCATGCAATTGCTACAACAGTATATACAAAGTATGCATAGCAAAGCATTTTTTCTATGACTTTCAACTTAGAAATGGCACAATGACTTAAATATTTTAAATGCAATTGAAATGCAGAGGTTTAAATATGATAATGCAGTAACTTCTTGCAGTTACCAAAACCTCTGGAGAATCTTGGAAAACATAGCCTTTAATATTGAATTGCAAATGTATGTGTGTTAAGAAGCCAGAGCTTATAATTTTGTATCCATTTAGTACATGGTTAATCAACATTACCTAATTTGGTGCTATGTAATTTTATTCCCGTTAGGTTGCAGTTGTGCCACTACTGTCCAATTTAAAGACTTCTAGTCACTATCATTACAGTGAATCACAGTTACCTAGGAGATAACCCAATAAAACAATCTTCCTGATGGAGCTTCTCCAGTCAAGCAATGTACACTATAATAATGCCCTACATTTATAATGCACTTTTCATCCCAAAGCACTTCACAAATTGCATACAGTGAACATCAGTGAATCTGCAGCAGCTTCAAAGTAGTGAAGCACAAAAAGCAACAGCATATGGGATGCTCTCCAGAACTAAAATGAAGGAGGAAGTTTAAGTGACACTTTTCCTGTTAAATTGTTCCTGCATTTCTTGCATCTTCACATACATCAAAAGAACTCCTCTATTTCCCGTATTTTCTATGGTGTACATGGAGGCAAAAATAGAGTAGGAGACAATCTGAAGGGAAATAACTCAAGAAATCAGCGAATCTTGCTGATTTTGAACCTGGGCCTTACAGCAGATATAACCTCATGTTCAGAGTAACAAGGTATGTCGTATGTATGATCTGGCAAAGCAACCTGTAGTTGTTACAACACATTTCTCAGAAATATGGATTCAAATAGGTGTCATTTAACATCCTTCTGAATTCCTTCTAAATGGCATGACATTTCACAGATAAGGTTTGTACGTCTGAGACAGAGAGGGGAGAAAAGAGAAGACAAGAGCATTGTTAGCCTTGCTTTCTAGCCTGCTACCCCATTCCTCCCACCCATCATACTAAATAGATATAATATAAAATTCACCTTCACAAAAGACAAAAAATTTAACTTCCTTACATCTAAATTCACTCAAAATATGTTTGATGGCAATCATCACAAGTATCAAAAGGTAAAATTTGAGTATCTGTAACTTCATCCTGTGTAAGAAGCACAAATGCACCTCTGGGTGTTAAGGCTTTCTTTCTTTTCTTTATTTTAAGGTTGGAGCAAGTGATACATTTTCTCCATATTCCATGTTATATACATGACCTGATCTTTATTAGTGATATGTATATTATTATCATTAATAACTGTTAAAAGTCTAGATTTTCTAAAAAGCAATTTTTACCCTTAAGAAGAATATCAAGAGCAAGTCTGGATTTACAAATAGTTATTCTTAAATTTTCAAAGTTCTTATTTATATTTACTGGCACTGGTTTTAGAGAACCCTTCCCTTTCCCCAAACAATACATATGTACAGTTTAGAGCAAACTGCCAAAAGCTTTCAAACTGCCAAAAGCTTTTTCAGACTGCAACAGCCTTGAAAAAGTTGACATTTGTTTCACAGCTATTTAAAAATGTAGTCTGATTATCAGCAAATAAGATACAAGACACGAAGGGGTTGAAACTAGATCTCGTGAAACCTAACATCCAAACAAGAGAGATTTTTTTGCCATATGCAGCATAGCTATGTTCATATTAATCTGACACAGGACAGCCCTATCCCCCTCTCAGATATCAATAAGTGACACAGGTTGACCATTCCACTTAATTTGTCACAACCTTAGAAATAAGATACAAAATTACTAATTCAGCACACAGATTGAAATCATTGAATCATTGATTCAAAGCAAATTAATAATAATTTGTCCTGGCTCTGAATAAACATGAAATTACAATATTTTTTGTATGAAGCACAAATTTTCCTTAGATGAGGTATATTCTGTTTAAATATATCCTTCTCTTATTTTCCTTCTTAATTCTTCCCAAGCAGTACAAAAAGTTATAAATTCAGTAAAATGCTGTGACTGGAATGCTGTAAATAAATAGATGTGAGACTTTGTGCAACAAAATCATGAGTGATATAGTAACGCAGAAGGGACAAGGTGTTGGTGATGATTTCGAAAGGGCAAAATGTAGACAGAAATAAATTTTACTTGGATTTTCTATTGGGGGGGGAGGTCTAAATAATGTAATCTGGAAGTTACCAATTTTGAAATTTAGGAGTAAAAATACAATTAAAAGTATGCACCTGGAATATTATAATAAAATGGAAATTCCTAAGTTGACTTAGCTGAAACTTTGAGAGTAGTGAAGATGCAATATAATTTTACTCAGAGGTGATTCTGAAGGAGCACTTCCCTCCAAACTGCCATGAGAACCTACAAAATAAGCAAAATAAAGATAATTTTATTACAATCTTGTTGCAACTTTTTGTTGCATATAATGTTACAATAGACACGTTTAAGTAAATGATGAGTTTAAATGAGGGTAGTGATAAACATATCATGGCAGATAGCTTCTAAGTTTTAATAAAGGTGTTATTATAAAGATACAGGTTAAAAATTTATCGTAATTACAGGTTAAGAACTCTGAAAGAAGAAATGGTTGCTTCCTGAATCTCTGATGGTTTTCTATGATATGTAGTTAATAAGCTCTATAAAATTTTGATTTAAAATTTTGATTAACCCCTTTTCTAAATATAGATACTCTTGTGCATTTTTTATATTCTAAAAGAACTAGTTGAAGACATATAGTCCAGTATAAAATTTAACATTGAAGGTATCTTGATTGTTTGTCCTTGAACATGAAAGTCATTAAGGTTGAATTCATCGTCTTGCTAAGGCTAAAACAACCTGCACTGTTTGATCTCTTGTGTTAATGATTTTGTATTTCGTGAACAGTGTGAATTCCCAGAAACAGGAGATCCACCAAGATGTTTTGGGTCAATGTGTTGTCCTTCCTCATCTCTGAAAGCCTGAGCCTTCTGACCTGGAACTTAGCAGGACCTGAAGCAAGTCCATCTCTTACATACCTCGGCACATCTGTATTTTCTCATATCCGGCAGATGCTCAGAAGGGGAGCAGAGTTGGTGTTTCTCTTATATCACCTTGATCATATCCCTTAAAATGACACAAGAAATATCTCCTCTCTCTGTTTCATTTTATCTGTTTTTAGAGACCACTGTTCAAGACCAGCATTTATCAGTTAACCTGAGAGCAACATGATTAATCCTTCAGTTTCAAGAACTTGGTGTGCACACCTGCCTCCTGCAATCTGCTGGTTTGAGTGTAATTTGAGCATCCTATAATGTAATAAATAACTCTAAGTTGAACCCATATTTTATAACTGTATAAACAAACATATATTTAGATGTTTCAACATAACTAATTAAAGATTAATTTCTTTTTTAAAAAATGTTTTCCACTTTGACATGTGATACCACAGTGTTTGCATATAACACTTTGATTCGCTGGAAGGTTCAGCGTGTAAAATATGAATACATGGACTGTTAATGATATTTCAAAAATGAAGAGACCTCTCTCCCTTTCTTTAAAAAATATTACAAATACACTCACTCACAAAATGGAAAATCTGAAAATTGTGAGGGCCTTTCAATGCAATATAATGTATTTACTTTGTCTAATGAAATCTCCTTACAAATTTTTAGATCTTGCTGGATCAGATTTAGCCCCTGTCTTAAACTTCTGTTCAGTTTCAGGCCAGTGCATGATGAGATGAAGACCAATAAGAACAAATTTTGAGACAATACAAGAATAAGGGTCAGAAAGATGGAGAACAAATCCAGTTAGTAAGTACAATTTTAGCAATAAAAATAACTATCAGCTACCTGTTGAATAAAAAAAAAAAGTGATGCAGAAAATTTCTGCTTTCAATGATAAATCTTGAAATTACCAAGAAGGACAGCACAGAAATGGAGGGGGAAAAAACCAAACCAAAACAAAAAAGGGGTCTTGAAACCAGTCCATATCCTGCCTACTCTGTTTTTGCATCTCTAATTCCAGTTTCTTTCAGTCAGCTCAGCTCAGTGACTAACTGAGAGCTAGCTGTGCAATTCTTGTTCATAGGAGGATTTCCTCCATTTCTTCTGATCCTATACTTTCTGTTTCCTGATATTGTCAGCATTGTTTCTAGCTGCAGTCTTGCATTTTCTTGCAGGGGCTCCTCATTGTGACTGCCATATTGTGCAATCTGTGGTGCTTTCTCTTACTCACAGGCATAGTTACTCTTCAGGAGAGAAGCAGTCTTTCTTCCAGAAAATCCACATTGCCCACTTACACTCAAAAAAGAATACAATAATACAAAGAACACACATATACATCACTTACCATCTGTCAAATCATTTAAGGGAAGTGTTCATGAAATAGAAAAAAAAAAATTCTCCAGATTTAAAAAGTAGCAGCAACAAAAGTGTTCTCTGTTTCATGTTATGGGGGTTTTTATTATTTATACATAAAAAATTAAACACTTATTTGAAACAGCTATTCCATTTGATAGAGACAACTTAGAGGTTAATTTGCCTTCATGTATATACAAGATGCTTTTTTTTAACAACTGTGTAGTTTTCTCCAGCTTCATATATGGAAAACGTTTACGCAAATCCTTTAAAACACTGGCAAGATATCAACCTTACAAGGTCGTTCCCAAGTTGCATAATTAGAATACAAATTGGTTTGCAAGTACTGTTCAGCATTTTGACACAGAGCTAAGGAAATATTGCCAAAGGGTGCTCTCCATTTCAGCAGTGTTTCAAGACCCAGTAAAATTAGTAACAATTAGAAATAAATCGGTCTTATTGTTACCTAAGGCAAGAGGAGATGGGTGAAAGCCAGTTTCATCATAATTACCCTTAAAGCAAATGGATTCTTGATCAAATAACACTATTGACAAGGAAGACCAAACAAACTTCCTAAATGTGGAAATTAAACATGTTCATGACAACCTATGTAAAAAATTTGTACAGTCTTATAGTAATTTCCAGTACAGTTCTGAATTCACATTCCTTAAAGGCAGAAGGAAGTATGTTGTAAAAAACTAGAGTGGTTGCATGGATATAATTTTTTATTTGCATGTGTGTTCATTGTCTGTATGATTACATTGGCAGAGCTGCAGTTCTGAAGTTCTGACCAAAAAGAACGTGACTTGGTTGTCATTGTAGATTCTCTGCAAATTATCACATTGAATCATTTGCTAGAAAACCTGCCAAGTCACAGAATTTAATTATTATAGCAATGAATTTGTGCATCTCAAACAAGTGAGGTGAGGAATTTTCTATGGGAGTGAAGATATTTTGGGATGATGAAATTTATCAATAATATCATGATATTAGATACATTTTAAATAATTTCACACCAAAACATCTGTTTTCTTATAAGAAAAATAGACATGGAGGTTTCTCCAAATCTTTTATCATTTGGAAAATATTCCAACAAATAGAAGCAATTTTGGAATTTTTTTTTTAATTATTATTTATTTATTTTTACATTCTAACATAATAACCAATTAGATAATTAATGTAAAATAATTTTCTTTCCATATATTGATTGATAACTCCCATTTTTATTGTATAATGGAAATACTTTGTATACTTGATACATTTTCATGAATTAATTACAGCATTATATTATCCCTTATTCTCAGCTATATGGAGTTTCACCACATACCTCAGCTCTGATACAGAAAGTGCTGTAGTTCTGCTAGGAAATACACAGGGGGAAATTTGAAAGTAGTTCTGAGTGGGCTTTGTCCTGTTAGCAGAACTGATTGCCTGTGCTTGCAGCCATTCATTCCCACTGGCACATTCCTTCCACCTTCTTTCCTTTTAAAAGTTCAGTCTCTACCATTGACATCCCAGAACTGAAGCAGGAGCATCTCTTTGATAGTTAGTGCTGCTGTGTGAACATGCCTAAAAGAAGAACTTGCATCAGGGCCCAAGTCTCCTCCCCTTGGGTTTGGGTAAAAATAGACAACAATTGTTGTATGAAATGAATCACGGCTGGACACGGTTTATTACAATAGGTTCTTTGTGTGGGGTGATGCATGAAGACTCTTTTAACTCCAGTATCAGAAGGCTTATATGATTTATTAGAATGACTCCATTATTCAGAAGGCTTTAGGGCTAAGGTGCCCACGTTCAGAGTTACATGCTTCTTCTTTCATGTTCAGAGCAAGACTCCAGAATGCTTAGAATTCTAAGATAAGAATTATTCACCTTATTGGTTAAGAAAGTCTCATCTCCTCTATGGGAGAGAGAACCAGTGTCCTTGAATCCACACACAGACACAGATTTGTTTTTACAGAAATCTGCTTAGAAATGAACTTTTCCCATGGAAGGGAATTCAGCAAGTTTCCATATAAGAAACTTATGAAATGTCTGTGACAACCATCTGACCTGATACTGGCAAGAAGGTTTGTTCCATAAAGGTATGGAAAAGTCTTTCCAGAGGCTCTCTCCCTTTACTTGACACATCTAACCCTGCCTTTGCTTCTCTGTGGTACCATAATATGAATTTAAAGCTTCAGCCATGGGCTGACATCCCCTCCCTCCATCACCAGGTATTGAATTGGCCTGCCCCTGTCCCCATTTCCATGGCCCTGACAGGCCATCCTGTGCTCAGGGACCATGGGTTCCCTCTCTAGATCTCACCCTGACCCCAATCCACACTCCCACATCCCAGCCTGGGCTTCAGCTGATCCACATACCAGGGAGGTGACTTATGACCGGAGCTGGGGTGGAAACTGTGCCAATGCTCCTCATCTGCCCTGCACCTGGCTGCCAGCTCCTGTCCTGAGAGACCCTGACTGCTTTGTTGTTCCTTGTCCAACAAGAAAAACACACAGTCTGTTTTGCACTACATCATAAAGCTCTGCAATCAAAAGGTATTCAAAAAAGCACAGAGCAGCTGAAATAATGAAAAGAAAAAGACCAGTAAATGGATTTTCGAGGTAGTTTCACAAAGGATCACATGAATACAACTATGAGTCAGGGTAACCAATGCTGCCAGATGACTGTATTTTCCTTAATGAGGGAGGACTGAGAAAACAACTTGAAATTGTTAGTTTAGAGCCTTTGATTTGTCTGACAGAATTTAAAAATATGAATGTAACTACTACCATTCAGTTTAGGTTTCAAACTAAAAATATCCACAGAAATGTCTAGTTTTCCTCATTGATGAGATTACAGATTTGGTTAGCAAAGAAATTATGCAGATACATTGTATATCAATAGTATTTTTCATAAGCAGGTGGCTCCCATATACTGATTTGATTGATTAATAACACTGTCCAGTGAAAAAATGATTAAAATTATTTAGAACAGTTAACGGGGATGTAACTGTTTATCTAAATAACTATTTACCTAAAAAGGATCATCACCTGATGGGGATTTTTCAGTTGTGTTCTGGCTACCTGCACTGCTGTTAATTGAAAAATTGGACAGAATTATAAATCACTACTGATAACACTTGTAGATATAAAAGGGGCTGATACAGTGAAGAGTAACAACAAGAACAAATCAAACAGAGATAATGAGATCATTTGGTAAGCTAAGTCCATTCAAAGAAAATGCAATTTAATATACCTAAAATAAAAGATATATCAATAACAGATTCATGCCTACATAATAGAGACTGTTCTGAAAATCAGTGATGGATAGATGGTCTCTTCTGATGAACACATATTTGTGCCAGAGAACAAATTGGTGGGGTGTTCTAGAGTTAGCTGCAAATCAAAAAACTCATCACTGTCTCACACTTCCAGTAGCCCTCTGCTGTACTCAATGTGAGTCAAATTTAGGCAAGATAGATGCTCCCTCTTCCTAACCAAAACTATAAAAATGAACTTTATAGCATTTTGACAGGTTTCCTGGCTTCTTGCATTCATATTTCTCTTGTATTATCTTTCTTTCTCTTTTCTCTTTCCAGTTGCTTGAGAAACAAGAAGACTGAGATAATTTACTGCTGCAAGTTAAATCAAAACGTCATACAGGAAGATGAGGGAAACATTCACAAATTGTGGAAAGGGTTTTAGTAGGTCCTGTGAGAAGGACTGGTCTGTATCAGACATCTATGTCTGTTATGATCTGGTTACTGAAGTTCTTAATCTAATTTGACTAATAATTTTTTAGAATATAATAATAAAAAATACAAATACAAAGGTGTCAGCTGTGACATACGCAGTAACATCAATTTACATCTAGCTTATTAAATCTTCACAAATACAAATAAAATGGTATTTATAAAAGGCAACATAATTACTGTGGTATGATTCAGAAATAATCTCAGGAATAATTCAGAAATAATCTCTCATTAATTATAAGTACTCATCAATCATCAAGTTTAAGAATTTTCTCATAAAAACTGTAATCACTATGACTACCACAAGGCACAGTGAGCAACAATACCACTTGCGGTTTGCTCACATATCTGTGATCCTCCCAGACTTCCTGTACATGTTTTGTAGTTTTCATATACTAAATCATCATACACATCTTATTAAAGAATGTGACAAGGACACATGGCCACATTTTCTGAGGAAAAACGAAACTTGCAAGTGGCTTTCTATGTGTTCTTTCTGCTAATCCTTCACAATTAAGCAAAAGTGCAGGAATATAATATTTCTGCATCCTTAACTTGCTGATAAAAGTTGCTCCTCACAAATGCTTCCTTTGAATGTCTTTGTGTTGACCCAAGTTTATGGAAGGGTTCCCTTTTTTTAAGCCACTTCATGTCTTAATTTCAAGACTTAATTTCAAGACTACTTTATCTTTTGATTATCAAAACAGCAACATAATATGAAAAAAGGCTAACCAAAACAAGTCATGCCAAAACAGAAACAATAGCATATTAGTCACTGCCAAGGACAGTTTTATTTAATTTCTCCCTGACATTCCTTAGCAAATGCATCCATAATTTAAAATATCTACAGCAGTAAAAATGCTTAGTCTGAAGATGCTGATGGTAGATTTGGAATTAGATCTAATGTGGCTTCATGCCCAGAATGAAGCAAGCCTGTTGCATGATATTTTGGTTATGTGCTTAAATTGTAGGGAGAAATGTATACACGTGTCAGTTCAATCTCTTTTGTCTAGTGCCCATTTCTGTTGTCACCATTCACATCCTGATGCACAACATTACTAACTATTCAAATGTTTGAGCTAACATTTTTCTAAGTGGTATATCATCCACGTATTTCATCCCTTGTCTTATGCAATCAATGTACACATACTACTCAGTTGATTCAGTTGTTACACTAAAATCTCTACATGGTCAAAGAGAAGGTAATGCCATTTTTCTTTTCCTTCCTCCAATAATTTACAACTTTTAAAAATGATCATTCTACCTACTGGCTGCTTATATGTCTCACATGGAGAGACTGAAATTTTCAAATACCTTAATGTCAATGTTCCCCACCTATTTGGAGTTTTTCTGGGTAACAAGTACTATAAAGGAAGCCAATATGGCAATATCTGTTATTCTTGCAAAGACAGTGATAACTACATGGTCAAGAAATATACTATATCCAGTCATGAACTATTAATATTAAGATTTCTAGTGAATTACTACTTCAAAATCGTAACTTTAGTTACTCAAGTAGAATACAGTCAAAATAGTTGAGTTTTGAACAGAAATTTTGAAGGTCATCTAGACAGACTCCTTGCTCAAGAAGACCTATGTCACAGTTACAGAAAGTTGTTTACAGTCTCATCCATTTGAGTCCTAAATACCTCCAAAGATGGAGATTCTTGGGATTCTCTGATTGCTTTTCCCCCGTTTGATAACTCACATGGTGAAAAAAAAAAAAGTCTAATACAGATTTTCCCTGTTTCAACTTGGTTTTGTTGTTTTGCATTCCTCTTTGGTATTATCTGAATCCAGCTTCTCTATACTCTCTTTTTAAAAGGCTGTAGACAGCAGTAACAGTCTGCCTGTAAGCCTTCTCTTCTTCAGGATAAGCATATCCCTTTTCCTAAGCCTCCCCTCATATTATTGTTGCACCAAAATCTGATTAACTTGGTACTCCTGCAGTGGACGTTCCCCAGTTTTTCCATGCTTTCCCAGTACTGGGGAACCAAGACATGGACACAGCAGTCCATAGTGACACCAAAGTCTGGTGTCACCAGCGATGACTAAAGAGGAAGAATCCTCCTTCCACTGTTGGCAAAGCTTTTTATGATGCATCCTAGGATGCTTTTGTATTTATGTGCTGCAAGGACTCATTGCTGGCTCCAATTCAGTTTTGTTCCACCAGGATTACATGATTCTTTCTTTTTTTTAACAAAAGGCAGCACCTTGTGCGTCTCCATCTACTACTTATTCAAAGATATTGTGATAAACACATATTATAGTTCTGGCTTTCACAAATATTAAAGTGGATGCTATGTGCTGGGCATTATAATATAATGTTGACTTTTGCAGAAGTAGCTGTAGTTGTGAAATAATACCTAATGCTTTTATTTTTATACCTAACTGGTAATAATTAAAATAACTCAGACACATTTGTGAAGTAGCTGATGTTGATTTTGAGTACCTGTGGTTAACTTGCAATGACTGGAATAGCTAAACTGTCTGCACGGTCAGATAACATTTGAGGAACAGGCATGATGAGAACCCCTGCTACTGACCCTTCGACTATCAACAGCTGTCACCAGCTGTCACCATGGAATGGGGGGCTGTTGTGAGGAGGTGATGCACCACCCTCAAAACCACATCCAAGATTACTGCACAGGCTCTAAAGGGCAGATCAGAGGAGATGCCATGCTAAAAAGTTGCTGGAACATGTAAACGCATTAAAAGAAATGTTTGAATATGTATAATCATTGATGAATATGTATTTGACTGGTGCAATAGGAAGGGTATATAAGAAGAGCTGCTATGTTTAGCTAGTGTGCCTTTGGCTACGGTTATGCACCCAGCACTGTTACATTTACTTTATTGACTTTGTTCCCTATTGTCCTTTATTACATTTTTAAAAATTCAGTTGAGGAGTGGGGGTCATTTCTCACAGGTATCCTCTCAGTGTCCCTTTTATCATGCAGCATAAGACATGGACTTTTGCCTTTGCATGGCCTCCATGAGGATCCCATTAGATCTGTTTATTTTTCTAATTTCGCAGCTGCAATTATTTATCCTTGAGCATTTTAAATTATTATTTCCATAATTGAATCTGACACTATGTAATCTGGGGGGGTGTTTTTTTTTTTAATTTTAAATTCTAGTCCACCTGTCTTTTAATATGTAGCTATGCTACATTCTTACATTTACTTGGTACTGTCTACTGAATTTCTGAAGTCCAGATTTTACTTTTTTCTAACACTTGATTCCCTGTATATTTAAACACTTAACATTAAGTTTGTGAGTAGTTTCTCTGCAGTCAGTTCCATTGATTAATGCTAAGCATGGTCTTAATTACATTGTTGGACTGTGGCCAGGATGACTGGTGTCTCATTTGTTGCAAGCTATTAATGGCTCCTTGTAATCAATGCAACTGTGGTGAGAAAACTTATTCCCCAGTGAAGAGATGTCTGTCTCCTAAATTCAGATACTTAAATCTGAGGTTAAAATTTAGGGCTAGAAAATTCAAACTATTAATTTATGCAGTCTATGACAAAATAGAGAGTAAGAACTTCACAAAATCCATCTTCCCATTTCAAGGAAGGTGAAGTATTCTTGGGAACTGTATCTTTTTCTCATTTTTGCCGTTAGGAACAATGGAGACAACTGGCTCAGAATGCCTGATAAACTTCATACAACAGAGGTAATGAGAGGTGAATATCACCTTGATAATCAAAATTATGTTGCAACACTACAGTGGTTGAATCATGGTTATTGGTATGTGGGATAGAATTTTTTCTTACTCTTGTGTCATAAAACCTACAGACATACAGAAGACTGTCCTTACCTGTTGATCTGTTTGGAGAGAAAAACACTACTGCTAAAGAACCTGGACATTTAAGGATCATGCTTCTTTAACCAACTCACTAGAAGATTAGCAAGAGGAAAAGCACATCTTGATCTAACTCTTAACAACACAAGGATGAACCCAATGTTCAGTGTGCTAATAGCCATAAACTATTCAAATTCAGTTCCTTTGTGGAAAGGATAAGTTTTCCCCATCAAATTACACTGTAGTAGTAATTAATTTTAAATTTAGCATGTTAGAGACTTTGAACAAGAGTAAACTAAACAGCAAAATAGGCAGAGTCAAATGGAAAAAGAAACAAACTGAACAGCAACACATAGTCTTGCAGAAGAAAAAAAGAGATTATTTAAAATATTAAACAGTGCCTATAAAATGAAGTGGACAGAGAATAAACTTTTAAACTCAAATATTAAGGCATGTGAGACAAGCCATACAGTAAAAATGGTTTGGAATAAATTTTTCTTTGACCACGCTAAAAGTAGGATCTATACAAAAGGCTGAATCATATCCCTATAATCATATCAAATCATATCCCTTGAAGCTGAAGATTCATCTTTATGAAGATGAGTCTCAAAAACTTTCTCAATTATATCAATAATGGTATCTTTAAACAAAATTAATAAAATGAACACATTGCCTGGACCAGATTGTTTACACAATACCTCTAAAAGAAGACAGGTTTAAAAATGACTCAATATTTAAATGTGGTGTCTATCACCCTGAGTAGTATTCCACAGAAGAATGGAAGGCCCTAATCTCAATGTTACATTTTTAAAAAGGCCTTAGCTAATCTGAGGAACCACAGGGCAGAGGAAATGCATCAAGTAATAGAATCAGAGATAAAATACAAGGCACAGGAATCAGAGAACAAACCCAAACCTGAAATCAAATTTCAGATACAACATTTGAAATCTCAGCAAGAATGTAAATACAGGTTTTTGTTTATAAGTATAGTCTATTTGGAGAAGAATAAAATTTGTGCAAGTAATTGGTGCCTTAGACACTTTTTAAGAAGTTGTCAAGTGAAGGAAGAAAAATGATCCATTCAGTGTTCCTGTATTATTTATCTAGAAACACTTCCAGTTTTCAAGGACCTTATGCACAGTGTATCAGAGTCACATAAAAGCTGAGGTTAGAAGGCACCTTAGGAGATCAACTTGTACAACTGCCCTGATTAAACAGGGTCAACTACTATAGGATCTCAAGGTGCATGACCAGATGGCATGGTCACAATTGCACTTACTACTGGGAAAGATCACAGTACCAAGAATTTTTGTGCATTCTCCTCCCTTACTGATGCCTACAGAGGATGAACTTTAGGTGTTCAGGCTGTCTAAAAGATGTGGTGTAGCTCAAAATGGCCTGGTACACCACAAGATATGCTGAAGACAATATGTAAGGACAGGTACAGTCATCTGTGAAAAAAAAAACAAACAAAAAAACCCAAACCAACAGAACTGATAAAAACTAGTTGTCTTGTTAAAAAATTAATTAAATTAACAGTCACAGGAAAGGGAAAATTTCTTTCAATAAGTAAAATATATTTGAAATGCAAAAAAATAAAGAATAATGAATTGATGCTTTTATAGTGGCGATAAGGTACAGTGAAATTGTCCAAAAAGTAGTAGGAAAATGTTAACTTTTTTATAAAGTTTATGAAAAAGAGAGGAAAAAAAAACTAGGCAACAAGTTTTACTGACAAAATTTGAGTAATGAAAACTAAAATTCTAGTAAAGGTTTTTGGAAGGAGCTCAGAAGTTTGAAAGACTGAATGATGAGAGCAATTCAGTATTTTATACTCAAAGCAGATATGAAGAGGAGATGCAACTATAGTCACATATATCTAGTGATATGTTGTTAATTAATTTTCTCAGTTCGAGAAAAGGGTCTTAGAGTCATCCTACATAGTCTTCTGAACACAGTAGGGCAGAGCCCATAAACCCAAGAATGTCTGTATTGGCTCTGGCAGGAACAGATTTCATCTTCTTCATAGCAGCCCATATGGTGCTGCATTTCAGATTTTTGATTAAAAAAACATTGTTTTGACTGTGACTGAACAGTTCTTGCATAGAATTGAGACTTTTTTTCTATATTTGTTTCTGTTTGAACTTCTTCCACTCTGTCATCCCAGTGAATAGGCTGGGGAAGTGATCAAGAATTTGGAAAAGGACAAACCCAGAACAGCTGACCCCAACTGACCAAAAGCATATTCCATATCATATGACATGCTCAGCAATAAAAGTTCAGGAAAAAGAGGCGGATAGGGGTAGCTTGTGGTTATATTTTTTGTCTTCCCAAGAAGTTACTACACGTGATCTGATCTTGCTTCCCATTAACTGGCTGGACATCTCCATGCCAACAGAACATAAGGAATGGATTCTTCATTTTGCTTTGCTTGAAACTTTCCTTTAAGCTGTCTTTACCTTGATCTGTAAGTTTTTCTCACTTTTGTCTTTTTTATTGTTTCCTGTATCTCACTGAGAGGGAGTAAGCAAGTGGCTGAGTGGGGGTTTAGTTGTCAGGTGGGATCAATACATCACAGTATTATAAATTATTATGAAGAGGAAAAAAGACATAGATTTTCCACTTCATAGTTCCATGTTGGACTTTAGTCTTGAAAATCAAATAAATTCTGGTCTTCCCACAAAATTCACAGAAGATATTCTAAATTGAAAAAAGTTACAGAAGAGGGAAAGAAGAATAAATTAATGTAGCTGATGTCTGCTTCTGAGAATATAAATAAGCAGCTAGAAGAAGTGATGGATGTGGGGAAAGGCATTAGAAAGATGATAGAATTATGAATGATGTATTTAACAGTAAAGAAAGAATAGTAATTCATGACATCATCACTTAGAAAGATTACATTAGGCTTAATTTGACAGACCAAAAGGAAATCAAAATAGTTTTTTCCACTCAAATTGTAATTAAATTAACTAACACATTGCAAAAAGCTGCAAATGACAAAAACATTAATTCATTTAAAATGCATGAGATCGTGTGGAGTTTTAATTATTATAAATAGAGAAACGGCTATCAAATTTTATGATCTAGATGTTCATATAGGAATCACCATCTTCAGAAGCTGAGATGATGCATCAGACATAGACTGCTCATTATAATATTTATCTGAATATTTGTTTTTAGATACTATTAGGGATAGGGTATGGGATTAGATGCAGTAGACAGATCTTTCACCTGTGCCATCATACAAAATGTCACAAATTTAGGTGCCTCATAAATCTGAGGTATTTGCCTATGGTACATTTAGTCAATAGGAAGAGTCAACTATCTCTGGACAGTTACTTCTCTACGTTTCTGTTTGAGAAATTTTAGGGAAATGTCTACTCTTGTATCAATACTTCTCAATTATTTACATCAGAAACACTTTATATTTGTCATAAAGTGTCCATGAAGCATTCAAAAATATTCCATATATTGAGAAGACTGGACTATACAATGCTGAAGGTAGACATGATTCTTTAGAGTTAATTTTGAATCCCATTTCCTCACACAATTGTTCCATGCACAAATAATCACATCTTCCATGCTTGTACAAAATAAAATAATTTAGTTTATAGAATTCTGACTGGAGATCTGTAGCATATAACTCATATTCTGTCTTTAAAAATGTGACAGAAGTTTGTCATACTAATTGCCAAACAATCTTGATTTAACAGTCCTTTTTTAAGAATCACCCAGGCTCAGATAGAAAAAAAAATTACCAACCAACCAACCACTCAAAAACAAAGTCCCCAGAAACCCCTCCCATATAATTTTCCTCCAAAAATCCCACATTTCAGTAATAGGTCATATCAAGGTGCTGTATTTGTCCAGCTAATATCTCACTACATGCTATATTGGGCTGCTGCTGTTTCAGATACCAAAAAGCTGTGGTTTAACACTCTCTGCCAAGAAATGCCATGAATGTGAGAGTGCTTTAAATCAAAACTGAAAACTGACTTGTTTTTCTCTTTGCTTCCCATCGTTAGCTTGGCACTGCAAGCTGTGTTATTAATTATTTTACATCTCTTTTAAAGCACCTTGAGATGTCTTGCTGAGATAAGCTACTATGTCCTATAAATGGAACTTATTCACATCCAGTCAAAAAATTAGTCTAAAGTACAGTGGAACAAAGTCTTTCAAAAGTATCATCACCTATAAAAAATTCAATATCAATTAATACTAAAAGGCTGATTTTAGAATCTGCATTTATAGTTTACAGCTCAGAGAAGTAGTTATACCTGTGCATTATGTCTTCAAAATAATTGTATATTCATAGTGACTCACATGAATCTTGCACATCTTTATTCAGGTACAACCAAACTTACAAAAACAAGGGCAGAGGGGATGCAGATATAAGATTTCTGTTAGCATTCCTATGATGGATTTCCAAGATACAAGGTTTGCACCATGTGTTACTGCTAATGAAGAGGAACTAATGAGGAAGGCAGATAGCTCATCCTAAGAGGATAGATTAAAAACTGGATAGTTTATTGAAGTAAGAAATTTCTTTGACACTGTTGAGCTATTTTAACTTTGGTTAAACATTATAGGGCTTCAAAGACCATGAGAGATGTTAACATCTCGTTTGAAAATGGGATTAGTTGTATTTTTGCAATCCCAGGGTTACCTTTAGCTTTAGAATTAACCTCATCTCTAAGGACACCATTTCAAAAATGTGATTACCTTATTTGACTTCAGACTATTTGTTAATAAGAATAGTTTTCTACAGCAGGAGAGGTTTAAAGGTTATAAAAGAGGTACCAAATTTGTGAATTCACAGGGAAAAATGTAACAAATGGAGAATCCTTGGAACTAGGGTTAACTTCACTGCTGACTCCAAGCTACCTTATTCAGCTATATAGAAGACTGACATTTTCTCTCAAGTATTTCTCCTTCTAGCTAGGTATTTAGAAATCATCTAACTTGTGCATCATAATTTTATCTTTTAGATCCCCGATACTTAATATGTGAAAACAATTCTCAAAAAAAAAAAAAATCTTTTAAAAGCTCAGAGGAAACAACTGACACAGCTGGCTGTTAAAATTATGTCTCCAGTGAGTAAATTCAGTTGTGCTTCTACTCATATCAGTTTTATAAAAACACTTTCAAAGATCTTCTGATAAAGGCAGCACAGATAATTATCTTTAGAAGTGTTCTAAGGTTAAAATGTAAGCAACTCTGAGACTTCTTAGCCATTGCCAGAAAATCAGTAAGTCAGCCACTAGTAAAAATAATCTCAAATAGAGAAATTAAAAAACAAAGTTGGAAAAGTAAAATAATTTTGTCCTTTTTTCCATGTTTCAGAATTCTTGTCCTACATTTGGCTGGAATGAAAAGCTATTCCAGGTGCCCTGTGGCTCCCTCTCTGCTCATTTCTGCTTGTAGCATGGCATGTTAAATGCCATTTCACTATGGAAATGGAAGAAACAGACTTCTTGGTATCCACAGGAAATTGTCAGGGACCACTGAGACATTCACAGGACAAGCATTGTGACAAAATGGAGAAATTTTACTATTTAAGTCTAGATATTGCTAGGCAGCAATGGACAAGCATAGGAACAAGTGATTACAAAATCCCAGCTGCTACTGAAAGATTTAGTATTTGGTGTCAGATCTAACCTCAGATCAAGCTGGGTGGTTAATGAATGTTTTGACATTAAGTAAGGGATGACCATACATGAGAAAAAGAACTCATTATGGTGAAAGTACCAACCATGAAAACATTAAGTGTTCTAAGCCCATTCACAGTCAAAATAGCAACAATTATGAGGTTCCTGGCAAATGGAAAGGAACATTTTACTTATTTCTTACCCTCTGTTTTTCATTCCTCAGCAGTACACTTTCTGAAGTGAAGAGCATCCCTTCTAACAACAAGAACACAGATTTGGACTTAATGCCTAATGATACAATAGGACTGACTGGGTATTGGTGGAGTCAGCAGTGTTTTCCTGTCTCTTGATATTTCCAGGTTCAAGACTAACCTGCACTTCATTTTGTCATTGCATCCTGCATAATGCTTGCAAAAATTATACATTAAACACAGGCTGAAGACTTCAACAATGAAAGAGATATGAAGTATGGCTATGTAATTCAGTACAATTTCAGTATGCATTGCATTTTCTCTTTCATAATAGAGAGAACACCCTGAAGATTTGACTAACTTTCCCTCCACCCTTTTCTCAACACTGTATATTATGCCATTACAGTTAAGGAATCTCATTTACCCATGAGCCTCATGTAATATTTTGTAAAAACTTATACACTTCCAAAGACCATATTTGCAAAAATTATACTCATATTGAAGATACTTAGAAGATACATAGAACTGTGATGACATTTCCCCAAATGAGGCTTTTATGAAAGAACTAATTCATATTTGTTTAATTTCTTTTTTTTTTTAAACTACTTGCTTTCTTCTTTGAAGAAATTGTAAGTGGCAATTCAAAAGAATCTTGATATCAAATCTGATGTTTGAACTGATTGGTGAGCTGTGTGCACTCAACAAGGCTTTGTGATATACTTTGCTTTGCAGTTATCTCATAGGATGTTTGGTTTCAAAACCAAATAATGAGCCTCAATTTCTTTCACAGAGCTTCTGTTAAGCAGACGTTTTTTGATTTCTACTTTAAATTGAACCAGAAGAATTTACATAGTTACCTGACTACTAGCATAACTGAATGTGTTTCTAACAAGACAGTTCAAAATAAATTATGCTATTGACTAGGGTGAAAATACATATCTTAGCATTTAAATTTCTGGCCCTATTCTGCTCTCATTCACATATAATAGCTATTTATCACAAGTGTTTCATTAGAGTGCAGATAGATCTAGTATAGAATGAATAATTATTTTGCAATTAAATCTCCATTCCCTAAAGTTTTAAGGTGAACACGGACCTTGTACTGATGATGAATAAGAATATCTTTTAAAGAGGATCTTATTTTCCTCTTGTATCTGCAAATCCTAAGTGGCTTAAAATTGCTGTCAAAATTGTACATCTTTTTAAAAGAGACTTTTGGTCTCTCCCCATAATTTCTTGTATATCAGTGCATCAGTACAGGCCTGAGCAGCTTTGTATGCACCAATTTGAACCAGTTAAAGAGTAAATTTTTTCTACAAAAAGAAAATGTATGATAACTTAATATTTGCCTCCTTAGAGATGCCATGAAAGCACAGTTACATGTTCCACAGTGTCCATCTGAAATCTACCTTCCCTGCTGTAGTCAATGGTGAACCTGTCACATGTTGTGTAACTAATCATGTTTCAACTACCATTCACCGCTCTTCCAAAATTTAGTGTCACTGCATGTCCATTTGTGAAAAGGAATGAACAATCCAGGCTAGAATTCATAGTGGATTGTAACTAGCACAGGTCAGTAATGATCTATAGCTGCAAAACTGATGGACTTGGCTTTTTAACCTTGTGTCAATTACTTCTTATAAACAGTAAACCTGTGATGAAGGAAAATAAAAATATTTCTGACAGAAATTCAAAATCTTTGAAAATGTGTTAGTTTTACAATACTTTTTCAAAGGTATCAGAAGGTACCATTTTAACACTTTCTCTTAAATTACCTGTCAGAATTCTTGCTCTTGTTAAAATAGTCTGAAATTTGTACAACAAAAACAAACTGCTAAGATATGAATTATGTTTCTTGAATTCTTTTCCTTGATAAATGTGCTTAGAAATGTTCAATTTAATTTAAAAACATCCTTTAAAAATTCTGTAAATTCTAAATATTTTATAAAAATCCTTCATTAGATTTATTCTCCCTCCATGTCGAGCTTTTACATTTTTCCCTTTTCAAATGTGATTTTATCTTATTTAGTCTCATTGATTTCAACAGCATTTCTAAAGAAGTTTGAAAATACTAACATGCATAGTCTGTCAGATTCACAGTAATTTAAATAATGGTTTCCATACTTTATTTTAGATAATATGTGATTATTGCAATATTTTTTCTGACCTTATCTATGTCAAACAATTGCACTCACACTGTTACCCTTTACTGAACCCCAATAACTAATTATGACAAAATCACCTCTGCCAACACCTCTGACAATAATAAGTTGTCTAATTTTTTGCTTTGTTCAGCTTCAGAAGCAGAAATCAATTCTTGTTATGCTTTAGAATAATAAAGAATCTGTGAGAATGTAGCAATTTCTTCAAAGAGAGTCATAAATAAAGACAGCATAGTTTAGTTTCTCACTGATAAACTGAACACATTCAGTACCTGCTCAGAGGAATACTTTCTTCACAGTGGTGTCATGTTATGGGATCTTCTGTGTATTTTCTTGAACCTTATAGATAAAACTTCTAGTAAGATGAATTATATAGTAGTGTACCACATCATTGTAATTGTATCTAATTCAATTATTTGTATACCATGACCCCACAATTTTTTTCCTATGCACTAGCCAGCCAGAATGCTCTTCCTTGTCTGGGAAAGCATGATCTGTGTTCCTGTCTTCTGTGTTTGTCAGAGGGAAATCATGGTTTGTTTTAGTGAACTCAGCTTAAGCAGTGACCCATTTCATTCTGTGTGACTGCCCTGTACATTGTTTTATGCTCCATCAGTCGTTGCGCTATCTGCATACTTTGTCAGCAATGATTTTATGGCTTCTATGCCACAGATAGAAATATTGCCAGAGCTATTATTGTTCACTTCAGAAATTCAACAAAAATATCCTCATTCAAAGCTTAATTGTCACAGATGACTTTAGGGGATATATCAGGCAGACATTACTACGCTTTAAATGGGTCTTTTATTAGCATGGTCCTTTCCTGTACTAAGTTAATGGCTAAAAATGAGCCTACTCTTTTTAACAAAAGATAAAATCAAGTAAGAAAATCCTAGCAATGATATTCTTTACAAAGAGTAAACTGTTAAATCAAGTACTTAATGAAATTGTTGAAGGTTATTTAAGACATACACAAAGAAGGAAACTGTTATCCCATACACAATGAAGGAAACAATTGGTATTTTAGTGCAAAACTTCTTCATCATATACAGAAGTTGCATAAAAAAGGGGTTTTGGTATTTTCTCACATCTATTTTTACACAACTAGAAATAGAATATTCCTATTTATCACACCATCTTAAGTTCTGCAATCCATGAACTATTAAAGGTAGCTTAAGATTTACTAAAAACAATTAAATTAAGACCTGTGTCTTTAGACTTAGTTCTACAATTTTATTCTAAGAAAGCAAAGTAAGTGGTGCTTTATTTTTCTAATTTATGTCACTGCTGTTTTCACTGTAAAATTATAGACAGATATTTTTCAAAACACCCAAGAGGGGAATTTAATGTTTGTCTGGTTTTTTGTTGATTTTTTCCCTATTAATTTAGAAAAATAATTTACATATTTCGAGAAATTAATACTATTCCATAGTAATAAGTAGGTTCTGAAAAGCTTAATCTCCTCAAAAACTGCATGTTTCCATTAATTGTGATAAAATCTCAATTTTTTTTAGACACTGCTTCAAGATTGGGATTAAATGCTTGAATTTGAAACTGGAAAATTGTGTGTTGGGGGTTAAGTTTCTTTCCTTTTGTTCCGTTTTACTTATAGATTTTTTTCCCATAAATTGCTAGGAAACACTAACAAATAGTCTAAATAGTAAAATCTTGGGAAACCTCACAGTATCTCATAATTTATTGTTTTTCCATAGAAAGGACCAAAGTTTCCTATTACCTGTGCTCTCCCTTACCTTAGCACTGTGGCCCATCAGATATGGTGGTGTTGCTGCTTGCAAAGATCACTGGTCACTAGACCTCATCTGAGCCTAGGAAACTTGTCTTAATTTCTGCTTGCTTTACCACCAAAAGAGATTGTTAATATCAGTCAGGTGGTACAGGAGCTACTGATTAAACATCAGCCCTATCGTTCAATCCTGGGACTTACTGGAACTTGTTTGTATTTGTTCTACTGAAATGTGTTATCTAATGCTTATTCATGCCACACAAGCCATTCAATTTAGGGCCAAAGTCCAGCAAACAGTCTAGAGTAAGAAAATAATTATCATAGTGCAGAATTGCTGACTAACAGAAAAGGAGCGAAAACAGCAGAAAAGAAAAATGACACAATGAATGACACTGACCTTTTCTCAGCAGGAGCTCGGTAGGTGGGACACTCATAGATCAACCACCTACCAGTCCCCTCAAAACTTTGAAATAAATGGGAACTTTCCCTGAATAATGGCTGGTGATTAATTTACTTTTACTCCCCTTTCTGTTATGGTGCTCACCTAGTGATGCACTTTAGTCATAGAAACAGGGCCAAAGGAAAAAGGTAATAAAAGGAAAAAAACCCCACACAATCTCTTTATATCTATAAGGTTTTAAAAACCTTGTAGTTGTACAATGAAACTGAATGAAAAAGTATTCATTACAATTGTAGTCAGTGCTTTTCAGCACTTCACATAACCTTGAAAAATGAATATAATCCTATGAAAAGTGAAAATAATTCTAATAAAAAGATCAGTGTGATCCCCTACAGCAGGTATTACTTTTGTAATAAATGTGTTCATTCTTCCTCATGAGCCAAGTGCTGTAGACTAATCACTGTCTTCTATACTTCAATATGAAGCTATATGGGGTATAATTTCAAAAGGTATTCTAATGAAGTCAATGAAGCATTTTTGTGTACTAAAATTTATCAGAAACAAAAAGTAAGTTTGAGCTGGTATAGAAAACATTTTCATAGGAATCCTTTTTAAGAATGTTAACTTTAAGGCATCTAAATAACAGAAATGGAGAAACTGAGTCAGCATTTTTATCAGTGGCTTTTGATGCATCATTTCAATTCCTTGACATTTCCAGGTTTGTTTTTTTTTTTCCTTCAAACTTCTTAGAAATATAATTTTTTTTTCTTTTTGGCAAGGCACATGGTATACCTCAAAGGTCTTTAATATAGCATTAGTGTTACCTTACCTACCTTCTTTCATACTGGGAACCTTCCATGTGCTTTGGGGGTATTTTTCCTGAGATGGGGAAACCCAAGTGGAACACTGAGACCCACCAGGAGCATGAGTACAGCTGACAAGGCATGGAGCAGATGAGGAGTAATGACAGCTCCCTGTCCCTCCCACAAAGGGCAGCCCCAGGGAGCTGGGATGAGCAGGAGTGACCAGGGCTTAGATAGCTGGTTCCAAGCTCAGTCTGCAGTGAACCCACAGCTCACAACCAAACTACCTAAACCTATCCTATCGGCACACATAGAAGGGAGGAGGGGCAAAAATGTAGAAGAACGGAAGTTTGCAATAGAAAGGACCTGTAAGAGAAAGAGAATTCCCCCAAAGCCTGAGGTGCCCTTGTAGAACTGATTCTCTGCTCTGCAGACTGATGAGAAAAGACCTGTCACTGGAGCTAAGGAAGGTGACTCCCTCTGCTCTTCATATAACAGGGAAAAACTGAGAAAAGGCAAAGAGTAGTAATAGTAGGTGATTTGCTTCTGAGAGGTATGGAGGCAATTGCTGAGCTGATGTGCTTTCTGGGGAGGTTTTCTGCGTCTTTCTGCCAGGGGCTTGTATTGGGATGCCAACAAAAGACTGTCAAGCTTTGTATCATTCACTGACTGCGATCTGCTGCTGTGTTTCACATAGGCACCAGTGATACAGCCAGGAGCTGTAGAGTATCAAGAAGGATTGATACTCTGAGGGGTATCAAGAAGGATTACAAAGTTCTAGGGGGGGTGGGAAGGGGCTCCAGAGCACAGGTAGTTTTTTATTAGCCCTTCCAGTCAGAGAAAAGGGATTTCAAAGGGCCAGTGAAATCTGAAATCGTCAAATGGTTACAGGGCTGATGCTACAGCCAGGGATTCAGCTACTTAGATCATGAGACTGACTTTGAGAGAGCTGTTCTGAGGGAGTGCATCTGCCAGAGAAGTGCAAGAGCATATCCAGTGATAGGCTTGATAAGCTGGTGAAGAGGGATTTAAATAAAGTTGCCGCAGGATGTGAAACTTAATCTACCCCACTCCTATTGGATCGATGGCAGGGCCAGCAAGAGATGCCCAGAGCCTGGAGAGGGATCTCAGAGGGTTTGTCATGAGTGCTGCAGCCAGCTCTGGAGACCCTAACACAAGGAGGTCATGGACTTCTCCAAACCGTTCCAGAGGGGGTCATGAAGACACTCAAAGGGCTGGAGAACCTCTTCTATGAAGGCAGGCAGAGGGAACTGGGGCTATTCAGCCTGGAGAAGACAAGGCTCTGTGGAGACCTTTCAGCAGCTTTCCAATACCTAAAGAGGCCCTACAGAAAAGCTGGAGATGGACTTTTTACAAGGGCATGTAGAGGTAGCACAGGGGGGAATGTCTTTAAACTGAAAGAGGGCAGGTTTAGATATTAGAAAGGAATATTTTACTGTGAGGGTGGTGAGACACCGGAATGGGTTTTCCAGGCCTTTAAGTGTTCAAGGTCAGGATGGACAGTGCTTTGAGCAACCTTGTCCAGTGGCTGCCTTCCATAGCTGCCTATGGAAGGGGGGTTGGAACTACATGATCTTTAAGGTCTCTTCCCAAATCATTCTATGATTCTATGATTAAATGAAATTGTGATCTCACACAATGTGTGAACACCACACAAGTATGCCTAAATATAGGCAAAACATATTTAAAAACCCTAAACTTTCTTTTTTTTTGTCCAAAATTGCTTGCCTTGATAATCAAAGTAAATATTCTTCTCTTAATTAATCTCTCAGACATATAAGGTCAGATCATCATGTTTTATAGTACTATTTATAGATTTGGCTTCATGTTTTTTGAAGTCCTGCTTTCTGAAGCTCCGTGCACTGCCTACTGAGTTTTCTTTGTAGTCTCTGCTACATACATAAGTTATTAGGAATTTGATACACTGATAGTTTAGTCAGGACATATATGTGGAACACACCAAAACACAAAAAAACCCCAAAGTAACATTTTATATGTTATTTTTGCTTTTTCTTTTTAGCTAAACTCTGCTGTAAAACAAATTTTGAAAAAGTGCTAACACTCATATGTCTTAAAATCTCAGACACTGTATTGCTTAAATAATAAATTGCTTATCCCTACCATCTCTCTCATTAAGAAATCCAGATGCAATTGAGGGCATCAAAGGTGAGAACCTATCTGCAAGGCTCTCCTAGATTCACTGCTGGAATAAATACTTTGAATATTTGACTCGACTTTCAAAATGTGAAAGTCAGAGAGAGTAATATTAATATGATCTAGGGGTAGTCAGAGGGAAATAAATTTAAAAGTAATTGAGCATGCATTCTTTAGGCTTCAATAATCCTTGCTGTAGTCTCCTAAAATGTCAGATTGAAGTTTAAAATTGATCTTCCATATTAATATCTGCTATTTTACTATGGTAACCATCTATGAAGATGTTTTCTTCATGACAAGTAGGTCAGAGATGATCAGTATGAAAAGACATAACATCCCAATGAAAAAAAATCAATATATTATGGAACACATACTAAGTGTTTGTCTACCTTAATAAGGAAATTTTTCCTTGTCATTGTGTGATAAAATTTCAACAGATTTAGGCACATATTTAATTGCTATTATATTGAATGAATCTATGGAGGAAAGGAGCACATTTTCTAAGTCTCATTCACAGGACAGAATGAAAACCATTCCTTTAAGACAGAGGATGTCAGGGGTTCTAATTTAGCTCTTCTGTTCTAGACTGTGAATGATGCAATATTAGTTTTTCTGTAAGCACAGACTTTGACTTTATCTATGGAATTTCCATAGAAACAAAAAGCAGCATTGAAATACCTAGAAAAAAAAATTTTAAAAAGTCCCCAATCCAAGTATTTTACAGGGACTATCTAGAACCAGCTAGGAAATAGGATAATAACACAGAGATACTAAATAAAAATGTTGTATTATTTCAACAAGCGTTGTTGTGACTATGGTAGGCCCAGTTCTGATTTGAATTCTTTAAAAGAATCCTTTTGGGTCATTAAGGGAACCATATCAACAATATCAACGTCTAAAAACAAACAAACACAAAAACCCGACAAGACAATAAAATCGCTACAGGATCAGAAAGCATGCCTCACTGTGAGCAATTAAAGCTCTGCTTAGATCTGGTTTATTCTGAGCAAGATTAAATACCTGAATAAATCACAGACTATGAGTATGTACACAAGGAAACAGAATTTGAAATTTGGCATCTATGCAGCATAGTAGAATAGCAAGAAATGTTAATGAAAATTTTAAAGACTGGAAAACTAAACAGAAATTCTGAGAATAACTAGCCATCAAGGAAATTTGCAGTGCTTTTAAATTATCTTCTATCATGGAAATTTTAAAATAAATTTGATTCTTTTTCTCATCTCTGTGCTTCCTTATAACAAGATAATACATATGCAGCATGAAACTCCTATCTTTTCAGAAAGCCAAATTTAATAATTAGAATTTATTATTACTAATACAGTGACAAAATCTCTTTTTACCTTCAACTACAGATGAAGGTACCAGAAAGAATATACCCTTTAAGAAACACTGTGGCTACAGACAATTGCATTTTTTCAGTTGACCAAATATCTGAGGTCTCTTGAATCTCTTCACTGCTAGAAAAAGAAATTGCCTGCACAAAGATGTCTGGTATCATTTTATGAACTTAAGTGTTCTTCTGTCCTCCATCTGCCACCCTGGAATGCAACTCTCCCACAGGTCCTTTGTAATGTCTTCCAGACTTGTGTTAATGCTGCAGAAACTCCAGACTAGCAAAAATAGCCATCAACATTAAGAGAAATTACTTGAGACCATTGACTAAAAAAAGATCCTGCACAATGACCTCATAAATAAACCAGAATGTAAAAACCTACATTAGGATTCTTGCTTAATATATTGCTTTTCCTTATTATTATTATTATTATCAGCCATTCTTTATTTAATCAAACTTTAAAGATAACCAGAAAATATGTATTGTTACAATATTTTCAAATCTAAATCCCATGTAAGACTTAGTATTGTAAGTATTCAAGAAATTCGTTAGGTTTATGTGAATCACAATGTAACGTTTTGTCTTAGCTAGGAAATATTAATCTCCCTCCCCATTCATAGTATACTTGCATTAAAGACCTTTGGAATACCAACAGCCATTGTATGCTGATCTGCACGTTCAAAGAAAGCTCTACAAATAATTTTTATTCTGTAGGTGCTGTTGACTAATCATCAGATTTATTGTGAGTCCAGTCATCTTTGTAGTGTTGAATTCATTGACCTTACCTACACATTGTGCTCAGAATCTCCTAGCTGGTAAAGCTGTCAGTGGATCATTTAGATTATTATTGGATCCTACACCCCTCTTTCTTAGTTGGAGGAAACTGGAGGAACTGTTTTGATCTTGAAAGAGATTTTTCTTCACTTCAGTGGCAATAAATATCCTAGTCTTATTTTTTCATGTTTAGTATCTTCATAACTGTCAATTTAAATCTCCTATCAAATACTTCTGACAAAATACATGTCTATATAAAGTGAAAACCTGTTTTCATGAAAAAATGACCTTACATTACAACATTGAACTTTATGTTTACATATTGTATTTTCTTTGTGTTGTACCTAAATATGGGCCTTTCATGGTCAGATGTTTTTGAGGCACTTTCCCTGCAGATTAAGTACCTCAAATCATAAAAGAAATCAACAGAATATAAGCCCTTGCTTATTTTTCAGAAACCATAGGCATAAAATAAATCGTAAGTATCAATGTTAAATATATGCACAGACAAGGGAAACAAAAAGTGTACAAAGAGTGAATGTACTCAGACCAATAAAACCTTTAAAAATTATTTTCCTGTGTCCAAAGAAGAAGACCTAGTCTGCATATTTTAGCTGTTAAAGTGTCTCACCACTTTTCTCAAGGCAAACAGCATTTTACCCTCAAGCTTCGAATTTCAGCACAAAGACATTTGTGTCAATAGACTGTTCAGAAAGACATAGTAATACTTTTTTTAAAAAAGAGCAGATGTGATATCCACAATATTTGTTCATGCCTAAAGAGAACAAACAAAATGAAGGAAAAATATATTTTAATATAAAATAAATGTTATTACTCTGAAAATGCCTTTCTTGGGAAGCAAGTTGGTTGTGTTCAGTTGGAGGTGGAAAAGATAGAGTCTGGGAAAAAAAAAAAAAAAAAGCCTTTGCTATACCTAAAACTCTCCATTTAAGTTCTGAAGTCAAGGAAAAATTACAAAACCCAAAGAAAAGGTCATTCTGATTTCTTTCCTTGATTCAAGATGTTCTGTCTGACAGGAGATGTGTACTGAAATGTTCTCTATTGGGTAACTATCTTAAAAATACTTGGTCATATTTAAGGAGCAAAAAAAAAAAAAAAGTGAGTGCTCTTTCTTAGTATATATACCTAAAGTTCTACTAAAATCCATATTTGATTTAAAATCGATCATGGCCAAGTTTTAATCATCATTCTTTGATACAGCTACAGAATTTGAACAATCTTCAGCCTCTGCTTCAATCATCTCAGTTTATATTTTCTTCACACCCTTGGTGGTATTAAATAGCAGTATAAGCTTCAAAACACAAATATTTTAGAATGTTGTCAAATATCAAGCATCAAAACAATGATCCTGCAGGCTTGTCTATTCTTGTCCAGGCATCTGGTACATATATCAGGAGAGAGATTGCCTGAAACACTTTTCTGTCACTTGTTAAAATACAGTGAATTGCTAAGAGGTCAGCCAATGAAACGTTGCAGAGACAATCTCAAAGGAAATCTTCACTTATGTGGTGCACTTTCCACAGAAGAAAAGTTTGGAATGAAATACCATCAGCTAAATCAGAACATGTATATAATGCTATCAAAGCCTCTGAACAAAAAGAGTTTAATATTGTATAGAATCCTCTGAATATCTTGTAGGTGGAGTGGTGCTGGAGGACATGAGAGTCTTCACTTTAAACAATAAAGTCTTATTGTATTTGTATTATTTGTATTTTTTTGCACTTTGATGCCCTCAAATTCTTTCCCAGCAATGTTCATTCCCTGATTTATTTTCCCTCTGAAGCCAGCTTATCAAATTTCATTAAAACTTCCCAGACCTATAGTATGATGTCTTGCTATGTGTTCATACTTGAGATTTAAATTCTTAATGCCATGCTATTTAAATGTAAAGAAAATAGTTTTCATTTAAATACAAAGTATTTTTATTCTTGCATCATCTTCTTGCTTGTTTTTTATTTTCAAACAGATTTTTGGTTTTCACAAAACTTTCACAGCTTCCAACTGTGGTGTTCTTCAAGTCATAAATGTCAACGAGCAGATGCATTTTGATACCAAAGCTTGTACTGACTGCTCTTGAGACCACATTCTGGAATGATTGTTTCATTCACAAATAGCCCAGTGTATTTTGTTTGTTTCTCAGAATTTCTCTAGAAGTGGTTGTTTTTGGTTTTGTTTTGGGTTTTTTGGTTTATGGTTTTTGGTCTTTTTTTCGATTGGTTGGTTTGTTGGGTTTTTTGGGTTTTGTTCCGTATTTTTTTTCCACCCTTTTTTTTNTTTTTTTCCCCCCTTTTTTTTTTTTTTTTTTTTTTTTGCTAAAACAAAATCTGTTTTACTTATTGAGATAGTTTGATGTCATCTGACTCAACTCTCTCTTCTAAGTAGAAATTAATATCTGGAATACTATCTCATGCCTAATGAAATGCTTACCTTCCCTGCTATACTGATATGCTTTTCTTCTTTCTGTTCTATGGTCACTTTGTTAGATTAACAGAATTCATGAAGGATATTGTATGTTGATGAACTTTATATATTTAAAATTAAGCACTTAAGATATCTGTGCTCATAGCAGGGGATGGGACTGGATGATCTTTGAAGGTCCCTTCCAACATAAAAGATTCTAGGATGTTCTGTGTTGGGCTTCTGCTGATTTCCATGTGAAGAAACCTGTAAATTCAAGCGTATCATTAATGGTGTGAGAATAGACATTTTAAAGCTTTTTAAAGTTTCAAGAACCATCAAGGAGGCACTGAAGGAACATGTTGGCTTTTTGCATTTACTAATTTCTGTTTCATTAGTGGCCTTTCTCAGTCATTTCAGATTTAGTCTTGTCCTGATGTAAGGCTGATTCTTGTCCTGGTGCATAAGTAAATGCTGCTGCTTTTTTTGTCTCAGCATTTCTTGAGCTTTGCCACTGCTGATTCTGATTTCCTTTCTCATCATTAATTTCATTTCAGCCAGAAGGATGAAAACATAATCTCCATATAGGCTGCCAAAAGTGCCTTTTCATCAATTGAGATAGTGCCAACTGACAAAGCAATGAGGAATTATTTCCCCTCAAGGGGAGAAAGCTTGTTTTTCCTCTTTTAAGATACATTAATCACTGAAAATCCTAAGGTCACTTTTATATCTCTGTCCAGCCTGATGAAACACTGTTGCAGCCCATGGCTCAGAGAAGTCGGTTTTGTCAGGTTTCTGTCCCACCTCCCTTCATTGTTTTCCAGATCTTATGCAAGTCAGTTTAGCTTCTTTTCCATTAAGACTAATTTCAGTAGACTCCTTATCCTAACTCCTGTGTCTGCTTATAATAAAATCATGGAATGTCTTGGGTTGGAAGGGACCTTCAAGATCCTGTAGTTTAAACTACCCTTGCCCGTATCATGACTGATAATGAAAATATTAGCCAGAACATGCATGTGAGCAGAAAATATAGTACCATTGCTACCACCCTCTTTAAAGGATCTGTCAGATTCTGTTCCCTGACAGATCTCCAGTGCTCTCCTCAAAGCTCAGCCATCTCTTACATACATACATGCCCCATGTCTTGAATATTGTTATCTGTTCATCTCCCACAGCATTATCTTACAATTTCTTGCTCTGGTACTTGCAATAGCCAGATGTTTCTAATGTTGTGTCCAGAAGTTTCTCATGGCTAAAGTTTCTCTTTAAGAAAAAGAAACTTCTCTCTTTAAGAAAAAGAAACCTGTCTTAAGAAGCCTCTCTTAGCTAAAATTTATACCCAGGCTCTAGTTATCTGTTTGCATAACGTAACAAAGGGCATAGCTCCATATTGTGTGATTGACTTTCATTTAATAAAACAAACAGATCATAAAACTTAACAACAAAAAGACTAGAAAAAGTAACTACTTTGAAGTTTCATGCTTATGTCATTAGCCTTAAAATACATCATATGTTACAGCAACTTTTTTCCCTAGGATTTCATAAAAGAAGTGAACCTAGAGAGTGACACAATGTATTGATTAGAAAAAACTTGCTATGTTTTTTATGGATGACTCCTTTGAAAATGCTGACATCCAATAAAATTATAGAGGGCAGCCTGTTGGGCACAATTCCCTCATCTCGAACAGCTCTGAAAAAATGTGTATAGCATTAAAAGTACTTAGAAAAAAAACCCCAGGGTGTAATTAGTAATATGCAAATTTAAGAATTTAAAAGTAATATCTCTGCTTTAGGATAGGAATGTTGATTTTCTTACTTCTTAAGGGAAATTCTTCCTAAAGACAGTTAATCCCATCCTGATACAATCTGTAGAAGAAGCATGAATCAGATACTTGTGAAGGTTGTCAATAAGTTTATGTGAATTTCTGATAAAAAATTTCACAGTGTTTTTTTTTCCTAATCCTTGTTCAGTGAGGAATTCAGACATGTTGGGTTTTTTTTCAAAATACTATAAACACTTCTGTTTTGAAAAGGTTTTTGCCTCTTTACCCCAAAGAAGAGAATGATTAAACAGGAAATATTGCATACAAGTAGAGATATTATAAAAGAAAGGCCTTATAAAATCATGCCTTGATCTGCTAAATTACCAGCTGGCCTGTGACTTCTTCTAAGTGCAGCTAGCTAACTTCCCATGTGAAAAATCATAAGAATGAAAGCAGTTAACACAACAAGCTATTCTGGTAAGAAAACTGTTTGCACCTGTTCTAAACAAGAAATCTCTCCCATGATAATCAGTGAAGAAAATATGCAAACTAATAAAATATAGAGAGATTTGACAGCTGCACACCCCGGCCATTTACCAACCAATAAACTGAGTGTCAGTGTATTGCTGACCAGTTAGGTTTAACACAGTGCCTTCTGATATTTCCTATAAATACGAACCATGTGAACGAAGGATTGGCTTTTCCTGCATGAAGAAACGGAGTCCCGTCTGCTTTATTACGACAAGGAAATATTACACTGATGCCAAAGAGCTTATAAAAAGAAGTTAGCATGAGGCCAAAACTTGCATCCTCACCTGAATCATAAGAAGCCCTCTCCCTGCTGACTTCCAGTATTCTAAAAATGTAGATGGCTCGAGATCTACAGAAACGTTTACTTTCCCTCTTTCTAAATTATGGCTTACTTTACTAATGACATTTTTACTCTTACTTAATTTAACACATGTAAATGTAAATAAAATCTGTTGGAAATGCAATGCTTCTTATTCTAAAAGCACAGAGGATATGAAATCCACTTGGTGCAAAGCTGATGAAATTCTCAAAAGACAGCAGTATTCACAGAGCTGAGGATGATTATCAAAGTTCCTCAGCATTTCTTCCAGATACATGCCAGGAGTTCACAGGTGTTCACCAAAAGAGCAGGTGCTAATGAAATTGTGTGTGGTTTCACTGTGACTTTCACTAAAAGGCTCTTGCCAAGTGCACCTGTACATCTGTTGGAGTAGTGACACATGCTGAATAATTTTTTGTCATATCTCATGCTTCCTATGGCTATGTCTAGACAGAGAAAAACTACATTTGTTATTTTAAACTCTGCCCTTTCATAAATAGAAACCTAACTCTATTTGGCTGGTCAGTCACTTAGGTGGAGGCAGTTTTAGAGTTTTACAGCTAGAGGCAAGTTGTCAGCATCAAATATTTTCAGGGAAATCTATTGAAAATGCTGCTCTCTCTTGCCAGACCATTGAGAACTCCACAGGAGATGTGAAAAAGCTGGTTTTCTGCTATCAGCTAAAATTCTTGAACCACAGGAGCTAGAGCATATCAAAACAATAGGATTCTGCTGTAGCATGAACTCTCTATACAAATTCTGCCTGGAATACTCTGCAGGGGACGGTTTAGGTTATATGCTGTATGCTATATCGTGCCCTGACTAATTGATGCTATTGGAATGCTTAAACTATGAATAGAGTGACCTGACACACCTCAAGTGACAACAGGCAAATTAATGACAAGCTGAGAAGATATTTAAACTATCTATAGTGATTTAAAAATACCTTTGTTGGGAAAACTGTTATTAATTTCTAGAGGAACTGATCTTCCTAGAGAAAGGAAACAGATGGTCATGATTTTAACTTGAAAGTAGATGTTGTATGCAGTCTTAATTAATTTGTCAGAGTAACATGGGTTACAAATTAAGCTATCTAGAAAGAGTGGAAACAGAATCTATACTCTTAGGAGAATTCATTTCTGTTTGTTTGTTTGTTTTCACAAGGGTAGATATGTTTGTACATCTAAATACATTAATCTCTAAAATAATAACAGTGAGATATTTTGTTCTTAGATTTTTCAGTTCATTGTCCTATTTGGAGAAGGAAGCAGATTTGCTTCAGGTTATTAGCCAAAGTAGAGGCCTGTTGCAGTCAGGAAACTGAACACATCACAAACTAAGCAAAGCATGAATAGTGTTTACCTGCCCTGGACCCTGAAATAAGCACACCAAATTATAATGTCCAGCAGCAATGCACTGACATTTTGCAACATAGTTAAGCTTAAAGTATTTAGGTAACATATAAAGGCAAAGAAGAAAAACAAAACCCTTGGTAGAATTGCTCAAAAGGAGAACTTGAAAATGTGCAAACAGTAAAACCTGCAAGACAGAAACAAGAGATGCAGAAGAACTAGAAAGATACCTGACAAATTCTGAGCTGTTATTAGTCCCAAAAATAAGCTGAACTATGTTAGGAAGAAACAAGATTCCTCCCTTTCTTTTAGTGAGGAAGCATTAAAAAAAACAGTGATGAGAATTATGGGAAGAGTTTGATCGCTTCTTCTTTTTTTTTTTTTATGATTTTTTTCCTCATCAAAGAACTCAGACATGTGGCCAATTTGCACTTGGTGACTCATGGTTTAACTCCAGACATCAACTCAGCCCCACATAGCCACTAACTCTCCTTCTGGGATAGGGAAGAGAATGGAAAGGGTAGAAGTGAGAACACTTGTGGATCAAGATAAAGGAGGATGAATAGGTAAAGCAAAAAACCACGCACATGTAAGCAAAGCAAAACAAGGAATTCATTCACTCCTTCCAATTGTTCAGTCATCTCCTGGAAATCAGTGTGTAATGGTCATGTGGGAGAATAAATGTCATTACTCCAAATGTCCCTACCTTCCTTTCTCTTTTCCCATCTTTTTATGCTGATCTATCAAATTCAGTCTGATCTATCCTAGTTACCTACTTAGCTCTACGGACAAATTGTCCTATGGAGTGCATATCTCACTCCACTGAATATAAAAGGCAGAACTGAATAATTATTTCTTCAGTTGCTTTAAATTTACAACTCTATCTTCCAACGCATGCAAAAAAAAAAGCAGTCTGTAAAATAATAGATTCTTCTGAATTCCAGCTCCATTCAGACTGTTCTGGGGACCCGGAGGTGGTAGATGACATTTAGCTTTTTGTTTTTTTAAGTCTCCTTTTTTAGAGTCAAATAGACCAACTAGTGTCCAGCAACTAGCAGAAAAAGTAGGACAGAATTTTTGCCTGGAATGAATCCAACTTTCTTTGCCTCTTGGCTGCTGGAAGCTCACTACACCTGGCATGTGCTCTGCAAATGAACAGCCTCCCTGCTGCCAGTCCTTTCAACTTGACAATTTGGCTTGAAACCAAATAATCTAGAATGCATCCCTAGGAGTCATATGATAAGAGTGGTGAACTGATGACTAAGATATACTTTTATGGGAGCAGGACACCATCAAAGTGAAAAAAAGGTGTATACATCAGAGGATTTTTGGGAAGTTGAGGAACTTCAGAAAGGAACTTCTGAGAGGATAAACTGAGGTGAAAAAAGTTATGGAATTACGCAGGACATGATCAGAAAGAGGGAACATTAAGAAAATGTGCTGAAAAGACAGATTTTGATAAATAAAAACTAAAACAGAAAAATCTTCCTGAAGAATATTTTTCTCTAATATCTTGTATGTATGTGTTGCTACACTCGGTCATACTTTTGAAATGCAGATTTTTTTTTTTCCAAATTTGCAGAGTTATGCTTTTATTAGCTCTGCTTTAAATGTTTAAAAAAGTATTTCAACTTCAACTTCAGTTTATGCTTTCATTATAACTTTTCAAAATATTTTCTGCTATATATAACTGTAAAAAATGTTTTTAGCAATAGTAGTACAAGTAACTGCTTAATGAAATTATATGGCATCTGTCCAAGCACACAGTTATTCCAGGAATGGGAAGGAAAAGGAAAAGGAAAAGGAAAAGGAAAAGGAAAAGGAAAAGGAAAAGGAAAAGGAAAAGGAAAAGGAAAAGGAAAAAAATGAAAAGGAAAAGAAGGAAAAGGAAAAGGAAAAGGAAAAGAAGGAAAAGGACCACACCACCAAAAATATAATTTTCCTTTTTTTTTCTGATTCATTTGTCACTGTCTATGGCCTGTAAGTGGACAAGCATCATGTTTCATATTCTTTCCAGTACGTGCTAACATCAAGGTTGTCAAAGAGTTTAAGAATGAAACATGACATCTTAATGAAAACAAAAAACTGTCACTTGGAATATAAAATGTGTTGATGGAAAATAGCCTATAACCATACACTGTCTATTTAGTACTAAAGACTGTAAGAAATTTGCTGAGTGAAGTATTTTGCTTTGGTAGCTATTCATTTGACAGAGAATAAGCTACAAAGCCTTTTGTTGAAAAATTTTATAAAATTCTAAGTGTTCTTTTAGCAAACCACTCTGAAATGCTTTTGCCTTCACACATGTAATAGTGTATTTTTCCTTTGTGTGTGATGAACTACCTAATTCAGCTAAAATGTAGCTAAATTAGTATGACTTTAAATAATGGTTTCCAATCATATATATTTTAGATCTCAACAGCTGAAAAAATAAATTTATCAAATGTGAATAGCTTGATCTAACACAGCTTAAAGTAATCTGCTTTTATTTGGCTTTGATTACTAAACATCTTCTTGGTGGGATTGGTTGAATGTAGTCTGGATTGCAGAGGTACAGACAGGAAGGACGACTGACTGAAACACTGGGGCACAAATGGCTTCAGAATATATATTCCATTTCTTTTTTCCCTTCAGTGATGAGAGATATAAGCACTGACCCCTCAGAGCTGTCATTAAAAGAGTCTCACCAGGTCTATCTACACTGCCAAGTAATTACTGCACTGCCAAATAACAAATGACCAGGAATAACTCAGAGGATGAGATTCCTGCTCATCCACCCTCTTTAATTGTTTGCTTTTCCCCTGGCTATGGTTTGGACACACAGAAGTAAAAACACCTCAAGGAAAGAGGTGCACAGCTAAGAGGTGATCAGGGACTGAGAAAAAATACAACATGCTTTGTCTTCGCTAGAGTCTCAGCAGGATTAAGAGAAACCAGACTGTGAAATCTAGTCTGTAAGTCAGCTATTAAACTCTAATCTTCTTTTATTTGGCAATGTAGATGTAGACTGTCAAAATAAACAGATTTTCTAAGAAATATTTGTAGGAGTATTGATGGCAGGATTGTAACTTTATAATGCTCTGTTCAATGCAGGAAAGGAATGCTATTTCACTAAAAAATAAAAGAAAAAAGAGAAAAAAATTAGTGGATAATTGTTGACACATGACAAATCAATTAAAGTTGTGCAGGATGCAGCTGTCTTTACCAAATCAAATAAAAAGTAATTTTCCTAAAAATAGGGGTATAGAAATAAGTATTTGAAGAAGGAGGAAAAGGAAAAGGAAAAGGAAAAGGAAAAGGAAAAGGAAAAGGAAAAGGAAAAGGAAAAGGAAAAGGAAAAGGAAAAGGAAAAGGAAATTAGTATAATTGGAAAAATCCAAACTTGTAAGCATTACTTCCCATAATTTTAGCAAAGAGAAATGAAGAGAGAAAAGGCTTGTAAACTTAGAAACAAGTTCATATGAAAGCTATTTATTTCCTGGTCAATTTAAAATGCTCTGTAACTATATAGATTGGCTTTAAATAAAGTTGATGACCAAATGAAACTGTTGGTTTTATGCATGAGTAGGATCACAAAAATAACATCTTCATTTTCTTTCTGTGATAACATATTTTAAAAGAGGAAAAAGTTGCTGTGCAACAAGAGCCAAAGTAAAGGAGTAAGAAAGTCAGTAGACACCAAGGTCAGTGAAGAAAGATGGAAAAGAGGAACTACAGGCAGAGATTCCATTGCAGTCATTGTTGCAGACCATGGAGGGGCAGCTCCCTCTCTGTGCCCCTACACCCCATGGGAGTTTGTGGTGGAGCAGGCGGATGCACAAAGGGTGATGGTGACCCTGTGCTGCAGAGGGCTCCCTGTAGGGCCCATGGCTTCTTGGAGAGAGGACCCCATGCTGTAACTGATCTACTGGCAGCACTTGGGACCCCACTGGGGACCCATGCCAGAGAAACCTATTCCTGCAGGACTGCGCCCCATAGGAAGAACCCATGCTGGAGCAGTTCATGGAGAGCTATTGCTTGTTTGAAAGTCTTACACTGAAGAAGTTCATGGATTACTCTCTTCAGTGGGAGGAAACCTAATGCTGGAGCAGAGGAGGACTGTGAGGAATCTTCCCCCCAAGGAGGAAGGAGTAGTAGACACAATATGTCAAACACAAATCCCTTTCTCCATTGCCCTGTGCTGGGAGGATGTAGAGAACACAAGAGTGAAATTAAGCCCAGGAAGGAGGGAGGGATGGAGAGAAGTTATTTTAAGCTTTGATTTTATTTCTCATTACTCTGTGCACAAGGCTTCTATCATGACTTTTTTCTCCCCATCCAGTTGCAGAGCACTGGTAGACAGGCTTGTGGGGCACCTGGCCTCCCACCAAGGTCAACACACCATAAATGTATTCAACGTTTATCAAATTTATTGTACACTATAATGTAATAGCTACTGGTGCCATTGAGAACAACCACTTGTGAATGGGTAATGATTTATTCTTCAAACATCACCTGCTACATGTAACTTTCTGTTGCACTTAATATTTTACTAAAATATTGAGGTTATGCTGATTAGTTGAAACCATGATTTGGAATCCTGCTATTTTAAGAGAAATTATGAGAATCAAAAGTTAAATTAAAACTGAATTTAACAATGTAGTTTTCAGCTTTAACATTGTTTGTAGTTAAGAAACTGTCTTCTTTTTATATAACATGTTTAAGCAAAATTTAGCATGAATTCATGATCTGAGACACTGGGCAGGACACAAATGCAACAGTAGTTGTTCATTTAAAATAATATTTTAGACAGCACATTAATAATTCCTCTGTCTTATTTTTCTAATTTTTTTTATTTAATAATAAAAATTCAAGCAAATAAATCCACACACATCCTAATTCTAAATCTAAACTGTAAAGTAAGGTTTCTATTTTCAAATTAGCAAATTATTTTAAAAAATAGTTAAGATTCAAGTCTGATGCTGCTAGTCTCAATTGTACTACTTGGATCTAGTGAGGCATTTCTGTTACTTGGAACCACTTTTAGGATAGATAGCTATGCAGATGTGTAGATAGGTTACATATATACATATATGGATATGTGAACATTTTCATAATCTTTAAAGGGAATTCTGTGTTTGAACCACTAAAAATCACTTTAAATACTGTGCATTTTTAGGATGTAAATTAAGGCAAAAATCTGTATTTTCTCTTTTTATCTCAGATGATAGCATGAAATAGCAGGACACTCTACTAAGAGTCCTGTGTGAGCTCCAGACGGGGTGATTTGTCCACAGAATAGAGTATAATTCAAAAATGCCATCCTGGGTCCTTCAAAGGGAGTTGCTGTGCTATCATGATGGCAGCACCTTCAGTCTTTGCTCCCCTCATGGTGGTGCAGTATCAGACTGACATAGATTGTACAGGAGTAGTACAAACTCCATGTTCTGAAAGTACTTCAGCCAGCTTGATACAGACACAGTTTACATCACTAATCTTATTCTTTCTTTTTTTTTTATTTTTAAATTTTTTTGGTGTTCTTGTTGTACTATCTTACAGTATTGCTAACACTGTTAGTGTTGACTCTAAAAATAGAAATAAATATGTGATTACTGTACCAATTAGTCACAGAATAGTAACATAGTTCTCGTTTGTGACAGAGGAATAAATTTTCATAGTGGTAAGCTGTGGAATTAGGGTAGTTATTTGTGAACTGACTGAATGAATTGGAAATGGAGATTAGGCTAAGTATACCAAACCCATCCTCTTCTTCCATACAGTGACAAAGAAATTCCCGATAATTGTATGGTGAGAAAGAAATGCAGAATAACTTGCAGTTAATATAATGATTAATAAATTTTGAAAATGTTTTGCCTTTCCTTGTAGGCCTTTTCTAGATAAAAAATGTAATTAAAAATTAAGTAAGCTTTATCCATATGAGGGCTCTAGCATGAGTCATAATGTTATAATGGCCTATTAAAATAATGAAACTTTGGAAGTAGGACTTCTAGTTCAGTAATAATCACTTTTTTTTTTCTTTTCCCCAGTATGCTACAACACAAAATCATGCTCCAATACTGTCCTTATGTGACTTCTAGTAGAAGTTTTGCACCCAGACCAATAGGAGAATGAAATTCATTGCCTTTTAAGTCATTCTCATCACTTCAAATTAATTTTTTATATTAAACAGTGTACTATGAAAAGTCTATTAGATTTTTTTAATAGTGGTTTGTTTCTATATATTTCCATATCCCCATCCTATAGTGGACCTGGTAAAACTGCTGCAAATAGTAGGTGACACTTATACTTCACCAGTTTCTGTTATTTTCTTTTTCCTTAGAGAAGCTTATCTAAAATTTTAAATCTTTAATAAGAGTCTTAATGTGTGATCTTACCTGCACAATGAAAAGTTAGTACAGCTATGTAAATATCCGTTACTCTTCTACCCATGGTTTATCATTATTAGGGCAAAAACTAGTCTTACTGCATCTTTTGTCATTTTCTGTTGCTGTAAGACCTGAATCTGCTCATAAATTGTAGCAGCCTAGAATGTTTCATAATTCATATTTATACAGAGACCAAGACACCATTCCATTTAATATATTATTCTTATATCCAGCAGACTATGTGTTGAGAGGAAAAATAGCTATTAAAACAAGAATTTGTTCTGAAAATTTCTATTTGAGTTTAAACAAAAATAACTATAGTCTTCAATGACAGTATTTAACATAAGGGTTATTGAGCTATGGTGACTTGTGCTGGCCAAAGATTCAGCTATAATAACTTTCCTTCAGGTGAGAAGGTAGAAGGATTCAAGTTTCCAATTAGATAGGCAGCCAAACAATTTTTCAGTGGCAGGAACTAAATAATTACTTCTGTCCTTGAAATGTTCTGTGTCATGTTTCCAAAGAGGCATTTTTATCCCAGCTGTTTAAGACCAAGGAAAATAATCAATGGTAGAAATAACTGCGGATTCTTTCAAAGCTTTTTTGCTAACACAGTGTTTTAAAATCTCAGTTTAATCAACAAACTGGCTCAAAAATATGTCAAAATTTACAATCATGAAATACATACAACAACAACAAAAAAAGAGCAAAATTGTTCATTGACCTCCCACTTGTAAGGCCTGGAACTTTACATGTTCTACAAGGAAAGCATCTTATTTAATAAGAAAATTTCCCTTACACACTGGAAAATGGAAAGGTAGTTGTACTTCAGCCTTCAATTATATTTAGACTTTATTTCAAACTAACATCGGCAATTGTTAACACCAATATAAAGGTGAAGAAAATAGTTTAGTTTTACATTGCTTATTCTTATATTACCTACATTCCTCAGGGGAAAAAAAAAAACTCAATATTGTTTTTTAAGAAGATTGATAAACAAAAATAAGGATCCCAGAATTTAGACTTTCTGATATAATACAGTTAAGGTGACAAAAACAATCCTATATAACACATTTGACATTGTTTTTGACCCTGTGTTGAGTAATTCAATATTGGATTGCTTTCCACAGAAACAAGCAGAAATATTTTACTAGCTGAACTTAATTTTATATAAAATATAAACGTTATTTATTTCACAGTGACTTGTGTGTATTCCAGCCCGTTTCTACATTTTGAATTTCCATCTAAATTTCATACTTCAAGGCTTACATCTGCAGCTGTTACGTGAAGACTGAACCTTTTTTTCATTAAAGTAGATTTCCACTGGATTAACCTTGCACTTTCAAAACGTACCATTTAATCAGTGCTGCTATTTTCTTGTAATGGCAAAAAGCAAAACTTATGACTGTTGGCTTTGTATAAGCACACAGTACTAACAATAAAGTTTCCTGCTAACACTGCAAAGTCATGTAGCCATGGAGAAAAACACTGTAATATGGAAGATTACATAATTATGAAACAGTGGTATTAATTTTTCAGTTCTCTTTACTTAAAATGGAGCAAAGAAAAAATATTTCTTTTATATTCCAAATATATATTTTACAGAATGTAAAGATTATTTTGGAAAATTATTTCATGGAAAGGATTTCAGCCCTGGAAATGAGATAAACCCTAAGAAGAAGCTGAAATAAATGAGCAAACTAATTTACATATGTCAAGTATCTGATGAAACTTTAACAGAAACACATTCTTTATCATAAGGCCAAATGGCATAACAAAATTTTATAGGAGAGGGAAAGAGTTTTTTTGATTTTTTGGATTTTCTCATTCTAAATATACTGCAGCACAATTTCTAGTGTGTCAAAAATTTAAAAGAATTGTTGCTATTTTTATTAATTGGTAGTAAAATATAATTTAATGTATTAATAGCTGACAAGTTGAAAAATGGAAACTGTAGTTTTTCTGTTGTTTTAATGATGTTTGATTCAGTTGTCACAGTCTTCCTTAAGTTTTTCTAACTCTGAGATCAGACTTAATATTAGATGAAATATCACACTTAAAAACAAAATCTCTGCTTGAATTGATACATCCAGTCCATAACAAGGGAACCAAGTATCAATGGTAAATATATTTCAAATGCTACAAAAGTTAAGTAAAACCTTAATGATGGAAGTAAATCAAACTTGTACTACTAACATTTCATTATTTAGAAACAAAGGGACAGCTAATAAAAATAATTTTCTTTAAAATTCATAAGCCCAAGCAAAGAAATGTTTCCCTTGACTTTTAACAAACTCTTCACACGAAGTTTTTTAGAAGTTAAATCTGATTTTGGATTATCAACTGGAAAGCAGAATAAGAACATCACATATAGATTGCTATGGGAAGAACAATAACAAGATTTAGTGACAAAATTTGCATTGTTTATCTCAGAAACATTCTAATAAGTTAGGCAATTTTTGAAAATATATATTTTAAATTAATTAATGACTTTTAAAATTTAATAGGGTAATAAGATTCATAACTAGGCTCAAATTCTTCAGAATATGTTAAAGTCTAATTTTTAAGCATAAATGGTCTTGAATAAATAAAAATGTGTAAAAAATAGGTATAAGCTATAAATGACCTAATTATTCTAATAATGATTGCAAAATAGCTTCAATATTCTCTTATACCATGTAATTTGAGTACTCTTTTATCTGTAATTTTCCTTAGAAAAATCCTGTAAAAAAAGGAAATTATTATTAACTTAAATTCAAAGCTTGGAAGCTGATGTCCAGAAACATTAAGGTATTCCGATATAGATATAGATATAGATATAGATATAGATATAGATATAGATATAGATATAGATAGATGATGTAGATGATATAGCTGGTGAAATCCAGTTAGTGAATGCTAATATATTAAATAGGGGTGCCTATATTATATGTCTCATAGGCCTTTCTACCATCACAGCTATAATGTTTTTAGACATGATGTTATTACAAGTGGCCCTAGATGTCTATTTTTATGTAACTGAGCCATTATCATGAGCAGAAGACACAAGTTCATTTTAATAAATGCCAAATTTAATTCATTCAGGAGCAGTATTTTGTACCATGTTTAGTTAGAAATCTGGGTATAGTTTCTTTTGCTTGATGTTCTGTACCAGTACAAAGCTTAACACAGGTCTCTCTTGCTGGAACCAAACAGAGAAAATCACTGTGCTGCAACAATTACTTAGTGTGGGGTCCCTTGTATTCTAGAAAAAGAGGAACACAGTCTACATGTTCTTGTGGATTTGGATTAATTTATTTCCTAGTGTTCACCTCTGCAGTGGCTTGAATCATTAAAACATCACTTGCCTATCCTGCTCTGCAGGGAAGCACAATTAGTAACTAATTTGACATGAGACTAAAAAAAGGGAATTTTCTATCATGCTTCTTTCAAGGTGATATCAGTATTATTCCGTGTTTTGTGTGTTTTGTTTTGTTCGGTTTGTTTTGGTTTTTTGTTGTTTTTCTTTTTTTTTCATTCTTGATTCATTTTTATATTTATTTATTTTTTACATATTTATTTTGATATTTATCAGATTATTTGTTCTCTGTGAGCAACATAATTTATTTAGACTGATTTTGAATTAACATAATTTCATTTTCTACACTAGTCTCCCACTGTTACCAGATAATGCACTAAACATCATAGCACTTTCACAGCTGGCAACAAAATCTCTGATCAATTTCAGACACTGAATATATTAGAAATACATTTAGGACATTTAGTTTCTTGCACATTTAGAAATAATTTCTGTGGAAATTCATATGTTGAATCTATACATAAATAAAGGATACTTTTCACAAAGATAGTGTAGATTATGTTATTTTCTTATGTATTTAAACTGCAGTTGTTACACACCAAGGGAAGAAAAGGCAATTAATTACTTTAACCTCATTATTTCAGTGGGATGATTTCAAAGCTCTTCTCTGCTTAATTCAGAACAGAAACTCAATTTGTATTAAAAGAGATTAGCAAAGACCATACCTTACTGATCACTTAGAGGTTGATTTCTACCACCTGTCCTAGGAGAAGATCAATTTCTCCCATTTTGTATAAATTACTTATTATATATTGAATTAGAAAGATATAGACATTTTAAGAAGAATTCAAAGAAGAATTCAGCCCAATTACTTTTTATCTTGGCAGTTGAAGCAAAATGGGGTTTTTTTAGGTTTTTCTATTATCTGTGGCTTCCTATTTTTTGATGCATATAAAGTTTCTCAGTCTTGTTAGGCTAAGTTCTCTTGGCACCTAATCACATTTTAGTATGTGCTCATAAACATTCCTTTTCAATTCAGTGGATGACTAAGAGCAACTTTGATTCAAAGATAAACCAGAAAAGGCAGAATCTGACTTTAATTCCTGAGACAACTAATCCATAAGTTAAGCATAAACCATGTCACAAATAAATAAAATTATAATATTAATTTTGGTGTATTAAACTGAATCATGTGTAACTCACTCATATGTAATTACTGAAGTGTTTAAGTGCTCCCATATGAAACAGAATTATTACAGTTGCTCTTCCATACAGGGACATTTAAATTCATGATTTCTCATGTTAAAGGGTATCATATCCAAATTATAGAGCATATTTGGAGGCATTTATTTTTCCATGCTTCCTATTGAGGCAAAGAATGCAAGTCAGTACTGTGAGAAAGATTCATGCTCTTGTGGGCCACACAAAAACAAAATTACTGGTTCATAGAGGTACTTGTGGTTTGTATCTTTTACTTCAGACTGTGCTTATGGACTGAATGCTGAGTGGGCAGGTCACTGACACACATAGAAAAGGCTGACATACTCACTGTTTTCTTCACCTAATTCTTCACTATATGAAAATCTATTGACGACAGAAATCCTAGGTTAAGCCGTGGAGCACATCACCTAGAATATCCAGATACATCTGGCTATTCCACGTATATCCAGATATATCTGGCTCAGACACAGCCCTTAACAATCAGGTCTAGGTGCCCTGGATTTGGGACTACATCTGCAGGGGACAGCTACCAATTTCCTAAAGAAACAGTGCTTTTAGTAGGCTAAGAGACAGCTTCTCCATACGTCATTCCATTGAACTATTGTGATGGAAAAGTCTTAAAATTTAACTTCATTCTGCTTTTTAAGGAAGTCGGTCATGAGAAAAATAATGTGCTCTGAATGGCAGGTCTAGAGATATTGAGATCAATCAGCTCTGAGATCTGAGATAAGTGATCTTAAGCACGCGTGGCTTATATTTCTGTGGCTGATTCAATGCAGCACCCAATCTATTGTTGAAGAGCATTGTTAAAGAGAGTTAGAGACACGTATGTTTTTTTATAGTCAACAACTCAATGTGTACACAAGTAGGGGTTTCCTTTTGGTGCTCTAAATTGCTCTCCAAAGGCATCTTTCAATTGACTGTACAGGGAGTTCCCAGTACTGTGAACCACTCTGTTCTACCCTGTGGAACACAGGCTTAAAGGCCAGCTAAATTCGGAGACAACCTAAGCACCCATCCTGAGATTTTAGGTTCAAGATTTGAAATGTAGTTAAACCTCAGAAACCTGAATATTAAGCATTTTCCACACACCATTTTTGCCTGTGTTGTCTCAGTCACATTCTGGTAATAAGGCTTCTGCCTGAATTTATGTCAACTAATGTATTGAAGATTACGTAGACAGATATGTGTGCCTACAGGGCGTCAGAACTGAAAGTACTTTAGATAACAAAATAACTAATAATCTGTTTTAAAGATCAGCAGTGACATATAAACTGGCGGTAGATGTCTCTAACTCTGATTTATCTTACAAAATTAGGCCTTCTACCAATCTCCCTGGATTCTTTGAATTCACATTTGTAAGTGAAGATTAGTGAATTGGAGTTCCATAAAGATAAAACTGCAAGTATAAGCCAAAACAACTTTTTTCAGATATTTGGACATGTTCATAGAGAAAGCCAGATAGGAAAAAAAAAAAAATTTACCCTTCACCAAGAAACAAATAAAATAATACCATTTCTGTTCCTGAACTGATTTTGAATTAATTTTCAGTTCAGATACATGAACATAAATTGTTTTCTTGCCTTAGCCTTCAATAATCTGAAAAGTCTGAACAGACTCTTAGAAATTTTGTTTCTATATCCATTCCCCCAATAATTGACTAAAAATATTGAAGAATTTTAAAGAAAAGCAGCTGCTTTTAGGTATTATCTAAACTCCCTCATCTGCTTTCATAATTTCATTAATATATAGGGAGTTTCAGAAAACAGTAAAAGGCTGAAAATGGGAATGGGTTTTCAAAGTGAATTTCTGTACAATCAGAACCATTTTAAAACAGCACATGTCTCTAAAGAGAATAAAATTAATTTTAAAATGCTTCCAAAGCACAATGGTATTGCTTAATCATCTACTGAAGAATTGTGTTTTTCTTAATCTTAAAATTTGCTAGTGAAGAATTGTGTTTTTCTTCATCTTAAAAACATGTGTAATATGTCTTGGACATATTTCCATGAGTTTCATGTGCTGAACATGAAATTACCAATCTTCTTTATTAAAACTTTGGAATGTCATTTTTCCTACCGACCTTTCTGTCCTTTCAGTCTTGATATCATCTCCAGTTTCTTTCTTATGTCTATAAATGTTATCTATTACTTGGTTTCATAACTCTTATTCTTTTAAGGACAAAAAACTGTCACTTTTTTTTTTTTTCATTTTTAAGGTCATCCTTTAGAGAAGATGGCATACTTAAAAAAGAATGCCTCTTTGTGCTATTCTTCAGTAATTCTTCACTCCAGTCCAGTTTCTTGACAGTATATTCCTTCTCATCAATCTATAATAAAGTGCAAATGAAAATTCACTGTATGCAATCAGATAATTTGGGAACCCAGAATTTTGCGTGTCAGCTTCCTGAAAAAACTTTCTTTCCTGAAGTCCAAATTCCTTGCTACTTGCCTTCTTGTCTTTCCTTGGAATCTTGAAGCTCTACTCCTTGTAGGCACAGCTGCCTTTTATTATCATTATAGTAAGACAGATGTTCTTTATTTATCAGCTGCAGGACAAGTACAGCATACTGTCCATACATCACAATAGTCCAGTTGTTCACAATACTCTGCTATACATTTACCATTCTCTGTAACTTCTTATTGGCATCCAGTTGCTTCTTTCTACCCTGTGCTGTACACGTTAGAGCAAGGGCACTTCAGATGGATGTAGAGTCACTTCACTGTTTCAAGGGAAATGTGAACATCTTCCCCGTTGCCTTTTCCCACACATGTTCTCCTGCATATTTCAGGTTTTGGTATCCTTTCTGTGATAAATCTTGCTTAAAGCTCCCTTCATTGCGTTATTCACTGACAACTGCGATGCCTGAATCCTCTTTACCTTTAGCAGCTATTAATCCTTGAAGTGGGCTCATAGTTACAGGAGCCAAAGTCCTGAACATGACAGCTCCATAGCCAGGAGTTGGCGTACAATATGCATGTTTCCTTTCTCTTTAATACTATAATTCAAGGCATCACCACCTGGACTTTTTGCTCCTCTCTTTGAGCCCTAAATGTTCCCAGCGTCCAAGTCTCATGGTCCTGGAAATCTTTGTCCTACCCCTGCTCAAGCACAGGTTTTGAGCATTCCTCCTGTTTGCCATGGGGTGTAGGCTCTGGACTGTGCCAGATCTCAGCAAAGATTCTTTCACTTTCTCGTACATCTTCCCTAATCCTACATGCTCTTCTCACCTCCTCTCTCTTCTTCTTTTGGCTTACAACTTGACCAGAGCATACCTACCGCAGCTGAAGGTATTCCCAGCTCTCCTAAGAGAAGAGCATCTGGTTAATCCTACAGCTCAAGACCCAGTGATTACACCTCTCCTTGGGAGTCTCTCTTGGGTCAATGTCTATGTTAATCTACAAGTCACTTAAATTAAACTGTGTCCTTTTGTGTCAGTTGAGCTGTCTGGGAGCCTCAAGAAGCATATTGGGGACTTTGGAATTACCCTGCTTACAGCAAATTTGTATGGAATACCTAGCTCTCTTTTGCATGATCTATTTTTAGTACTTTTGGTGTGCTGGCATTCCCCATCATCAGTTTCCAACAAGAAACTGGGCACAGATCTCTGCTTATTCTGAGAGTATTCCTTCTTGGCAGTAACTGTGTCTCTTGGCAGTCACTGTGACTCAGTTCCCAGCTCCCTAGTGAGTAGACGCTTGTGATTTTAATTTCTATTTTTTATCCCTGTCAATTGCAGACATTCACATGAGTACAGGTACAGGGCTTTGGTAATGAAAAGGGATCATCTATATAGAAAGATATCTCAAAGACTAAATTATTTTAAGGTAATGACAATGCTTTTGAACAAGAATTTTCTGTCTTTTTTTTTTTTGTAGTTGTCTCTGATCGCTTCAAAGCATGGTTTGCAAGACATTTTCCATTTAAGAACCCAGCTTACAATTACATGAAATATATGACACTAGTCTGAAAAGGCTAATCCTACTTTTACCATTCTATTCTCTTGATATTCTACTCTAGGTTTATTTCAGCATTTTAGAATCTATGAGATTATGGAACATGATGAGGTAGTGTGTAACCCTACATGGTCACATGATCACAAGTTAATTGGTATTTAAAAGCTTAATTCCAAGAACCTGTCAATGTTTTGAAGATTATTTCAACAGCAGAATAGAAAGAGAACAGCAGAATGGGGCATTACAAGTGCACCAGTGTGATGTAGGACTTTAGACCTAAGATATTTAAATAGCGGAACAGGCTGTGTGAGCTCTCTTTTAATGAAATAGATTATTTGCTACCTTTAAGAATAGTGAATCTGAATTCTTCTGTAATTACTGTGGGAAAATACCACCTAGGGAGATAAAAATTTAGTCTGAACTAAGTTTTAATCTCAGTAAGTATGCAATAAGTAAAGGGTGTGAGCAATAGTTACCCAGACATCAAGCAATACCTAAAATTCCCTGTGAGACTTAAAATGAGTTCAGTTTTCATGTCTCAAGTGGCAGATCATTCATAACTTTGTACCTCCTGTAGCAATGTTCATTTTAATCACCTGCTGTCAGCTTAAAATTCAACATTATTATTGATTAAGCATTTGATTAAACTCATTCTAATGTTTATGTCCCCGACTTCTATGAATCAATTTCTTCAGACTAAATGAGCCATTTTCAATCCATGGAAACTACTTTTCAGTCTGTTGGGTTGTTTTTACAGAAAGAAACTTGGAGTACCAATGTGCAGCTATGTGAAAATTATGACCCTTGATGGTCATAGAATACTATTGAATTCTTAAAATTTTATATACTATAAATCATATTTCAGTTCTTTTTTTTTTTTAACAGCTAATGGCTAATAAAAATCCCACTGGGCAGTAATATTATACTCTGAGTACTGTATTTATTCTGATTTTCCAGTTCATTGGCTTGATGTTTACTATCTTCTCTGTAAGTATATGGAATAGACTCAAAGTCCACAAAAAACCACCATGCATTCAAAAAAAATGAGCTCTGAGGCAAATGACTTATTTCTGTTGTGGAGTAATTATTATTGTATATTTCAAATTGAGAGAATGGATTAGTTTTTCACTGCAAGGCACATATTTTTGATTTTTTAAACAGGCTTGCTGCTCTCATTCAAGTCCTACATAATTTGAAATATCTCTAAATAGATGTAATGCATTTATTCTCTGAGTAATGTGTGCAATAAATTATATTTTAGAAAGTCTAATAAAAACTGTCAAATAATGCAAATAATTCTGCAAAAGAATTCCATAATATGTAAAAAGTGAAGTCTACATATTCTTAGGCTTTAAGGAATTAAGGACTGAAGAATCAAATAAATGTGTGTGTATGTATGCAAGCTTTGGTGTCATTTTCTGAGGCTGATTAGGGAACCTTCCCAACTTAATTAAAAATAAAGTAACGGCTCAAATTTGTCTAGCATGGTTGCCAACCAGTAATTAAAATCCACACAGACAACTAGGGATCAGACTGTATGTGGAGGCAGATGTGTGTTTTTTTTTTCTATTGAAGTATCTTTAAAGACCTTCAGAGTTCTAAAATTTTAGTTTCACTGAGAATTAAAATGTATTCTGAAAAAAAAAAAAATTGTGTCTCAGGATACAAAATGTTCTTTGATAAACCTCAATTTTGAAATCCTTGAAGCAACTGATTTGGTTAAATTCTTTATAGATTTTCACAAGCGAATGGGGAGAGCATTTGTCTCCTCTGTTTGCTCATGCCAAGACCCCCTTCTGCCCAGCACAGAGCTCAGGAACCTGGGGTCTTTGCCCAGGTGAAGAGACAGAGACTTTCTTTCTTCAAGGGATTTCCACTTTCCTCTTTGCAGGTTCAACCAGTAGTGAATTTTCCAGGATCAAAAGCACACACACATTTGTGAGTTTCTGAGTGCCAGCACAGGAAGGTGCTGACTACTCAGGCTCCTCTGACTACTTTGTACTCCAGATCCCAGGCCCTCTTACCCACCCCAGAGGTTTCTACTCTCCAGCTGGTCCAGCTCAGTGCTTGCATCAAACGTGCAGCAGTCACTCACTTGTCCCACGGGCACACAGACCCACAGCCCAACACAGACTCTGCCAGCAACTGAGACCCCTGCTGAGACCCAAGGCTCTTACTCTTCAGCAGGTACAACTTAAAATCAGTTTGTGGATACACACATCACACACATCGTTTTGGGAAGATGCAGACAGCTGTTGCCCAGCATCTGGAACTAGGAATACGGACTTCGCCACGTCTCTCACTCACCTTACTTCACCCTGGTCCCTTCAGTAGCTGCTTTTTTGGGACATTTACATAATTCCTGTCCCTGTGTCTGGGGTCTCAAGACCCCCCACTCACTCCAGTAGCTGACATGGAGACCCCGCTGGCTTCATGAGCTGATGCAGCAGCCCAGCTGAAATCTGACTGCGGTATCTGGCACCAGGTTTCACTCACACACGGGCCACAGGAGCAGATGGTGTTGAGTTCTTGCATGACACACACATGGCACAGAAAGTGAGATTACAGAGAGAGAGTTAGGATAAAGCATAGTAAGATATATGAAGACAGGAAAGACTTCAGTGGTCAGGTGCAGGGCTAAGCCAAAAGCGCATACTCATTGGCACAGTTTTACACATAGCTGGCCTCTTTTATACCCTTTTCTGACTATCCCCTTTTCTGTGCCTCCCTGCTCCCCATTTCCCCACGCACTGCATCACCATTTGGAATGATCCCACTGACCCCTCCAACATGTAGGACCTCCAGGCTTGCATCCTTAGCAGTTGCAAAGTGCTGGTTTGCCTGCAGATCCTTGATAGCCCATTGATTAGTGTGACTGACCAGGTGTGTTTCTGATTGTCTCCTTCCCACATCTCCCCTTTTGAAAAAACATTTTCACATCCCACATACTCTTAAAAAATCATGCCACTGACCAGCTTTGTTCTTATCATGACCTCCTTTATCATGTGTCAGGCTGATTTGTCTCTACATGTTCTGGTTTGTGGCTTCTTTGATCAGATGCCCTCAGAGGAGCAAACACACCCTTTCCACATAAGCTTACACTTCCAAATTCTCTCTGCATAGGTGTGCAAAGTCTGTATAAGTTTTTTTGTTTGCTCTGCCTTTAACATTTGAATATGGGTCCTATCATACAGCATGAATTACAGGCATCAAAAACTGAAGTTAATGTTACTATCATCAAGAATTCACATTAAAAATTATATTTGCATTTTAGAATACTTTTCTCAGATTTGGTATATTTTCAGATACAGAATCCTCAGTAAAATTAAATGTAAGAGAGGTAAGTTGTTTAGATTGCCTATAGAGTATTACAGATGTACTAGTAGGATTCTCTAAGATCTACTGTGAGACAACTGACAAAGAACAAGACATGTTGAAACTAATTATTTGTAGGTGAAATAAACTTTAGTATGGTTCCTTTATCCCATAGTACCAGAATCATCTCCATTTGCCTCATAGTGTTTTTGTCACCGGTATAGTCTTGGAGCTGAGGAGACAATTCAGTTTGGGAAAGAGCTATGTTCAGGAAAACACTTACCCTTATTTTATCTTACACTTGAGGGAATACATGGTACAGAACTACCATGCTACTCCATAAAATACTCTGTAAACAGTGAAGTAGCATTTACCCCACATAATTAAGTCTAAAAACCCCGGTAAGTTCTCTAGCATGCAATCATATATTAAACATTTTTTTCTCACTAAGTATCACCCAGTATCTGACCTTGGTTACTATCTGTTCAAGAAGCCCAAAGGCAGAGAAGAAACTATATTTATTATTAAGCCAAATTGTTAAATGTAATCTCAGTGGCAGTGGGTTTGTATTTTACAGTATGCACAACACTGGTGCCAACATCTACTATTATTTAAATAATCTTTAATAAGAGATAATTATATCCTCATTGTTTCAATTGGAACACTTTTTTTCCCTTGCATGCCTGTGAATGAACTCTTCCATCAAATGATCTTAGTGATTACCATACTTTTAATTTATACTCAGAACAAATTGTTCTCAGCTTGCACATCATTTCAAGTGTGCTGCTCCTCTATTTCAACCCTAAAATTTATTTGCATGTCTGAAACTCTCTCAGTTGTTCTGAATACACATCTGGTCTAATGAAGGGGTATGTATTTTCCTACAGACATTGCCTCATTTAATATATTGCAATACTGATATCCCTATTACAAGCAGCATGATCCAGTTTTCCACTGTCCTGTAGCTTTAAATGTAAATATATTTAATCAATAAGTTTTGAAATTATGCTTTAGTATTTTTATCCAAGGTATTCAATATCTTTAGTCAGTGTTATAGTGATCTGGATGAGTGAAGACACATTTTAGAGTGCCATCAATTCAAAAACTATATCAAAGCTTTGCAGCTACAGTGCATGAGGCATGACTACATGAGGTATAAAGTAACTGAGAATCAGCTTTGTAGTACCCTGTTAATTACAGACAGAGAGTATGAGTTAAGAAATCCAATTTCTTTTGTTTCATATCTGGTTTAGACTCACTACATGAGTATAGGCAATTTAGATATCCTCGGGTTTGTTATACATGATACTCATCTGGAAAATAAAAGGTAATTAAAAAAAGTAATATTCATTTACCTTGGCAAGTTCAAGGGACCCTTCTAAGATGTTTACAAAACACTTTGGAGACTTCATCATACGTTTTATTTTTATGGATATATGTATTTTTATATAGAGATGTACCTATATAGAGACATAAATTGCGATCAATAATGATAGGTGTTGACACAGCTTACCTATAAGACCTTACTTTTATTTTAGAACATGCAATTCTCTGCTCAGAGGCATTAATTTCCCACCTATTTAAATAAATCATCTACTATAATGAATTCTCTTTAAATTAGAGTTTCATTCAAGGGTGCTGATTACATCTGAATAAAGCAGCAGGGGAAGTTCAGAAGGTTTTCACCGAGTGGGAGCTAAAGACAGAAGACAGAGAAGCTCTGTGGGACTTTAACCATATCTAATTAAAACTCTCTCTGAAAACTGCTTAATTTTGACCTTCAATCTTTTTTTTCAGTTAAAATAAATCAATTTCTGTTTTCTGAAATGGATATTTAAAAAAAAAGAAAAAGACAAAATGCAGGTTTGGCATTTTACTCAATGCTTAGCAGCATTTAGTACCAAATTTCTAGTCCAAGGTTTTCTACTAATGTTTAAAAAGGTGTAATTAAATCACTTGCCATGGAAACAACATCATATCGTTTGTGAGCAAAGCTCACATTTTATTGAGCTTTATTATTGTTGTTTATTACAAATAGGCAGAAACACCACCATATATAAAAAAAAACAATTGCTTTCATTTTTTCTGTTCTGTGCTTTAATTAGGAGTGCAAGTATATTAACTAAGTTGATCAAGCATATCTTATGGAGATATCTCTCAATGCAGAAGCTTAAGCAAAATTTTTAACAAGTACTAGCCATTATTGTCTTAGAAAGTTTCAACATATTCCATAGCAAGTTAGAAGCCTGGAAACTCTTCACAGAGATGGAAAAATTTTAATCAGGTCACTTGCAATTTGCACGAGGTTGCTAATCACAGAGATGAAAGAATACCTTTCCCTAAAGAAGTTTTACTGTGGAAACCAGCCCATAATAATTTTCTATATAGCATACTGTAGGACTATTGGGGAAAATTGAGATAATAAGTAATGTGGGAATAAGGAAAGTTTTTGTGCATGATTGAGCTGCCTACTGCTCAACAGTTCTAGACTTAGATTATTCTTGATGTAATTGGAAACACAGCTTAAAATGCCAGAGCAGCTCACTGAAATTGTAGGAAATGGGCCTGGAATAATCTCTCAAGCAAAGGTTTAAGCCTGCTATTAAAATGAATAGTAATAATACATTTCTTTACTACTCCTAAAAAGATACATGTCCTTAACAAGCTCTCTGTTAAATTTACTGGAAGGCTGTTCCAGCACTAACATGTCCTGATGCATTTAGAACCAGTGCTTTGATTTCCTCTAGAAAAACAGTTCCCTGTTACAAGCAAGCAAAACTTTGAGTCTTCGACACTCCTATAAATACACACATATACAACTGTGTGTTTTTTATATTTCTAAGAGAATGCTTTTTTTGGTCTGTCTCCTTAGGTTCAGAAATGGTAAAACTATGTGTCTGATTCTAAGTCATCCACATACTCTCCCTTTGCAGTCAGAAGAGAAATAGGTGCCTCCAAGCTGTTTATGTGTGTTGGATTACAGCAAGAAGAATCTTCTGCTGGAGGTATCTATTTCTCTCCCCCAAGTAAAAGCAGACTTATGACTATCTAAGCTTTAGACAGGTGCCTTCTAGAAACCAAAGATAAGGTATTCCAAAGTAACAAGGGTTTTCATTAAAAACAGTACAGAAATTAGTTCACTGGGAAAGGATATGAAATCCAAGAAGTACTTTCATAGATTTGCACATTTTATTAAGCTGTAATTTTAATTGTTATTTGCTCCTATGGCTAGTTAATACTTAATAACAATTAAAACATTTCATGAGCAGTTTTGGGTGGATTTTTGGTTTAAATTATGCATAGATAATCTAAGATCCAGGGCTACAAATTATACATGGGAGACAATGAATTAGAGGGGCTTTTAGAGGATTAAAAAGATAAGTTCATATCCCAATATGTCTTGCTATTTAGATGTTAAAGTCTTTCTAACATCTCCTCTGATTTGTTACCCAATGAGCCCTAATTCCTTACAATTAAAAGCATTTTACTAAATAATACTTCCTATAACAGTAAAATACTTTCAAATACTAAAACACTGCTACAATCAAGATACATTAATAGTTAGAGAAAAAGGTTCACATCAGGAGACAGAAATAAAAAAGTACAGAATAGGAAAACATTATTTATTGCAATTGATTTTTAGTTGGTATTTTAGTGGTAGGTCAAGAAAACAAAACTTTCACTATCTTTGAAAATCACTAATTGAGGACTTTGCCTCTTCATTCATGTAGTAGCATTCTAGCAGTATATATCCTTATAGAAGTCTCCACATAAGAATTCTAACATATGTTTTTCATTCAGTATAGTATTAAGAAACTAAATATAAAGTTAATTGAGATTTGATTTTGGTCGTGGGGTTGGGTTTTGTTTGTGTTTTTTAGGGCATTGGGGAAATTTAACATTTTTTTTAAAGTTGATATATTTTCTGCTGATTCACAGATTTTTTTTTTCTGTCAGCTTCATTAAGAAGCCTGTAATATTCTACTGCAGGTGCTTTTCAAACTAATTTATTAGCAGATAGGTAGGGTGTCCCTTATAACACAGTTTCATGGTCTGCAGTGATGCACAGGTTACAGATACCATGACAGAGAGAGGGAGCTGTACTAGTAATGTAAACAAGGATATTTAGCACCTCTGGGATTAGAATATAAGAGTGTCAAACCCTGAGATTTACAGTACAGAGAAGATGAGAGCCCAAGGTGGTATTGTAAAGATCCGTTTATTTCTGTCTCTGAACCTGCTCCTGCTTTGCTCCCCCTGGCTGGGTACTTCAGGACAATATTCTGGATGTCAAGACTCCTGCCCTGCTGGCATGTTATCTCACTTGACTTCCCATCCATTAAGGAGCAGCTGGTTCTATCTGCTTTCTGACACTTTGTACCATCGCTCACAATGACTTTAAGTTCCTGCTTATTTGCATATTCTCTCTGCTAGTCACATAATTCTGAGTGTTCATCTGTTAAAAAAAAAAAATTGAAAAAAAAAAAACATCTGAAAGCAGCACTGTAGGATCATTGAATGAAGAGTTCTGAGATTCCTAAAGTTGCCGACACATATTTAGCACAGTCTGTCCAACATCTGCTAAAGCTTATGGTACTTTTGGAAGTGGGCCACCTACAACTAGCATCATGCTGCACAATTCTTTTTTTTATTAGTTTCCCAGACAGTGATCTCTGATGAAGATATAATCCTGACACATAGTAAAACAAAAAAGTAAGGATGTACTTTTCCTCTTGTAAATAGAAAAATTATTTATAGAGGGGATATGGTTTCAGAAAGGAAAAAACAAATAGATGAACAGAGGGATGCATTTCTGAAAACCAAATCACAGAATTTAGAGTAATTCTTGCTGGTATGACCATGCAATCTCTAAATTTAAAGACATCAATTGGAGGGCCATTTGTAGAGAGAGAGTCTCAACACCTGAAGAGGGCATCGAGCTGAGGATACAATATGATACTTGGTTAAGGAAATTTTCTGGTTTTACTATAACCTTTAATTCTGCTTCTGCCTCTGCTCTGTTCAACTGTACCTCTTCCTTTGTTCCCTTTTTTTCCTCACACCATCTATTTCCTAGGGTTCCCTGCTTTGTTCCCTTGTTACTTGTTAGTTGTGTTTTCTCTTGTCTTTCATACTGAAAGAGCAAGTAAGAACAGGTTCAAGTCATTTGTGTAGTTTGTGCTTAAGTCAGTGCTGATTTTGTGTGTGATACCTATAAAGGCATTGTTCTTGTATTTGTGTTGATGTGTGTTGGTGTGTGTGTGTGTCTATGAGTGTGTGTAACCCCAGGAATATGTTTTCAGCATTGCCACTGGCTTGTGTCAGGGGGTCACAGCCATGCTCTAGCAGACCAGGAAGGACAATGTCCCAGGGTCTTGAAGCTCACCATCCTCAAATTCCCTTTAACAAGAAGGACCCTTCCCTTTAACAAAGAGGCCATCAACTCACAATACTTCCAGAAGCCTCAAGCAGTTTCCAAGAAAGTAAACACTCAAAAGCCTGCATCCTGTGAAAGGGACCCATGCTAGAGCAGATGGAGAAGACCTGCAGCTCAGGGGAAGGGTTCACATTGGTAAAGTTCATGGGAAACTGTACCTAGTAACTGCATCTAGTGGTAGAAACCCCAAGCAGGAGCAGAGAAATAATGTGAGGATTCCTCCTCCTCCTGAGGAAGAAGTGACAGAAAGAGCATGTGAGGAACCAACCTCAGCCCTCTCCATTACTTGTACCCTAATGCTGCTTGAGGGGAGGACGTAGAGAAAACTGAGACTGAAGTTCAGCCCAGGAAGAAGGGAGGGACTGGGGAGAAGGTGTTTTAAGATCTGATTTCACTTCTCATCATCTTAGTCCAATTGGACGTGTAATAAATTAATTTTCCCTAATCTGTGTCCATTTAGCACAAGACAGTTGCTGGTGTCTGATTTCTCTGTCCTTATCTCAACCCATGAACCTTTAGTTTTATTTTCTCTCCCCCATCCAGTTGAGGAAGAAGACTGATAGAGGAGGTTTGGTGCACACCTGGAAGGCAGTCAGGCAGGCTCAATACATTACAACAACAATTAAATGCATTTATTTGCCTAATAGTATCACAGTGATGGGTTTTCACATAATATTTTCTCTAAAATAATTAAAGCATGTTAATGCTTTAATGTTCATTCATTTAATATTCATTAATTAAACACAATTTAAGAAAACAGAAAATAAAACCAATTAGGAAGTGATGGACTGATCAGTGGCAATTCAGCCTCACTGATTTCATACAAGTGTATTCTTTTTCCTGGCAACATCCTTGTTCTGTCACAGGTAATATAGCAAGGACAAAAACTGCAGTGGCCTGAACATTGAATACAGCATTTCAATTTCTTCACAACATTGGTTCAAAATGTACCAGTAAAATGTGACCTTTTACAATTCATTTCACATATGACATATTAAATCTCAAAAGAGAAAATTATAACTAGTGTAGGAAAATAATTTATAAAAATTTCAATATGTATAAATAAAACTTGAGTTACAAGTGAAGGACATCTTGAGTAAATGAAGATAAACTCTCATTTTCATTTCAAAATCTCAATAATTTTATTGGCTTAACTAAATAACTAAGCACTGCCAGACAATAAATTACACAACCTGTGTTAAATTAATTTCACATTGGTAATTGTTTAAACGCATGTTCAACATCTATAATTTCCAGAATATTTTTAAAGGGTAAACTGTTTTTTTTTTCACCTTTGCTTTCTAATAATACCCACCTTTTTTAAAAATCAATTAATACCTCTCATTTTTGCAAAATCATCCAAGATGAACTGAGATTTCTAACAATAAATATCTCCCCAAATATTTTTATTTTAAACATTAAAAACTGTCTGTGAAAAAAAGTATGATTCATATAATTTTCAATTTATTTGGATGTATTAGGATAGTAAATGAAGTCTTCAAACTACATGGGATCTCACATGAACACTCAGCATTTCTTCCTGTTCTTTTTTATTAGGGACATTTGGCCCATGGCTCTCAGTAGAAAAAAAAAACAAACTCCTTTTGTTTTATAGAGGTGTCACAAAAGCTGATATTTTAAGGTGGTGTTTTCCCCTTTTAATTTCAGCTTTCTAATATACACTGCATCAAAATATTTTTAGCTATCTATTACTCTTTTTTTACTATCTTCTGTTTATATTCCAAGAGCATCATCATGGCAACACACTGTGAAAAAGAGTACAGTTACTGCAGTGCGAGTTAAAGAAAGTGTTGCTAGCTCAGGTATCAGGAAACTGACTCCAAAGATGATTCTCAGCAAAGCTGATAGAGTCATTGAATTGCAGGATAGCAGCTTGGGTTGGAAGGAACTGAAAGATCATCTAGTTCTCCCCCCACTGCCTGAGCAAGCACATCTTCCATTAGACCAGATTTGTCAGAGCCCCATCCAGTCTGGCTTTAAACGCTTCTAGGGATAGAGCACCCGCATCATTCTGGGCAACTTGTTCCAGTGCCTCATCATCCTCACAGAAAAGAATTTCTTACTAATACCTAGTCTAAATCTCTCCCATTTACTTTAGAAACAATACCCCTTGTCCTATCACAATCTGCCCATGTAAAAATCACTTTCCCTCTGTTTTTTTAAACCCCTTTTAGGTACTGGAGGTACCTTTTAGGTACTGGATGGCTGCAAGAAGGTCTCTCCAGAGCCTTCTCCTTTACAGGTTTAATTGCAGACTCTCTCAGCCTCTCTTCATAGGAGAGGTGCTTCAGCCCTCTAATTATTTATTTGGCCCTCCTCTGGACTTGTTCCTATAGGTCCATGCCTCTTTTTTCCTGGGGACTGCGGAGCAGGATGCAGCTCTCCATGGGGTCTCACAGGGGCAGAGTAGTGGGGCACAATCTCCTCCCTGAACCTTTTCCTTTTCCTTTTCCTTTTCCTTTTCCTTTTCCTTTTCCTTTTCCTTTTCCTTTTCCTTTTCCTTTTCCTTTTCCTTTTCCTTTTCCTTTTCCTTTTCCTTTTCCTTTTCCTTTTCCTTTTCCTTTTCCTTTTCCTTTTCCTTTTCCTTTTCCTTTTCCTTTTCCTTTTCCTTTTCCTTTTCCTTTTCCTTTTCCTTTTCCTTTTCCTTTTCCTTTTCCTTTTCCTTTTTCCTTTTTCCTTTTCCCTTTTCCTTTTTCTTCCTATTTGAAACCAAAAGATTCTCAGGACACAGTTATAGGAAGTGAAAAAAATATTTCTGAACACATAGAGTGAGATCTACCAAGAAATCTGTAGCTTCAGAAAGCATTTTTCCCCTCAGATATAAGTGCACATCCTTTCTATCCAGACTCATTAGGCTCAAGGGGCTTTTCTAGGATGAGCTTCACAAGGAGTACTGAGAATGTCTAAGGGGGGAAAAAACTTTTCCAAAACCTGAAACTGAGGAACATAAGAAAAACATTTATCAAGGATTGCAACCCTGATTTTAGAGACTGAGTCTTGCAGCCAGTCAGTAAACGGGAACTTAAATATGGGGTATATCGATCTGTCACTGAATTATTTCAGTGAATTTCTACAGGATGCATACACACTTCCTTGCTAACTTGGATTTGGCAGGAACTGTTTACAGTTCTCAGCGAAACCCTATGAATTCTCTCCAGCAAGGATCTGGTGAGGAAGTTACATACTGAAGATGTGTACATTGCATAGTCTAACTGCATTGTAACACAGTCTTGCACATGACCCTCTTAGAAAGAAAGGAAGAAATAGAAAAGAACTCTAAATAAATAAGTGTGTGTAACCCTTTGTGCTGGAGATCAGAGTTAAAAGGGCTATTTGCTGCCATCTATTGATAAACTGGACAAAGAGGTGGAAAGAGCAACAAGCCCTGTGTTAAACATTCTCTCTACCATGATACAAAGTCTTGGCTAGTTTTTAAATTTTCCTTAAGGTTTCCTTGTGGGACCAATAAAATACCCCTACAATTTTTCTGATGCTGAAAATCAACCTATGTGACCGGTCTCAGGGAGGTAGCTTAAAACTTCATGGTGCCTACTGTGAAAAACAGAAGGCAGCAAACTTTTTCACACTTTGTGGGAAAAATAGATCCTTGCTAGTTTGTAATACAGTCACACAGACCAGCAAAATCATATACACAATATGACCATGCACGTTATTAAGTACCTCCTCTAGAAAAAAATACACAATGAAATGTAACAATATTGGGGTGATATTTATTGATAAAATGGAATATATAATGATGACTATTTGGGACACTTCAGAGCTGAGTAGAGGAGGTAAATCATCTCTCTTGTCTTGCCAGCCGCACTTCTTTAATGCAGCCCAGGATATGGTTGGATTTCTGGGTGTGTATTTCTGGGTGGTGTTGAGCTTCTCATCCACCAGCTACCTCAAGTCCTTCTCAGCATTTTCAATATATTCTCTCAATCCTTCAATCCATTTGTTAGGTCAAGAAATTTGGGTGTGGAAATTGGGCTGGGCACAGCAGGACATTTATCTGTAGAATTCTAGAGCTGCCCAAAGTTACCCCGTGGATGACTGTTGCAAAATCAGTGAAATATTCAATAGGAAGATTCAGACAACTACCTCTTTCCAAGTATTCCATTTTCTCAAGACAGTCAAATCAATTCATATCTTCAGATGACTGGTGCGTGAGATCCTACACCACCCCAGGAATTACTGACTAAAGAAGTAGCTGTGCACACAGGACCAGCCCTGTTAACTCTATCAGCAATGCATCTGGACTCTAAAAGTGCAAAATCTCTTCTGCTATCTCTCTGTATTATGACTATTATACTGGCAACAAATGACATTAAGAATCTTGCACTTCATATAATAAAAAACTGCAAGAAGAACTGAAAGGACTGTTAAGATGCAGAATCTCTGGAATTTATAATGCAAGGTAAGAATTTGGTCAGCATCACCTCTTTTTGATGAGTGAGCTCATGGAAATTCAGAGTAACTGCATTTTTCTCTTAGCTTCACAATGAATTATTTCTACCAGCTTCTAAAATGTTCCAAATCAGGTGTATATCTGCTTTCAAAAATCAAAACTCGAGCAAGAAAAAGCGAGCTGTGATTATGAGTTCTACATATGAGAGTAGTTCATATAATAAATATAATAATTACATTTAGGATAAGAAAGATGCATAAGAAAGGAAAGTAGGTGTATTGATCTGGGAGAAAAAGAGACATTCAGATGGAAAAAAGACAAAGTAAATAAACTGATGAAGGGGGGAAAGAATGTCTAAGGCTGTGAATAAATAAATTATAACTATATTAACTTTTTTTTTACCTAAAAACCAGTTACATTTTGTTTTTACTTTGATCCACAGTTTTTACCTAAATACAGCAAGACAGTTAAACAACATGAAACTTGAATAATGAGGGCAAGAAATGCCTGCAGACTTTTACAGCAGTATGACCGGAATCAAAGGGAAATCAAACCAGCAGCTTCAAAGCTTTTGCAGTTTTCTGTTTGGACATTCTAGGCAGGTGTAGGCACACACAGAACAGTTACAAGACAGGTAAGAGGTACTTGAATGTTCAGCTTTTCACTTTCTTCAGTTCTTCTGCAATAAACTAAGTTACAAACCATCCTGTACATAAAGTGTTTTCTTGGATACATATGATAACAGATGGAAGTGTTTTTATGAAGAATTTATAATTCTGGAAGCCAGGCAGGTGAGGTATTCCATTTTTAGGCTTCCCTCATCTTCCCCCAAAGGACATTTGTTGAAAGATGTTTTGATCCCAGTTAACAAATACATAATTAAACAATAGAATTATTCAGATAAAATGAACTTGGAAGAAGTTTCAACTAGACAAGGTTTGAGATGAGCCCTCCATATACTTATCTGACCTCCGAGCTGTATTTTCAAGTATTGAGCTAATTGGAAGATAAAACAAAACAAACAAAATCCTTCCTTACTGTGTTCAACATATTCTAGTTTCTGTCAGAAGGCCTTGGGCAGCCTGAGCTAACACAAGCTCTGCTGAGCACAACAAGGAGTCAGTACTTTTTTTTAGTATTCTACCTCTATAGAAATGTGCCTGTGAAGTGCAGTGATCTGCAAAGATCAAGCTCAATTAAGACACATTTCAGAACAACCTTCAGCTGCATAAGGCATTTGGCAAGACAGGGAACCCTGGGACTTTGCAGAACTCTAATTCCAGGCAGACAGAAAGAGTCTTTTTCCAGAGCTTCCACGTGTGATCAGCTGAAAGTTTTTGTGGGAAAACCAAAACAAAACCTCCCAGTAAGCCAAGTACCAAAACTAACAAACAAATCAAAAACTGACTAAATGAGACCTCCAAACCTAAACCAAAACAAATAACAACAAAAAATCCCAGTAACGATTAAATTTGAAAAAAACCCAGGCTCTTAGTCAGACAATCCTCAACCATAATATTTATTGTATTGGATGCTACTGACATGTTGAAAGAAGCACATCCCTTAGCTATCTTGAAAATGTCAATAATCTTAATAAAGTTGAGGTGATCTGTAGGGACTTAGGAACAGATAAGGATCTGTGAGTACTTAAAGGCTGGATACTTAATTGTCCATGTAGCAGATGAGCTGGCAGATGAGACAAATTCTAGAAGGAAAAAGAAATTAACTGGGGAGAACAGGAATAATTTAGAGATCAAAGGTAATATTTTGTTAAATGCAACTGATGGAAGAAAACAGATGCAATTATTCTGTGGCACAGAAATAGAATTAACTTTGAGAGATTTTATTTTAGACATGCAGAGGTGATAAAACATTGAAAATGTTATCTCTTTCAAGATTTTCAAAGCAGGGTTCCTCCACTGCCACTCATTTTAACGAAAATAATACCATAATAGAAAGGCTGCCATGGAAAAAATTATTGAAAAAAGCTCATGTTTAAGACACATTTATGGAAATAAATATCAATGAAAGAAAAATTGTGAAAGCTGAACTAAATATAATTTTACATTGTCACTATAAAAGTTGTTTTCTAGCATATGAAACATACTAAATAAGTTTAAAAAATAATAGAACAGCTAGAATATGCTTAAAATTTTTACTGTCAGAAACAATCCAATATGATGAGAAATCATCAACTGAATATATGTTTCTCTTTTCCTTTTTTTGTTTTATTTTAGATTGTGACAGTTAAAATGGCTAACATCATCATAATAGTAGAAATAAACCTTCTATCTTTCAGAATTTAGCAGAGATTATCTGGAAACAAGACTGAAATACTGAAAGCGATGGAATCTTTTCTAACCTCCAACAGCAATAATGACAAAATACTTCTGCATTTTCAGAGATGCTTTAGTGGCTGCTCATTTGAACACTCTTGAGCTCTTTTGTACATCATATTTCCCATCAGAAAGCAGTCCTCTTCAATTATACGGTGTGACCAGTGGTGCACCTGGGTGCTCTTTTTCATGGTGGTGTATTTTTCTTTCTCATATCATCACAGGGGCAGCTTGGCCATCACAGTGAGTGGGAATATGCAACAGTGAGAAAAAATTAATATAAAGAAATGCATTTCAAATTATTATGGCAGCTTCAGCTGGAAAAAAAAAATATCCAAATGTCCTATTTGTGAAGAGTTAGGGGGCTTTTATTGTTAGCACAGAAATTATTCTTAGAAAGTTGTCACTTTTTGAAGGCAAAGGAGGTTTTACTGTAAACACAGCTTTCTGTCTAAATAATATATATGGAATATTTTTATGGCAAATTTTTTGATATAAACATTTGTTATCTGTTTCAATGTACCAGTGTTTCAAAGGGAATCTTGCCCTTGAGTTACAAAGCCCTCATGATAAACTGCACTATTTATTCACTACTGAGTATTTGTTGTAAGAAGGGCAGGACAGTATAAGGTTTTCACTGTCTTGGTATTATAAGAAGTTAAATAAGTGCTGATACAATTAGAAGAGCATAGTGGTTTAAAATTTAACTATAAAGCATGTGAAAGGTTAAATCAAAGCTAACAATCTCTATCCAGTAGAAAAGTAAGATGTCAATACATCTACTGTTGGGCTAAACTAGTCATGCCATAAAGAGTTCTCCTATTAAATTCTATGGGTGAAGTATTTTATAAAAATGCTAATTAAGGTTTAGCAAAATCTGTTTTGCTCTGCATTTACTTTTAAAAAACGTCTGTTCAGCATAGAAAAATAGAAGCATGGCAGATGTTGTGGAAAAATCAGCATCTATTGAGTGTTTCAAGTGTCCTAAAAAAGAATTACTGCTTTTCTGAATAAGATCAAAAGAAGACAATTTTTGTTAAGAAGGGAAAAAGAAAGTAATTCTAGTGAACAAAAAATCAAATAGCATATGCATCTATTTTTTAAACAATCAGCTGCTGTAAGTGATGTGCATTTTGTTCTAATAGCAATAACTTAGAGATTTATTGTACTTCTACTTAACTGTTTCTGACTATAAGAATAAAAGCAGAGTTTAAGGGAAGAAAAAATGCTACTGATTTTGACAAAGTTAAGAGGTTGGCCCTGACCAATAACATTAAGTAGGACCAATAGTGAGTATAAGGGGAAAAAGCAGGCTAAAATTCTAGGCATTAGAGGAGGGAAATCTCTCTCTCTGTATTTACAGAAATAATAGATTTACAGGTAACTGTATAAAAATACTTTTATGAAAGATTCCCATGCTATTCACCAGTCACAGATTAGTTTTCAAGGATGCAAAAAATCCACTGATTTCAAAAGAATCCCCAAAATAGAAGATGACTCAGGAAAAAATCTCAAATATGCAATACAATAGTATTTCAAGTTAAAGGTTGGAAAGCGTTTAGCACCACCTTAGATGCTCGCAAATGGACAACTAAACACCACAGGGGTTTTAAACTTTTTGTATATTCAGAGTAAATTCAATAATATTTGAATGAGTTATGATAAAACTCTGGTCTTACGAGAGTTAACAAATTACTTCTCAAAAGCCAATAATGTCTGCAAGAACTTGTGAAAAATAAGTCGTTTATTTCTGGCCTTTTTTGTGAAGTATTTAGTTTTTATTCTGAACAATGCCTTCACTAGTACACAAATGAGTTATTACTTCTCCACTAGGTTTAGACATACATATTTGAATTACTTGAATAACAGAGACACGTTTTCTTGAGAAGTTTCCTGCCTTGGCCCTGCTTAGATACATCCAGTTAGAGCTATTTTTCAAGGTATTACCACTCTGTGATGGAGAAGGCAAGGAACATGAGACATAATCTCCCTTGCTTTTAATGTTCCATTTTCAGGCCGGCAGTTTTACTTCATGGACATTCAAATACAACTGAGAAGAGCTCCAAAATGTATGGGAGTGAGGAAATTGTCTGAGTGCAAGGATGAAAGAAAAAATCCCAGGATTTCCAGCTCAGTGCATAAGGCTTTGCTCTCTGACAGAGACACCTACCAGCTTCTCTCATTATAAGGGACATGGGAATTAATACAAAATGAAGTGTAAGAGAGGGAAGAAAGAAGGAGATCTATTTCCATTTACAATATTGCACAAATCGTATCTTCTTTTCCTTAAAGTTATAATTATTTGGAATTTATAGTGATGTCATGATGCTCTCCTTTTAATTCTCTTTTCTAGAATAAGTCAAATATATTATAGTTAGTACCAGAAAAGTAAAAGAGCCTTTCACTACTTCCATCATTTTGAGGTTTTTGTAATGTCTTTTCATTTTTGTAGTAGATAGAGATCCTTAAATTTCCATCCTGCACTACACACAATGAGACATGGAAAAACTTATGCCTGAATGGAAAGGAAAGACAGGGTAGAAGATATTAAAAACTGTAATAACCTGATAGTATGTATCTCAGATCTCAGGATAATAAGACTTTTAATGCAGTCCATTTTCTTCTCTGCTGTATTTTCTACATATGTATCTGATAGTCTCAGAATATTTTTCTTTTACATGTTTCACTTAAGGGGAAAAAAAAACCAAACAAATAAAAAGATATCCAAATTGTCAGCTGGTTTAAATTTATGTAATCTTATTTTAGATAACCAACATATTGGCATTGATATTTGATTTTATCAGGCAGACTCCTTTTATAGTCTGTGGAGAGTAATAAGCACTTTGGTTGTGCAATGAACATGTAAAGCAGAAAAATTCTGGTCTGGGAATTCCTGCTTTTCCCCTCGGTCAGCTTAGGGGCTGAGATAGAGAAAACAAATTGTAGGGTTCAAGACTGTGGGGGAACAGCACTGTGTTCTAAACCAATAGGAAAAAAATAAAGAAAAAAATAAAGAGCCAGCAGAGTTATGTTGAAAACATTTTACATGAAAATTCAGATATGATTATGCAGGAGCAGACCCGCAGATCCAGAGTGCAAAAAATTTGAAGATTATTTTAAAAGATTTCTCATAGCAAACACTATATGTACTTATGAGGACTATGCTTACTTCTTTCAAGGTAAATACCAAAATACTAAAACCCAAATGCAACTCTTTAGTTGCATTTGAATAGCAAACATATTAACACTGTTTACAAGTAGCAGACTTCATGAGCCTTTGCTACCCAGTAAGACAGCTGACAGAGCTCTGTGATTTGGCAGCTGCAATAGCTTTACTGAAAAATGCAAAAATTTAAGAACTGTCCTAGCTACTTGTGTCTCAAGAATTTAATTCTCTGATTGATATTTTATTTCAGAACTATTTATGTCATTATCACACATTATTATATTCATTTTCTTTCTCACTGTCAATTTTTTCTTTTACTTCAACAAACTACATTTGTTGGATTTTTTGTAAATTCAGAGTTTTAAAATACTGAATATCAAGGTAGTTTATTTGCCAAGATTTCCAGAACCAATATCCATTAGTAACCCTAGAAATTCAACCTGGCCTTTATAAAAACTAGTTATGTCTTGGATAAAGAATTTCACATCTAGAAAGCTAGTTCAAGTGGTAGATTTTTGCATTGTACAAATCTAAAATGAGGTGAAATGAAATACAAGGAAACAACTGAGATACTGATAAGGGCATGCTCCAAGCAGCTGCTTGGCAGTATGATCATAGATCAGAGCCCTGTGGAGCACTGTGATGTATATTAATAAATAAGTGTAGACATGGTCTAAATGCCCAGAAGATGTTGATAAAATCTGCTTCAGATAGCAATCAAAGAGTGCCTTTGGCACTGTATGACAAAACATTGCATTGATAGTATAGCAAATGAGGACAGCATTCCTCATTCTGTTCCTGGTACTTGCGAGGGAAGACAACAGAAAAATATGTATCATGTAAAATGGAAGGAGAATACAAAATATTGGTCACAACACTAAAAATGTAAACATTTTGTCATTTTCATTCAAAAAGTGTCACAGATTTTCACATAAAGAATTAGTCACAAAACCTTCTATTTCTGAAAAATCACCTCATCCTATTTAATATACTAAAAAATAACAACAGCTATTTTGACAGGTCTTTTGTCAAGTGATGTGGAACTGGGAATCAGATATTCCTCTAAAATGTAACTTCAAGACAATGAACTGGATATCTCACTCCTCGGGAAGCTATAATAGACTAGATTTTTACTTCTTAGAACACAGAGTAAGTCAGAAGTCAGAGCTTCTATAAAGAGATAGGACTAAACTGAATATTTATTAAAAACAACTTTTGTTTTTTTCTATTTAGTTGTGCAAGACAAAGTTTTTACCCTTGAAGAAATTATATATTTTTAATTTTTTTAACATTCACAGACCTTCCCCTGGTTTTTTTTTTGCCTTGTTGTTTTGCTTTGGTTTTTATATTTAGGTTTGGGTGGATGGGGGTTTTTTGTTTTGTTTTGTTTTGTTTTTCAAGAGGAAGAGGAATTATGACAGACACTAATTTACTGTGGATTTTATTTTCAATAACTGGAATATCTTTGTAGATGAGCGATATTGATATAAGAACTCAGATTTTTGGGAGAGAGAATTTTCTGGGTGTTTTCTTTAGCAGCCCCTCCTTTGCATTTTCAGACAAATTTATTTATTTATGTTCACACATGCACACACCACACAGACGGATCGCTAGACAGACACATGCATGTGGAAACAAGCCAAGGGACCATACCAATCATTACTGTCTGTCCAGGTGCCAAAAGAAGCACAGGACAAGACCACAGACACAATTGTTTTGATAAGATAAGCCAAAGTTCTCCTTCTTTATGGGAGCACGTCTTCAGCCTCTGCATCATTCCAAGTTTCATCCTAGCTTTGTGTCAGGAATATATCAATCAGTGCCAGTTCTCTCCCATTACACCTTCTTACTTGTTTTCTACAGAGCAAAAATAAAACTTGTGAGTTCTTTAGAAATGAAAAAATTACTGAACAGACCCTTATTGTGAGCAATGGACCAGTCCAAGAGGTATGCCCAAAGGCAGACACATTCAGATGCAAGGGAAGTATGCCACAATATGTGGGGTTTGCTTTGAGGGGTTGTTGCAGTAACTGAACTGACACAGGCTTTCAGTACATTACAACAAGCCTTTCTTTCTTTCTTTGTTTGGGTTTTCTTTTTTTTGATGAAATTTGCAGTAATTTATCTATTATGAGCATTTTTCTTTTATACTCATCACTTTAAGTCAAGACTTCTGAATATATATACAATACTTTTTTTGGAAACCGAGATATGTTTTGCTTTGCAAAGCGTTTTGTCGTGTATAAGCTTACTGGAAAACAATAGTGATTTAAAAATGAAGCAGGGATAAAGAAAACAAGTACACAACCTTCAGGGCTGAGAAACATCTAGTACCTCTAACTTCCAGGGATATCTTCTGACATGGTCTCAAACACTGGTTTCTGAAAGTGTTGGTAAGACTGACTAATATGACACCATTAAAATGTATTAAAGGCGCAATAGACTGATGAAAGTAGAATCCTATCACACTGCAGCATCTTTCCATTATTAAAGCCTGTCCTTGGAATCTTGCCTAGTACTATATCTCTTAACAGATTTCATAAATGCTACTGTATTAAAAATGTTTACAGAATTTTTTAAGATTATATCATTTTAGCCTATGTTACTTAGGTTTTATTGGGGTTTCTTTCTTCCTGTTCACTAAGTGATTATCAACCTTAAAGCTGAATGAAATTTTATAGAATGAAATAGTCTAAAAATTTTCAGTTTTCACCATCAAGTATATTTACATTAAACCTTAAATGACATTTAGCCTTCATTCATAAAAAAAAGATTTTTTTAAATTTACTTTTACATGTCTCCAACTTTTTTTGTCATGGCTAATTCTGTTTTGTAACAAGAATGCATTCATTTGTCAAAAGTATTGTTCATGTCTTGCTTAAGCCTGAAGCAGAATGATGGGGATTGATTGCTGGAATCAGGTTTAATAGTTTGTGGTTTTTTATTTCCCAGATTTACATTTTGTTAAGACATTATGCATTTACTTGTGACTGCTTATAGATCTCATTTTGATTTTCAGCTCTACTATAATTTCTATTGCTCTTGAAATACCTTCAGAACACTGTCCCGTTCAATTCTAGACTATAGTCCCATCTAATATTTTACTATAGTCCTCCTTCCAGTTTCTATTTATTTTCTCTCAATTTTGCACTGTGCCACTGAATTCCAGTACATTCCATTCTGTCTTTCTTCAAGCCCCCAGTAGAGTGTAGGACACTACACTCTCCCCAGTGATCCAATTCCCTTTTTCTTTCTCAACAGCAAAAGGCAAGAAGGCTGATATGGCATCTTCCTTCTGTGCAATCATCACTCCTTTTCACAGTTACATAACTGATCTCCTTGATCTCCTCTCCATGCTTCCTCAAATTCATCTTAGACATTTATCCAAACAGTTTATTCTTCACGCTGCTGATCCTCAAGTCCCTGTCTCTGATGAGCCCTACGGTCTCTGCAATTATGAACTCTCTGCTCAGTAACAACATAGTCTATAAATACTTACACATGTTTAAAGCCTCTGTAACAATTATTGACAGAAATTTCAGCTCTTAATGTTTTCTGTTTATGCCTTTGAAAATAAAATACCTGTGTCAGGTAGAAAGTAGACTTTACTCCATTTCTGTGTTTCATGTCGTTCTATGGTTGCTGAAAGGCAGACACGACTTCTAAGAAGATATTTGAGAATCCATATATGCTGAAAATTATTCTTTGTTGCTCCATGCATATTTGTATACTTTATCTAGTTTCAATACAGTCAAGCTGTATCTGCCAAAAAGGTTTTGGGTGGGTAGGAGGGGATAATTTGACTTATCACCATAGCTGAACATCAACAGCATTTATACATCCACACTTATCCTATCATCTACTTCCCACAGGTCTGTCCTACTGTGCCTACAGCACTTCTGCAGGTTGGGAGAAATTCTTTGAGGATCAAATGTGCTAGGAACAAAAAAAAGATGTAGGATTATGCACAGTGGTAATGTTAGTTCACTTGGAACACAAACTATACAGACAAAAAAAATTAAATCAGCATGATCACCTGCTGACACTAGGATCCCAGTGTGATGATCCCATCTGTCCTGAAAGAACAACACTATTAGTAGCCATGGTGATTAATCCAGTGTTAGTTCCACTGAGTATAGACACAGCCCACTCCAACAATCAACTCTCTGATGATAACTGACCACATATTTGAGAAGATGGTGTCTCATAGACTACTCTTTAGTGAGCTATAAGTTTTTGTGTCTTTTTATGTCTCTAATTTTTAAGAAAAGCTATTTTTAAGATAGCAATTTTTTAAAAAATGGGTAGTGAACTTTAAATTTTGGGCTCAATAATTGCTAAATTGCCAGTAATTGCCACTATGGCTACCACTTAAGAAAAGCGGCTCTGAGAGGTCCCATTTCATGTGATGCTTTTCTTTTATTATGTTCCTTATTAACTTTTTCAGTGTGGTATTTATTTACTGAGGCTATGTCAGATACCTGTCTTGCATAAAAAACTACTTGTTCAATTTAGCTAATTTCAAATCACTAAGGGTTGCAAAATTTCTTCTCTAAATTTTTCAAATTCAGTTTTGACTACAAAATTGTGAATCTGTCATTTAGCAACTCAGTAACAGAGCTCTCATTATTAAAAAAAAAAAGAAAGTCAAACTTTTTCTTGGAATAAAGGAAAAATTTCACAGGAAATATGGAAAGGCTATTACTGCAATTTTTCTAAAGATGAATGCAGAAAGATTTGTTTCCTTAAACAGTTGTGGGATGAAAATAATTCCAAAAGTTTGCAGAAGCTTGCATTCATTCCAAAAGCTGTTGGTTGGCCATGGATATTGTTTCTTTGCCTGTGGCAATGCTTTTATCTGCTTGAAGAAAGGAAAAGAGCATATCTTAGCAAAATGATACCAGCAAATAGATTTTTGTGGAGCATTTGTATTTGTTGGTTTTGGTTTGTTTGTTAGTTGGTCTTTTTGCTGGTTTGTTTGTTTGGGGATTTTTGTTTTGTTTTGTGGTTTGCAGGTTTTTGTTTGGTTGGTTGGTTGGTTTTGTTTTCTTTTGTTTTTTGTTTTGCTTTTTTAATAATAGCCACAATAAGTAGCTGAATGACCAGTCTGAAGGATGACAATTTCTTGACAAAGCATTCTTCAAGTATTTTTGAAAATGTTTTAAAATCTAACATGGGTAATTATAAAATAGGCAAAACCTCGATTTGCTGAAAATAGATTTACACAGAATCAACTTTTGAGGCTGGAAGGGGTTTTTACTGTCCATTCTATTGCAACAGTCAACACTGAAAAATTTTTCCTCACTATACAAATTCCCTGTTAAGTACTGGAAATCTGCTGGAATGTTTTCCCAGAGCCTTCTCTTCTCCAGGCTGAACAACCTCAAAACTCTCAGCCTATTTTTGTAAAAGAGTCTTTATGTCTCTGGTCATTTGTAAGATCCTTCTCTGGACCAGCTGCAGCAGGTCCATGTCTTTCTTGTCGTGGAGGCCTCAGAGGTGGATGCAGCACCTCACCTGGATGGCATTCTTTCCCTCAGGTGTGCATACAACACATGTCCTTTGGTCTTCCTTTTCTGGATTACATACCTGCAGAGGCCTTTCTTATTACTCTTTATGTACCTTGCCAAGTTCAGCTTTTGGCTGAGCACTTTGAGCACATCCTAACCCTAACCCTACATAACCTGGAAGGATCCTTATACTCTGCCCAGGACACCTGTCCTTGCTTCCACTGCCTGTGAATTTCCTTCTTGCACTTGCTTTTGGTCAGCAGGTCTTTACCCACCATGCCAGTCTCTTGCCTTTCTTTCCTCATTTCCTACACCTTGTGTGCTATGTAGTGTCCTTAAAGATCTGCCAGCTCCATTCTGCTTCCTTGTCCCTGAGGGCACTTTCACAGGGAATCACCTTGATAACTTTTTTATAGCTGGATCTGAAATTCTTTTAGAGGGGACTGAGCCAGTGCACTTGCTAGAAGTGAATATCCAGACTGTATTTTATTCACTGAGAAAATGGAAAATGGAGGGATGAGACGCATTATATAAGGCAGGGAATAAATAAGAGCTAAGGAGCACCAGAGATGGAACAGAACACTGTGACTGTTACCTGGGTGTCTTTATTCTGCTGATTGTTTCCCAGTGTTTCCATCACATACACATTCATAACTATGTGGACATGTTTTCTCACAGTCATATCAGATACTTATTAACATTTATCCCTCAGGTTTATGGGTAGAATTAATCTGCTCTAACCTGAGGATGGGCAGATTAGGCATCTAAACCTGAGTAGGACACCTTGGTTGGACATGTCTTAGTTCAATATAGAGAAATACATGTCTTCCTGAGGTGATTTATTTTACTTTGAGAGAAGATGATATAAATTGAATGAACCATTCTCTGAAGTGTCTGATTTTACTTCTGACTGTAAAGACACTCTAGCATTTTTAAACTGGTTTAGTAATCTACAATTTTTACATCTAAGACTGATTTGAATCCTCTGCTTAATTGCTTGAGATGAATATGCTCAGCACTCTTACTAGATCTGGTATTCTGTCTCACTGATTATCTGCCCTTCCAAATATTCTTATATTAATTTCAATATAAACATTCATGATAGGATCTACCTCACCAGTAGCTGCCTATCTTCATCTTTCTCTAGAGGAAGACTAATATATATGAGATAATCATCTTAATTTGTAGCTTACAATAGGCATCTAATTAGTGCAGTATTTAGAGTTTGATATCCATATGAGCTTGTCGTGGTTGATTCCCAAGAAGCATTTATTTTCAAATCATGTAAAAGTTTCCCCTCATAACTTTCTCATAAATCTTTCCTTAAGAATTCAAAAATGAAACAGTTGATTCTCAACTGTTCTGATCTCAAAACCAAGAAATTCTCAGCATGTGCCACTGTAAGAAAACTGTAAATTAGTCAGAGGAAATGTTATTCCCACTTAATTAGCTGCATCTACATGCAAGTGTCCTGATTTCAGCTGGGATAGAGTTCATTTTGTTAGTAGTTGTCTTTTGGATTCAGTATGAGAATAAGGTTGATAACATTGGAGTTTTGGTTGCTGTTAAATGACATTTACCGTAAGTCAAGGACTTCTTTTGTGTTTAATGCTCTGCCAGTGAGGAGGCACCAAAAAAAACTGGGAGGGAGCATAACCAGGACAGGTGACCCAAACTGGCCAAAGGGATATTTCACACCAGAAAATGTCTTGGTCAGGTAATAAACTGTAGGAATTAACCAGAAGGGGCCTGATTAGGGTGCAGGGACAGGCTCTGGAACTGGTCACAAGGTGGTGAGCAATTGAATTGTACATCACTTGTTTTTCCTTGTTTGTGTGGTTTTATTTTTCCTTTTACTATCATTATTATTATTTACTACTATTGCTTTATTTAACTTTTGTTTCAATTTTTAAACTGTTCTTATCTCAACCTAATGTTTTACTTTTTATTTTCCTCTCCATTACACCAGAATGGAGGAGGTGAGTGAGTGGTTGTGTGGTGTTGAGTTGCCAGCTGGGCTTAAACCATGACAGGAAGTTTGGCACCAAGTACAATCCCTTCAAGAAAATTTTATCTATTGTCATAGCGAGAGGATAGGCCTTTCCAAAATGGGAAGCAACTTGGTAAACTACTCTCCAGACAGTGAGATTTAAAGAGACAAATCCAAAATGAGTAATGAATACTTTACATATGTATACCAGTCAATGTACACATACTGAAGTCCTGATTTGTATTCGGTGTTATCTTGGGAAATGCATTTAATCTATAAAGTTTGTTTACCTCTGGAAAATAGGAATATGGTTCTTTTCTGTTTTGGAATCCAAGTATAAAGAGCAGTTGCTAAGTTTATGATGCCATTAGCAGAGTACAAAAGGTATTTGGCCGATAAAAGGTAATTTGGCTGAAGTTATAAAAAATAATGAAGGTTTTTCCACTCAACAACAACCATTTAGTTGATAGTCACTGAGGAGGAATATGTTTATCTCGGCTTCCTCCCTAATAAGTAGAAAGAGATAGTCCTCCCTAGATGTTGATATATTTAGTGCTGAATTGCTTTTAAAAGTATTTTTTTCACTTTCAACTAACTACAGAGTGAGTTCATGATGAATAGAATCCCAAATTATGTGTTTTGAATAGGTGGCTAGAATTAAGGAGTATGAAACAAGGTCAGAGAACAAAGTCTGAGGAATAGAAATTGTGCTTGCCAATATGTTTCTCTAGTAAATATATTTATCAAAGGAGTTTATGACAGGGAACAATCAAGATGTGATCTACCAATTGAATTTTCCTATTAAAATAATATTCAGATGTTTTTATTTATGAGAGATATTTCTGAAGACAGTTAATTACATTTTCATCTTTCTAGTATCAGGAATTTTGAGGAATATGGTATATAATCAGTAAATACATACACAATTGTATATACATGTGGATATAGAAATACATATATACATTGTCTTGTATTGGTTTTTATTTTCATATTGAAAGATTATTTAGTATATCCTGCAGGCAAAGCTAGGTGGTGTAAGACAACCTGTCACTAAGATGCAAACTAATGACACGTGACTATTCTCAGGACTGTCATCCTTCAACCTGATTTAATTAAATCAATATTAATTTTTGCCATTTTTTTCCAACCATCTCACACAGTTTTACTACCATAATAGAAGCAGGAGACAGAGTTTGTTTTCTGAATCTGCATAATAGTTGTACTAGATCAGCAAATTATAAAGATCTTACTCATCAAGTAAGATCTAAATATTCTTCAGCTATGACAAGCATATAGAATCAGCAAATACACTTCAAAGAAAATGTAGATGTTAAAGAGGAAAGAGTGAGCATAGATTCTTTTACAAATTCCATTAAAGACTACAAAACCTGTCACACAGTGTGAATTAAAGCAGTTTAAACAGGTTGGCCTGATAATTTAGGAATTTAATTATTTTAAAACGTGATTTTTTTGTTGTTTATTTGCTTGTTTTGTTGATATTGGGATGAGAGTGGCAGAATGTATTGGCTGTTAAATAGATGAAAATGTACATGGGTTTAGGTTTCACAGTTATGTTATATATTCAATACCACAGGCACCAGTGCAAAGTTTGATATAAACTTTATTGCTGGAGCTCTTCCACTTTATACAAATAATAAAAAAAATATTGGCTTTACATGGGGCTGGAATGCAGCCATTCTCCTTTTGAGTTCTGTATTAATATTCTGCCCACCAGACCAAAGAGAAACATTCTCTGAAAAGAGTTTTGGAGTATTTTTGAAGCAAAAGTAGATTAGATGCAAGAGGAGAAAAGAAGTTGCTATTCTTTGCACTGTTGTAGTTTATCTAGAATCCCCAAAGTACAAATACTTGTGCAAATCCATTTGGCAGAGAAGGCAACTGAAATTTTCCATAATATGCTGAGTCTCAAACCACTGATCTAACGGACTGCAGAAAAACACTGCTATAATTGAATCACCATTACCTGAAATTTTCTTGAATTTAATTTTATTTATTATTCTTTTTCTCCAGACAGACTAGCTGGTAAATTTTTCTTACTTTTAAACACACATTCAGAAAATTTTAACACAGAAAAAATGCATGCCACTATATACCTATAAGAGCTACACAATTTAAAAAAGAAAATCCCATCTTTTGGGAAGGGATGGAAAATTCCTCAAACTGCAACTCCAGTTTAAGTCTAACCTTGCCATTCATGGCTAAATGTGTACACAGATGGAGTACAGGGATTTTAACTGCATTTTGTAAATTCTATGCAGAATTGTCTTATGCCTTTTATTTTTTTTTAATATTAATATGCTGCTCTTATTCTCATTCTAATAATCATTGGTCCATCTGATAGCTCTGCTTGTGTGTCTGTTGATTTGTGAGCAGTTACTCTGCAGATTAGCATTTGGTCTTGTGAAGTTAGCCATATCTATCTATGTGTATATTTCTTACAACTGCATTGACTTTTTGTCAGAATAAGGTTTATTGGAATTTTATGGGGTAGAACTAAAATTAATTTAATTCTCTTTAACTATGTTGGCAAAATCAGGAAGTAATTAACTGACTAAACTTAGAATTTTAAAGAATCATTCCTTTACCTTGAATACATATCAAGAAAGGGTTATTGGCTCAAAATAGGTGTATTCATTTGATTACTTGGAAAAAAGTAATAAAATCTTGTTATCTTTTAGTGGGAAGTTACAGCACGATAACATAATTTAGATTAATTTTTTTCTTCATATGATTTGCAGTCAATATAAAAACAAGGTGTGAGACATTCAGTTTCTATTAAGAAGTTTGAAAATGTGAAGGTGGTTCAAAGTGTCTTAATGGTAAAATTGTTCTCCAGAAACAAGTGATCTACACAGAAGTATTGTTCTAAAAAACATGCTCAAATCTACAAAATAAAAAAACTTCTATAGTTAGATACAGCAATCATTAATCCTTGTAAATGAGGGCAATACAAATTATTCTTTCAGCTCTGTAGGCTAAAAAGACAAAATTAGTTTTATTTCCTCAACGTATCACAAATGTATCACACAAAGAAGTGTTTATACACAGAATGAAAATTACAGGATTATAACCATAGACAGTTTGTTTCATTTTATTTTTCACCGATGTTCAAATTTTATAGTTTTTCAGATGGCCACAGGATCACAGGCACATTAAGGTTCCTCCTTGCTGAAATAGTTGTAAACTGCTGTCTGCACTGTTACATAAAATAAGACTGACCTTTCCTAGTTCATTATTAACAAAATAGGATAATAAAAAATGATTTTACTTCATTTTCAGGGTAACATTTCCTGTATTATTATGTGCCCATTTTTATAGAATCATTTGCCTGACAAGCATCATCCATATGAACTGACAATTAACTTTCTTCTTTGCTGCTATTTAGCCTTTTAGGTCTATCACTCAGAGACCAGTCTCCAGGGAGTCAGCAAATTTCTCCTAAAGGAAAACTCTGCTTCTAGGAACAACTAAATGACAGCTGATGCTGTTCCACAGAAAAGGCAGCTGAGAACTGGTTTCACTCTTTTGTCACCCATTATTTCCCCTCAGTTGGCTTCTTGCATCTACTATACCTGCATATTCATGACAGCAATGGAAGAAGACAAGACCTTGTCCGTCAAAAAAGCAGCTTCTTGCTCACCTTCTCACTCTAGGCAATTGATCTCCCACCCCTTAGATTGAAATAGCAACTAAGATACAATTGTTTTTTTTCCTAAATAGTAAACTTGATTGTCCACTGTAAATGTGTAAATTCACTACTTCAGCTCAATGAAACTGCTCTGCTTCTCCTTTCCCTGCTTTCAGAACGAGTTGAAGTGGGAATGGCTCTGTGGGCTGTGAAAAATATTGTATCAAGTTCTCATGAAAATTTTCTTTATGCTGCCTTTGCACCTTTCCTCAGGCAAATGGGTTCTGTATAAAATAATGAATTCCGATTGTGTTTCAAGAAAAAAATGTTCAGTCATTCCCTACCTTTTCATTATGATGAGAATTTTACCACACACATGGGGAAAGAGACAATACTGGAAACAACTGTTGAACACATGCAGCTTACTTCAATATCTGCTTTGTAGATTTGTCAATCTTTTCTTGTATAATATCGATACACATAAATATTTTCCATGTCTACCTCAAAACAAGATGATTAAAGGAAAATAAACACACACACATAGATTTATATGAATACAAATACAAGTACTAACATATATAGGCAGATGAGTAGGCTCTGACTTGCTACTCACTGAACAGAACATGAAAAACATGAGAATGTGAACATAGCATGAGAAAATGCTGGACATAACAAATTAGAAAACAATAACCTGATAAAATTTTCAGGTAACACTGTGAGAAATTGCATGACTAGCTAGTGTGTGGGAAGAGCCTAGGAAAAATCCAGAATCTGAGTTTCTGAATGAGTTGAGGACTTAGGATCCACATGGGTGCTAGGTGAACATAAATCCTGTGCTAACAATCAACAGATCTGTGAATGTGGGTATGACTGTGGGTTAAGGAGCAATGGTGTCTATCTATCAACAAGTCTATCTTCAGCTGTGATCAACAGGAAGAGAGGAACCTAAATTACTGTTGGCTGTGTTCATGTGAGTGCTGTATTTAAGGCACTGGGCTGGGATGGTTTCTGTGTATGCATACTTGTGTGTGTGTAATTGCGTGTGCATACACACACACACATCTTTGCAGAGCGCCTGTTTACTGTCTGGATCTACTGATGGAAACAGTAACAGACTGTGATTCCTTGGAGAATGAGAGTGCAGCAAACAGAGCTCTAGTGCACAGGGAATGAGGAATTCCCAATGTCCTGAGGATCATCAGGTTCAGTTTCTTTAACAGGAAGAAACATGGGAAATTTTTGTTTAAGCACTTTGGCAGTTGTATTCTACACTCGTGTTTGTCTTGCTGAGCTTTACTATGATGTACTACCACTTATAAAGCTCTGAAAATCAAACAAGAGCCTGTACTGAGCAGCTCTAATATGCTGTTTGCTTTTCCTGCATTTCTCCTGCTGTGTGCTCCAGGCTGCTTCTCTTGTGAAACTCGGTGTTAGTGCTAAGAAACATATTAGATATACGTGTGAAATTCAACCACAATTCCAGGAGAAAAGAATTGCAATCTCAGCTGATTGTAATGCTTAGGTACCCAGCTGCTGGAACACAAGTAGTTATTGAGCATGAAATATTTTCTTCTCTCTTCAGTGTGTGAGAACAATTGGTGCTTCAGATTTAAGACCAGAACAGACAGGGACCTGCCCTTATCATGCAGCGATGTACTGCTAGGTAATTACAAATGCTGAGGTCACAGATACATTTCAACTTGCTTGTTTAACTGGGTTGAAAGACAGTAGGTCTGACAGTGGAGAACCTACGGACCTGAAACCTCTCTTAAAGGTTTACAATCTTTCCTCTACATATGAATAGGTGTACTTTGGCAATTTTTCTTTGGAAATTTACCCAAATAGAAAGGAGTTAATGAAATACTTGTCCCTATTTTAATACTATTAGACCATTAATGAAATACACATCTTAAAATACTTGTTTCAATATGTCTATGGCCAAAATTATATTCAAGCCAGTTCCAGAAATTCAACAACTGTTTTGGAATACAACGTGCTATAAATATTTTCTATTTTGAGACATTTGCTATGTCTCTTATTACAACTCTAATATTGTGATTACAGGGCCAGGGCCAGGGTGAAGGGAGTGGAAAGTGAGAGGGCATAGCTTTCCACTCTCAAGGTAAATGACAAAGCCTGTCCTATCTCCTATGTGTGTATATAAATATATGAAGCACAAGAAAAAGAAGGAATTAAAAAACTACATGCAGTCACAGAACCACAAGATGATTATTATGCAAGACACATGGTGGGGCATCTTCAACAAAGGGCTGGATGGATTCAAGCTCTTCAAAAAGTGTAACAGAGAGAGGAGACAAAGTTCTGCACCCTATGTGGAGTAGTAGTGGTACTTAAATGTACATTTATATTTCTAAGGGATGACTGAGAGTTTATAGGTCACTGTATTGAATTTACATGGCCAAAATTTGGTAGCAGGGTGGGGGTGGCTACAGAGTGGCTTCTGTGGGGGGCTGCCAGAAGCTTCCTCCATATCTGTCAGAGCCAATGGGGGAACTCAGTGAAAGCCTTGTTACAGTGGAAGTAAAAGCATGGTTCCTCTACTGTTCACAGTCAGTCATTCCACCACAGAAGCCAAACAACTTGGTTATACACACTGGTAAATTCCCTAGGAATTCCTTAGGGTATTCCCTATAATTTTTGTCCTTCTCGCCAGAATAACAATTGAAGAGCTCAAAATTCTGAAGATTGGAAAGATACCACTGAGAATGAGAGCTCTAACCCTGGAATGCTCTGCTGTGAACAGAATGGTAGGAGGTACATAAATCCACATCATTAATATTGCACTTGCAAGGACAAAGGACAATGAGAAAGGAAACCTCTTGCCTTGCCTTGCCTTGCCTTGCTTTTGCCCTTCTCTTTTTTCTTTGACTCAGTTTCAGGTGGTCTATGATATCTGAAGATGCTTTCTGATTTGTAGACTGAGAAACTCTCTTTAAAGAAGATAGAATTTTTCCAAGATATTAGAGCCACTGTGGAGAAGTGCAGGTTAGCAGGTTTTATGTACTATTAATAGCAACTTAGATATTGTGCTTGAACCTTAATGGTGATTACAATCATTTTTAACCTTCTCATAGTGGTCTAAATGTATGTATAAATTAATAAAAAACTTGGATTACAGATTATCTGTGTTCTGGACTCTTTTTATCAGTAAGAAAGTGGCTAGTTTGTTCCTTGTGAGGTGAATTTATTAGTAAATATATCTCTTCCCACAACAAAAAATGGTCATTTAAAAATAGCAACCCTTTGTTGGAATATTTTTAAAAAGTCTATATATTTGGCTTAATTGCATCTTTAAAATGACTGAAATAATCCTCCCAACCATCCTTTCCTATTATTCAGGATTATGAATAAACCTTTAAACAAATTTACAATCTTTTAAAGGCCTGATTCTCAGCTAGTATAAATTAGCATATATTCACTGAAGTGTGTAAATTGGCAAACCTCTGGTGCTAGTAAAGCTATATTGATCTAAGTCAACTAGAAACTGCCCAATATTACCCTGAAAACTCTTCAATAGTTTGTTTAAATTACTGTATTACTTCCAGGATGGATTATAGGAATATAAATGTGTTTCCCTGTGGAGGTAAAAATGGTTGACTTTTCCTGTCTCAGTAGAACTTTTAATAAATTAGCTGATTTCCACAGGGCTTTCTTATACATAATTTCAAAGTGCTGAGTTGGTTATCTTTAAGTCTATTTACACAATAGACAATAACAGACATAATTGTAAAACAAAATTATATTATTTAATTAACAATAATTATGAAAAAACTAGTTATATTTATTTAGCTCTGTGAAAATTATTTTTCTGTGAGCATGAATGATGCTTACACATTTTAAAAATAAACTATGACTAGATATTTTGGTTATTTTTATTGTTTCTAACACCCAAGCTGGATGTCAGTGTCAGAGAGTTTAATTTTTTGCACTTTCAGTTATATTGTACTGTATTGGTACTGCTTACCATTTTCTTTTTCTTTTTTTCTTTCTTTTTATTTTTTGTTTTGAGAGTTTCACACTGTGTGTAAAATTTTAACAAGTTAAACCTACTTCATGTCCATAAGACATACCAATATCCTTTTCAGCAACACCATAAAACATATGAAGAGTTATATAAGTATTTTGGGACTCACAGTGGAAGGGTCAAATGACTTTGTGCAGTTAAGGGTGGAAAGTGTATCTCTTCTACAAGCAGCATTGCAGAAGGAAAAAATCAAAAAACATAATATAAAGGAAACTTGATTCTTCTCTCCAGACCGTGCTCTAACTCACTGTTTACCCACAGAAGCAGCCAAAAAAGATGTCTGCTTGCTGCTGTGGTTGGATTATTTGAAGATTTAATGAATTCAGTATTTGAATAAAGCTGTATAATTTATAGCGTGCTGATAGGACTATTTGCTTGTAGCAGAAAAGTCATTCAGTTCATATGAAAACACCCCCAAATGTACCCATAATACATAGGAAATAGATACCCTGGCACCAGCTTACCATTTAAATTCTATATTTACTCACATTTCCCTGTAGATGGCCATTAGGAAGACCAGAACTGTACTTTCCATAAGCACAAGCAATATCAGAGAACTTGCACCTTGTTAAGAATATGTACAGATTGAAGACAAAAGTAGTACTCTTGAATTACATCAGTCAAGGTTAGGTCCTATTTATAATATTTTTTCACTAGAAATCCAGGTTTTATTTAATATATCTAATAATGATCATGGCTGATGCAGGCCATAGTTTTTGATAACACCATAGATAAAGCAACTTTAGTTCAGTAGTTATATAATTTCACTTTTCTGAACTATAATTTCAATATATTTTGAACAAATAGACATTTTTAAGAGACTTTTAAAAGCTCTTTAATGAACAAGAATGAAAATTGTTGCATAAAAACTTCTTTTACTTTTTATAGAATATATCCTATGAAGTTCTTCATTTACTGTGAATAACAGATTTGGAAAAACAAGTATGTTGCTACTTACTTATAAGGCATTTGTTAGCTGACAGAAAAATTCAAGAAATAAGACCCTACCAAAAAAGAACTAAAATATGAGCATTTATTTAAAGATATTTTTGGAAGAGATTGCAAAATTACAGTAGTTCCTTAAATTAGGAGCAGTGTGGGGGAAAATTGCATTTGGTGGATTAGTAATCAAAGTAGATGCTGGGAAATAATTCTCAGAATCTATCATATTTACATAATCTTTCATATATATTTTATAGATAATCTAAATAATGTCTCATTTTAATAAATTAATGGTGAGTTAGGATAAACACCTAATAATTTTTCAGTGTCCTGACTATGTGTATTGATTCTTAATGCAGGAAGAAGCTGAGCACTCCTGATGGAAAGTAGATGATAAATATTTTTTGTTTTCTTTGCGTCTATGTGTGACCTTTGCTTTTACTTCTTAAATTGCCTTTGTCTCAACCCATGAGATTTTTATTTTCTTCCCCTTTCCCACAGAAGAGAAGAAGTGCAAGAGTGGCATTGGGGCCAGCCAAGATCCCTCCATCCCATTAAGGCTTCCAGCTTTCAAGTATTTGTGGAGAGTAATACTTTCATATAGATTATTTCATGTTTCAATTTTCCTCTGGAATTGAAAGGGAGGAAGAGAAAATAATGACCTACTAGCCAATTATTCTGTTGCATGTAGAGGCAAGGCAAGGCAGAAAAATAATTAGTGGGATGTTTCAATATAAAGATCACACAAGGGATGCCAAAGCTTCTGTTTTCAGTTCTAGATGGATGATTGAGTTTTTGTAAACAAATTATATTTCCCTTGTTATATTTTGGTTTCTCTTCTTTGCCTATTATAATCTGAGAAAAGCCCTCAAAATAAAAGAAATACCTCCAACAATAGTCTTCCTAGTACTGTGTCTAAAATTTATTTTTGAACTTGTGCAATTAAACGTTGAATAGCAATGCTGTCCAAGCTGATGGTTTTCTGCAAAAGATCCTGAAGATCTACTGAAGTTTCTATGTAGTGCTCTTCCACTGCATGGAAAAGTGAACCTGCCCAAGTGGATCAAGTTTAGCATTAGTAATACTAGGTTACGTGATTGTTTGTTAGAATTAATTCGTATAAAAAGAAAAGCTTTTGAAAATATTAATTAGCAGATATATTGTGTTAATGACTGAAGGTATTTTGTAGCTGAAGGTATTTTGTGGATACAGTAATTGTAGAGATTTTCATAAATATCAGTCTAATGTTTTGTGGAGAATGAGAAAATCTTAAATAAAAATTAAAATTAATACCTTCCAATTAACAAATTACATCTCTCAAATGTTCTAAGAAGTGCTCTCTACATTTCCCAATGAATCAAATCCCAAATAAGCCTATTACTTTCAATGCACATTACAATGATAAAGCAGCACAAAGTCAAACAGCAGTAGTTGAAGATCACAAAGATGTAGATCCAAAATATTTCAAGTTAATTTTGTATTGATCCACTAATTGTTCATAGATTGGAGACCAGACCCAAATATGGACTTAGCTACTCCCATGCACAGCTTTTTAAATGTATAGGATTACAAAATAATAAATTTAAATAATAATAATATAAAAACAATGTTTGGGAAAATATAAAGTTAAAGCAGTAAATTTTGCATGCAGTTTTGATTCTTTAGGCATTAACAATATCTTTTAAAAGAAAGTTTAAAATCCAGAGGTTTGCTCCTATGGAGATTCTGAGTGCCAAAGCCCAGTTGTGACCTGAATACTCCTGCTTATTGAATTTAGACATAAAGGTACACCAATGCTTCTCAACAGATTAATTTTTTCTTTTCAACAGATTAATTTTTTTTATTACCTCAACATCTACTATTAAAGCTTGTTATATAGCCAAAATTTTCCAAGAAGAGACAGGATTAAATCCTTAAAAGGATTTAATTCCTTTTTAAGTCCAACAAACCTGTAAAAATGCGTTCTTCTGCCATTTAATAAATACAGTTCTGTGAAACACCTTTGAGGGAAGGCAAAGGGAATTGAGACTGTGCAGCTTGGGGAGGATAAGGCTTCAGGGTGTCCTAATTGTGGCCTCCCAGAACCTAACAGGAGCCCATAGGAAAGATGGAGAGAGATTTTTATAAGGACATGTAGTAAAACATGGGGAAATGGCTTCAGACTGAAAGAGGGTAGGTTTGGAAGAGATATAAGGAAACATTCTTTACTGTGAGAGTAGTGAGGCACTGGAGCAGGTTGCTCAGAGAAGTTGTGGATGCCCTATCCCTGGAAGTGTGCAAGAACATACATGATCTAGTGAAAGGTGTCTCTGCCTATGGCAGGGCATTGGAACTCGATGATCATAGATGGTTTTATGATTCTATAATCTTAATTCAAACTGCTTTATAGCAGGATAAATATTGGAATTAAAAGTGAGCATGCTTGCCTCTCTACTACCAGTGTGCCTGAGTCACTGAAAGAGAAAAACATCTGCTTATTTGTGAATACAGGTTGCTAAACAACACAGGCATTAAATTCTGATTCTGTATTGCTATAGCTAAGATCAAGGGATTGGTGTTCTCTGATTACACCCTTTGTCTGTTTTGGATTCAGCTCATCAAATTTCCCTTAACTCTTCATGTTTTTCCTCATAGTTTGTTAATCTGGGGGGCTTTTTAACCTGGGTAATTCTGTTCTGAACTGTTTTCACTTTCTCTGCCTCTCTACTGCCAGCTTGCATAGGGGTTGTACAAATGCATAACAAAGTCTCCTTCGTGTTCCTCATCATCACAGACTTTGCTGGAGTGGACAGTTCACTTGGCAGTGCTCATCTTCACTCCCAGGTGTGTGTCTCTGTGTTTTGGGGCTGGCTTCAGCAGAGCCTTTTGGAAGTATGCTACAGCTCTTCCCCAAGGTGTATGCGAAGGCTCCTCTTCCATTCCAAAGGGAACGGAAAGGGGAGCAAAGGGGAGCATGGGGTGTGTGACAGAGCTGCTTGTTGGGTTCCTGGCAGCCAGTTAAGGTCCACTCACCACTCACCCTGCAATAGTTACACCCCAAGAGACCACTATTACTTTACACATCCAAACACTAGTAAAAATAACACACATTAGAAAGCAATAAATGCTATTTTTTTTTGGTGTCATAAAGTAACTTTTACAGGGGTGTTACTACATGCTTAGTGTATATTCATTGCCTGCTCAGCAAAGGGAGGGAAAGTGCATTCAACCTCTGAATACTTAAAGGGGGTGGGGGGGAGGGGGAGGGAATTAAAAAAAAAAAAGTAGGATGGAAGGATCTGAGACATCAAACTGACTAAATGGCTGACAAACAGCCTGATCATTTTTCTTTTTCAGCCTTGTCCTTTTTTTTTCCCTCCAGATACACCACATCTGTTCATAAGCCTGACTTGTTATGTCATGTTTGATTTAGGCTGTGCAGGGCAGGAATCTTCTTTGTGCTGCATCTGAGTGGTGTCTGACATGTTTACATGTGAAAATGAAATAGGCCAGTCGAAGAAGAGGCGCTCATCTCAGTAAGCAGAAGCATAAATGAAACACTCTAAAACATTTTTCTAGAAGCTGGTCTCAGATGTTTCACCAAGCTGAAAGACACTTGCATTTTGAAGGCAGACATTTGTATGCAGCCCAGGAAGAGTGTAGGACAGCTACTTTGTATGGGTTTGGCAACAGCAATAAAATGAACTTTTCCACCTCACCAAAATAAATATCACAAAATTTCATGTTTAAGAGCTTAAGATTTAGGTGCTTAAAGATTTAAGAACTTAAAGCATTAAGATTTAAGTGGACTACCAATAGTATAAGTAAAATAGTATAGAACAGAACTAGTGCTACTTCTAGAGAAATTTATTTTTTAATTACCATGAGCTGCAAAATGAAAATGCAATTTTTTTTCCCTCTATCTGGAGGGAAAAAAAAAGAGAGTCAAAAAGACATAGACATAAACTGCTACTATATAGAGACTCATTTTTAATGAAAAAGAGAAATCATATATTTCCAAGAATATACATTTTCTCCACTTAATCAGTGTAAATTTTATATATTTTACATACAATTTTCACCTATTTTTGGCAAGACAAAACCTATCCAGTTTTTAAAAACTATTTTTTTTTTCTTTTTAAAAAAAAAGGGAGTTAAAAAGATCTTTCTCTCTTTTGTTCTTTCTTTCTTTTTAACTATTTTTTTCAAGGACACCTACCTGGAAAATATGTTGTATTTTTTTTCTGCTTGTATTTCTCTTCATGTTCTGAAGAGATAGGAAAAAATAAAAAACATATATTTTCATTATGTTTATTATAATTTCAAACCAGTACCTGTTGGGGCAGGGACTGCAGTTCTGGGCATATGAGGGAATCACAATCCAGGGGACCTTTTTTGACAGCCATCAGTGTGACAGCTCAGAGCAAAAGTTTCATTTCAGACCACAGACAGAAGGTTTTAAGGCCAAGGTCTCAGGATCAGGAGTTTCCCACTGTCCACCACTGTGACTGCTTAGAAAGCTACAAATTCATAGAGAGAGAAACTCATTTCATTGCACATGCCCTCAATCTGCCCTTCAGGTATGGTCCATAGTTATCATGGACCTTTTGTGTGCATTAACAGTTGTATCCCTATAATATGTTTGACAGAGCTCTATATGTAGGGGTTTTTTTAGAACACCATAACTTCAGAAATTTTATGTTTTATTTCACCTTTTTATTTGGGTGGGAAAAAAAATAATGTGACCAAGAGGTGTCTGTGGGAGTGGTACTGGATGGGTAGCTGGCAGGAGAGACTGGGAGAGTCACAAGGGAGTGGGAAGTTTTTAACAGCAAAGCCTGGCAAGTGAGTAATAGGTTATTTCACCATTCTGCTAATACTGTTGATGTTAACAAGGACAGATCTGTCAACAGTGTGGTGAACTACTGACATTTGTCATCTCTTGTCAGCTCTCACATCTCTTTTCAGTTGGGGCTGTACTTTCCTAGAATGTCAGATTTTTGAGAAGAGCCCATTTATGATACTCATAAGGCAAGCACAAGGGTACAACGAAGTGGATTTCCATGAGTAATTACATCTGTCAGCAGTGGCAGTATTTATGATCCAGAATCATTAACAAGACACAGAAACTACCAGGATTCTGCCTGTGCCATCTGAATGAGTGACTGCTATTTTCAACTACTGAATGCCCTGAGGAAAGGTGAGGGTGATGGTTTTCTGAGGCCCCAGCAAGAGTGACAATGTGCTGGTGGAAAACAAGCAAAGAAGTTAGTGTTCCCTTGATTCATACCTGCAGAAATGTTAGCCTCGAGCAACACAGCGTGATTGGCTTATGCATGATTGCTTTTTGAGTGTTAGTTTGATTTCTGTACACAGGCTTTCAAGGACAGAATAAAAACAGCTATTCGTAAATACAGCCCCAGTTCTTCTGTTTTCTGCTGTCTGGTCTAACTGAGAGTAAAGGATCTGATGCCAAAAGGGTTGGAATTTTAGTTATGAAATTTCCTAAATATCCGAAATTTCCTAAATATGTCTAATTTCAATGATGACAAAAGGAGCCTGACTACATGACTTTCTCGAAGGTGTAATGAGCCAAAATTTTTAGAGATTATGAATATCTGTTGTAATAGTATTCCATTCAGCACTGTTTATCAAAAAGCAGGAATATTATTTTTTCTGTAATTACTTTTTGCCTATCCAAGGTTGATATGAGTGCAATCTCACAGGTATCTATAGATAGATTATACAAATGGATGTAGATAAAGATGTAGTCAGAGACATAGATATGAAAAAACCCAGCAAGTAAAACCAAGGAGGGGTGAATACTTCTGAGGATAAAACATCTTTTGTCTGCTCATTAATTAGATAAGGATTCCAGAAATAGAGGTTAGAATGAATTGTGTCCATTTTTTTGGGTTTGGCTTTTTAAAATTAAGAATATCTCAAACATTTGAGGTAAAAGTATGTATACATAATCATAGTTTGTCTTTTAAAAAATGAGATCTACAGAGAAATACAATATCCTTAAATATGTTTTCTGAAGACACTGCTTTTTATTTTCTAGTGTATAATAAAGTTTCTAGAAAGAAAAAATTATGTCTGTGAACATTAATAAGGAAACTAAATTACAAAACAGCATTAAAGTTGTTAGTAAGTGAGAATTTTAAGAACAGATACTGTTCCTAGTGCCATACTGCAAGGGATTGTGCTTCTATATTTCACACAGCAAAAATAACACTGACTGGATCAGCAGAATAGTAATGCTGTCATTTGCCCTCAGTGTCAAGCTCACAGATTTGCAGTAGTCTCTATCAAAAGCTATGGTAACACCAATGTGAATTACTCAGACTCTGCTTTCTGTAATTTAGTAATCCATGGTTGTGGGTTCCAGCAAAATTTAGGTTGGATACAGTGGTGTCAGTTGATTTGGAATGGATTACAAAGCAAATAAGATTTTTAGGGCTAAGAAAGAAAGATGGATTTACCAAAGTAAAATCCAATAGGAATACATAACTTTTGAGATCAAAATAATCCTCTAGTTTTTGTTATCCAACCCCACACTGCAGCAGGAAGTCCACTACCAATAGCTGACATTTGAATGTGTCATACGCATTTAAGTTACAATTAGGATCTTTACAAAACTTTGATTCATACTTTACTACCAGTAAATTCATGAAAGGAAAACAGTTCAAAGAGTAATAATTTGGTGTATACAATGAGAAATTGTAACTATGACCTGATTAATTTTAAGCAAAATGTATTAAATTAGGCTGACATTATCATAGTACTGATTTTGATTTAAATTAAGCATTGTCCATATACTTTTTTTTTGTGTTCACAGAAGTTAATTTCTGCTTAATATCATTATATTGTAAATACCAATTGAATTGGGATACATCTAAAACAGTGGAAACAGAGTTTAATTTGAGTTAATGAAGATACATTTATTTCTAGGTATATTTTCTGGTCCTCAGTGGCTGGCTTGAAAGTAGGCTGAAACACAGCATGTTCTGTGACCTTTGTTCCATCTGTTCACAAAGGGCCTTGTGATACCCATAACTCAGTTTCTACCTCTTGCACCCAAGAAGTGTTAAAAAATCTTTTCCATCCTCCATCAATAATACAATACTTCTTCAAGGCATGCAAAACCTATGTTGGTGGCTTAAAGCTAAGCAGGCAATCTGTGACCATTCCCAGCTTATCCACAGCATTGTAAATCTATTCTTGCTTTCATAAAACAAAGAATCAGTATTTTCTGTTTCAGGTGCTCTTTCCTAACACCTGTGCTTGAACATAGAGTCCTGAGTCTAGTTCTGGGATCCACATTACAGGAAAGACACCTGCCTGTTAGAGCAGGTCTGCAGGAGGGCCATGAAAACAATTAGAAAGCTGAAGCACCTCTCCTATGAAAATAGGCTGAGTGAGCTGGCTGGGGTTGCTCAGTCCAGAGAAGAGAAGACCCTGGGAAGAACTTATTGCAGACTTTCAGTGCTTAAAGAGGGCTTGTAAGAAAGAGAGAGGTCTTTTAAGAGAATCTGTAGCAAAAGGACACAGGGCAATGGTTTTAAACTGAAAGAGAGTAGATATAGATTGGCTGTTTAGAAGGAGGTCGGTGTAATACTGGCAGAGTTTGTCCTGGGAAGATGTTGATATCCCATCACTGGAAGTGTTCAAAGTTAGGTTGGATGGAGCTTTGAGTAACCTAATCCAGTGGAAAGTGTCTCTGCCCATGGCTGGATGGTTGGACTGAATGATCATGGATAGTTCCTTCCAACCCAATCCACTCTATGATTCTATGAGAAACAGCTAAACAATAATTTGCAAAATAGGTACAAAATTTGACACAGGTAGGATGAAGGACATGTGTATACATAAATTCAGAATAGAAGTAATCTAAATTAGTTCTATCATTGACTTTATGTTGGTGTGAATCTGTGATCTCCGTTAGGAAGAAAACAAATGTGTCCTAGCTTAAACTTTTTACAAGTTCTTTGGTTTCTTTTTCTCAGAAGAAAGGGTTCCATTACCTAAATGTGTTAGCAGTTCATTGTGCAACTATGTTATATACTGTTTGTAGAAAAGAGCCCTGCTGTTGTTTCAGTTTGCATGATATGAATTTGTTCATGGAAAGCTGATGCAGATTAGGGAGGAAAAGAGATAACATGGGTAAAGACATATTTAGATCACTACTGTATATGAAAAGAGGTCATCTGTAGGAGAAATAAATAAATATAAACATGCAATTTGGTTTAAAATGTAAGTCCTAAAAGAGAGTATTTTTACAGCAGCACTATAGAACTATTTGCACTAAGATTTTGATACTACTGTAAGAGGAGACTATCTTAGACCTTTACTACTGTTAAGGAAAATGAAAATCATCATTAACATTGAGAGCTCTAATAAGCTTGTCAAGTTTTGAATCCTTAATGTGCATATTTAGTTCAACATGTCTGTCTCTGTTGAAACCAATTAAGTAAATTAAAAGTCACTCTTTAATTATTCCTTTATGACTGTATTTTAACATATTTATTAACATAGAGATAAAAAATTCTTTAATATTCTGATTTTGGTGACTTTTGGAGAAGGGACACAAAACTAAATTCAGGTTTGCGCTACGTATTTGACATTCTCACCACACATAAATTTCACCTTAGAAAGAAGTCGAGAGAAGACTAAAATGCCCTAAGTGCTGCAAGTTTATATCTGGCCTATCTCACATTAAAATACACAGACATTGCACCAAACAATACTGACAAACAGTCAGTAGATAGTAAATTTAGAGCCCCACCTCAAATGGAAAAATGAGACAATCTCATTTTTAAGTATATCTGGTTTTAAAATATATATGCAATTTATGAGAAAATAGAAAGACAGATAAAATAATGGTTTTCAGTTCATATCTCAAAACAGTAATAGCAAAAGATATATCAAGTACTAATCACTCTTTTCTTTTTATGAGTATAATTCTTCATCCATTACCTGCCTTTCCTTTAATTTTAATCATCTTGGGTTTTTTTGTTTTATTTTTTAATTTCAGTTGAATTTTAACAGAATATTATGATGTTTACATACCTTCACCCTTTTCCCAGACTCAAGTTTCTAGTTCTCCATATTTTTCTAGGAAACAGCACCATGGAGTAGAGTGAAGGACTGGGTCAAATAATAAACAACAAAGAATCAAGGCAATCAAAAAATAATTGGTTTTCTGAGGTTAAACATACAATGGAATTTTGTGTAAGGAGTGAGCCGCTTTAAATTTTTCTAGCAGGTATATTGGCAAGCAACCTTTGAACTTTCCTATGGTGTTCCTATAACAGGATTTTTTTTTTCCCTAAATAAACATAATAAATAAGAAATCCCTTAAATGTGTAATTAATATAAGTACTTCTTGTGATGGCATTTACTTTCTGTGTAACTAAACACATTTAGTTTCTGTGTAGGAATGTGTAAAATTTCTCCCAATTTCATGCACCTGACTGCAGGTACCAGCTTCCTAATGGATGATATCTGAAGGCTTCAATACATACACCCAAATAGCATTCCTCTACATGGTTTTATACAGTTTACAACTTCGTATTCAAATGTGCTAGATGAAATTAAAATTAAAAAGCCAGTAAAACATCTGCTGTGTTTTTGGAAAATATTTGTTGAGTTAGACTAGAAGTCTCCACAATACTAAGCAATGGTGTACAGATAAGCAAGGCTACACGTTATAACCATTAAAATATTTTTTTCTTTTGTTGGATCATCTCCATAATTTTTTCTCCATACAGCAATATGAATTGCTAAATGTGTTGTGTGAAAATACAAATTAACACAAAATGAGAGCAATTTCGATCTCAATGTTATCTGTAGACACTGAAAATTGATCACAATACTATTAAGTAAATATTAGCAAAGAGAAAAACTTGTGTTAAAAAGTCAGTGGAAAATAACATCTCACTATATTACTAAAGGTAATCGAGTTTAATTGCAGACATATTATTTGTTAGCATTCATTAAGGTTGTCTTTTTCCTGAATTTCCGTTCCATACTATAAAGTTAATGATGTTTTTGTATATTCAGTTACATGTGTTGTACAAAAAGTACATATCTACTGTTCATTAGCAAAGTGGAATAAACTCTGGTGGCATTCAGAAATAGCACAAATTCAATTTTAATCTTTTTAAATAGTTGTTTTACCTGTGAAATTAAAGGAACACATTGTAATATTCTGATTCATTTGATCAATTCAAGGTTTCCTGGCCAACACAAACTTTTGTAAACAGTGTTTAAAGTTATTAGAATTTTTGATTCAAGCACTTATATAAAAACATGAAACAATTTGTAAAAAGTAAGTCACTGTGGAACAGTGTATAACTGAATTTGTAATCTAGAAGAACTATATTAGTTTAGTTTATTTTCCTATTTAAGAGGTAAGATATAGTAATCTAACAATTATTACAGTATCTTTTCTCTGAGTACATATATATGATGTGCTACAAAGAATAATAGAAATATATTTCTATTATTACATTACACTGATTTGGCCACATAGAAAAAAAAAGTATATTCAGAATAAATGATAAATAAAATACTTAACATGGATTATTAATAAAATATATGTGTGTTTCTTTTACCAATATGAAGAAAATCCTTTACCGGTGCAATGTTATACAAGAAAAGCATATTATTTCATACAGGCCTAAGCCTCAACTTTAGCATCCAGTTTCTCCTCCTAGTGAGTAACCTTTTGTCTTGCTATGCTTGACAGTAAACAGCCTACAGTGATTTTTCCCTTAAAAATATTCCCATCACATGTTGTATTGTCAGAGTGATTTAGGCCACTGTTTCTGAAAATGGTTGAAGTTATTTCCTTTTCCTATACAAGTATTTGCATGATGAAAGAAACCATAGATTGTGTGTCTCATTAAACATGTTTCTAGCCTTGTCACAACTTCTTAAAATGATGAACTTTTTACGTACATAAATAAACTTATCTGGAAATTTATCCTAAGAGAAGCTAAAAGAAACAAATTTATAATCAGAGTATCTTGATCTGGGAAGACTGACTGATAGGGTTTGTTGTGCTTATATAGATTTATTTCCCTGAAAGAGCAACATTAGTGAGTTATACGTTATTAACACTGGATTATTCATGTCAGTAAGACAATATTATTATAGAGAATTTTAAAAAGGGGATTGCAGAACTTTTAATTTTTTAAAAACTTGATTGCAGATGAATAATAAAGATTAGTTTTTTTTAAGATTTTTATTGATATCACTGAAATACTGTTTTCTTTTTTTTCTTTTGTTCTTTCTCCTGAAATAATTTGTTTCTGGGAAAAAATATAGGATCTCAGACTGTTTTAGGCTTTCTTATTTCTTTTTTAAGTATGCCATCTGGATGAGTGGTCTATGATGTACTCTAGCTCTTCAACACTAAGGGAGAAGTTGGTATCAAGTTATCAAAGCATGCATTATATTACTAAGGAATCAGGAAAACAAAAAGATAAAGTTCTTCATTTTCCCTTCCTTGAGACAACACAGTGCTATTTTTAAAACTAGTTTTTTAAGCAGCTTGTTTTATTCTTGCCTAATGTGACAAGTGTGTCAAAAACTCCTAGGCATAGGATTTAGTCTATAATATATATTAAGGTATGGACTAGATGATCTTTAAAGGTCCCTTCCAACCCAAACTCTTCTATGATTTTATATAGATTTACCCATTATACAGTAAGTAGGTGTGCTGGGAAATATGAGTAGTATTGGTAGTAGTACCGCCACTAGTAGTGGTACAGCGTATGGCATATAAAATTCAGCTGCTTGCTGAAGTATGATAAAGTACTGAAGGATGCTGAAGTATGGATTAACTGTGTAAGCACACTAGGAGGACAGCTGTAAGAGTGCCTGATTACTAAGGTTTGTCTTCCTTTTCTCAGACTTTATTTCCATACAGTGATGTTTTTAAGAGAACTGAGCTGAAGTTCTGCATAATAGTCTGCATCAGCCTGAATTTTGGGCAACTTTTGGTTTACATGATTATCTGATTCTGAGAAAATGGCTAGAGTTCTTGAGTTTTCACATTACTTATATGAACCACTGGTTATTTCAGCAAGGATGCTTCCTCCTCATCACAAAATTTATAAAATCTGGAAAAGCTTTATTTTGCTTGTGCATAACCAAACATATCTAGTAAAGCCTCCCCCCAGTCTATCTTTATCTGTGTACGGTCAGACTTACCAGTGCTTCTAATACTGTACCTACTGCTGCAGCTGCAGAACCAATGGGTTCTCTGAGACACAGCCCAAGATGCCAAACTCTATGTACATTACCATAAGAGAACTAATTACCATTTGGTTTAGCCCATCTATGGATAGGCAGAGCTGTACTGTTTGCTCTGGGAATGATTTTCTTTTTTTTTAACTCTGTAATTTGTGAGGAGCCCTTTTCATCAGACTGATGGAAGTCACAGTGCATGGTGGATTATGCCCACATGTCAGATAAGAGCTTTCCCCATTCACTTAGATATTCCAGTCCTTTGGTCAAACACATCTCACAAACTTTATATATTTTTCAGGGAATTAGTTAAGGAGACAGTTCTAAACAAAACTTAGGTATGTTTCTGTGGAAAGGTCATTCTAGTGGTCATCTTTACCCATAATATGGGAAATGCAAACATTTTCTTTACAGTGTCCTTCACATTCCTCAAATCTTGTTTCAGAAAACTTTTCACCTTGCAATGTGTGCTGTAAACCCTACTCTGCTCAGCTGCAAAAAAAACTAAAATGTTCTTATATAATTTTAGGTCCTCTGTACTGAAACACAAGTCTATACATAATTTTGCCTTCTAGTTATAGAGGCCTGGGACCATATGCCATTTCTTAGAATCATAGGATGGTTGAATTCAGCAGGGGACTCTGGAGATCATCTAGCCCATAACCTCTGCTCAAAGGTGGCTCAGCTAGAGTAAGGTGCACAGGACCAAGGCTGGAGATTCCACAGGCTCTCAGCCACTTGTTCCAGTGCTTGACTGCTGCTGTGGGTTCACCTTATGTCATAGCTGAGCACCCACATATCTGCTCCTGCCTCTTATCCTTTCTTTAATATGCTTTCTCCAATATACCATCATCTTGCCTGTGTGGCTCCACTGTGCCTTATGGTTCTTTGGAGCTGTTTGGAACTGGCTGTGCCTGGCAGAGGGCAGCCCCTGACCACTCTTCTCAGAGGCCACTCCTGCAGCCCACCCCATGCACAAAATCTTGAAACCTACATCCAATACAACCACCATTATAGTAAAAAAGTATTTGCTCATGTATAAGAATTCCCTGTATATCTACTTTGCTCATTGCTTCTCACTGGACCCCACTAAGAAAAGCCTGGCTTTATTTTCTTTGTTCCCTCACCATCAGTTATTTGTAAATATTGACAAAATCCCCTAAATACCCAAGACTTAACTCTAACAAGCTGAGGAGTCCCAGATCTGTCAGCCTCTCCTCATGTGACAGGTATTTCAGTTCCTTCATCATCTTGAGGCCCCTTCCCTAGACTGACTCTAGTATGTCCATGTCTCTCTTGTACTGGAGAATTCAGAACTGGACCCAGCACTCCAGGTGGCCTCACCAGTGCAAAGCAGAGAGGAAGCATTTTCTTCCTTGACCAGCTGGTGACACTTTTTGTAATGGAACACAGAAAGCTCTTGGTTTTCCTTCCTTCAAGGGTGCATTGCCGTTTTGTGTTCAGCTCATTTACTAGGACCTAGAGGCTCTTTTCTGCAAAGCTTCTGTCATATTTGAGTTGCCCTAGAACTCACTGAATATACCATCAAATGCTAACACTTTTTTTACTGTTCTTTTCAGTTATTTATTTTAAAATCTCTTTACTCAGGTGCAATAATCTGACTAATCCCCACTAAAAATAGTTTCAGTGTTCAAATCTCTCTACTGGCCTCTCTCATACTTTGAAGCAAATAATTAATTTAGCTTCATTTTCACTGGTTTTATACTCTTGAAATCCTATTTTACACTCTGATTACCTCTCATGCCTTTTTGATTCTCTGGCAGAATCCTTGATTCTGACTTTATGATGAAAAAAATAAATTGCATCCCATGAAGGAAAAAGCATTTCACAGCAATTTTTCTTACACAAGAATATAATATATGAATATTCCATGACAACCAATATATACAGAAATCTTATTAATAGTATCTTGAAAAAGTTTCTGGTTTATTAGAGACTCCAAAAATCATCACCTTAATGAAAATTCATTGCAAAGGGATGTTATAAATGGACACTGACTCCAAAACCTCTGTTCCAGGACCCCTCCTGCTAGCTTTTGGAACCCAGTCTCAGTGCACACAGACAGACACGGATACACAGACACAGACACAGAACACCAACAGTGCCTGTCACACAGATGGCCACAGACAAGGTGTTGCCTCCAAGAGCACCCTCAAAGACTCCCACCAAACACAAGCCTAGACAAACACATCCCCTCCTCTCAGAAAAGGAGGCAGGAGGCAGGAAACAGTGTAGAGGCAGGAAGCAGTGTAGAGGCAGAAACATCACACTCTCCAGGCTGACAAGCAAAAATACATTTGTGAATCCCTCAATAACTGGTCCTGCATAGCCCTACCTGCATCCCAACTTCTTCTACCTTCTTGCATCTTTCTTACATCACAGACTCTCACGTCTGCATTCTTACCAGTGCCAAAGCTCAAGTTTGCCTGTAGTTTTTTCTCACAGCCCATTAATTATTCTGACTTGTAAGAACTGATTCTTAGCTTTGTGTTCAAGCATCATCATGCTTGAAAGATTTATTTCTCTGTGTATTTTCTTTATGGCTTCCTCATTTTCCTTAATATCCCATTTGACATCACCTTTGATCAGATAATTTTTACTGAAATAAACATTCCCACATTTCAGGTACTCTAATCAGTTGGTGTGACTCACCAGTTTTGGTTCTTGTTACTGCCTACTTAACTATTTTTGTGTCTGATTTATGCCTCTATGTGTTTTGTTTATGGCTTCTTCCTTTTCTTATTATCCATTTTTGCATTCAAATGTCACAGACACATACTCTTGAGGGAGCAGAACATCTCTCTTCCACTTTTTACTACGACCAATTTCAATGCCATAATTTAATGGCTGGTAGGGTCCGTCAGCATTCAAAGACAGTTAGACTATTTTTCTCAGTGACCCCATGGCTGAGATACTTAATTCTGATTGACATCTATTCTTTTCTATTTGCCTAGGACTATGTGTAAATATTGAAAATGTTCTTTTGATATATCTGATAGTGTAATGCTGATACTTTAATTCTCCAGATCCAGGAGAGATCGGTATGGAACAAGACAACAAAAATTTTCCATGTAAATCAAGGATCAGACATTTAATTACAATAAATTTAAATTTTGCTTTTTTTTTTTTTTTTCAAAATATAATGTAATATCTACCAAATACAATTGTAAGGTTTTTCTGCTGAAGCATATTGCATCATCTCAATTATTATCTTCTCAAACAAGTCTTGAAATGCTTATAATAATTCCTGTTACTTCATTGACCACTGCTCTACAAGATACCTATATTTTTAATCTTATAGTATTTGTACAGAAATACCATTTGAACTTGCTTCAATAACCTAATTCAGTGCTTTACACTTGATAATATCTATATTTTTTTATACTTTCTTCTGAAATACTGCATTTTATGACTTCATTTCAAAATTACTGAATTGTACACCCATCCAAACTTCTCAGATTTTTTACAGTGTTTAATTTTAAGACTCTATATCTCTTTTTTATTACTTAAATTAGGTTCTATTAAGCATGTTTCATTTTCATTTAAGTGAATCCTTTCTCTAAAGAAATAGCTCTCTGTCATTTTTATTCTTTCCTAATATATCTAAATTTCCTCCATGCATTATTTTTTAAAGGATAAATTCAGATTGACTTTCATGAAGCTGGAGTTTTCCAGGATACTAAAAACATTTCAGTGGTTCATACCTTTAGCCTCCTACACAATCACGATACTTCATTCTAGTTCTTAAAAGGGGAATATGAAAAATTAAAACTTTTGATCTTCCTCACTTTAAGGTCAGGAACTTAACTGAAAGTGAATTAAGACAGTTGATTATGCCAGTGTTTTATTCATGAAGGCAAATATAGATGAAAGAGAGTATTTCAAAACAAGCCACAAAATTTTCATGTGGGCAAATTGAACATGCCTAATACATACAGGTAAGAGGTAACTGCACACCTAAATAATGTTCTAATAATCTACATAAATATACAACAGTACCATTATTAGTATATTTACCATGCTGTTATCTGCATGGTACTGCCTAGTTTCCTATGGCTGAAGCCTTTATCCTCAAAAAACAGATTCATCTCATCTCTGCCGTTTTCTTACAGAACTCTAGTTGGCACTAGGCCTAAATCCTGTCAGGAAGAGTGCCAGCAGAAAACCCCCATGGATGATCACAGACTTGAGCTAGTACCTTGGTTCTGTTTAGTTCACTAGTGTAACCATAGTGGCTCTTTTTGTAGCCTCTGCCTTTCATAATATTATGTTTTATTTCTTTTCCTTAATCCCATATTTTTCTGACTAACCTATTTCTGAACCAGCTCTCTGCCACATGATCATTTTAATTCAAGCATGCAGGTAGCTCATCCCTGCCTTGGTTTGGCACTGACAGGCAGCTAATCCTTACTCATCCACTTGCTTACTCCCCACAGCAGGGATGGGGAGAGAATCAGAAGAGCAAAAGTGAGAAAACTCAGTTTCATAGGTAAAGAAAAAGCTGGGCATGAAAGCAAATCAAAACAAGGACTTCTGTTACCACTTCCCATGGGAAGGCAGGTGTTCTGCCATCTCCAGGAAGGCAGGGCTCCATCACATGTAATGGTAACGTGGGAAGACAAAATGTACCCCACTCTTCCCTTTGTCCTTCTACCTACAGTTTTATTGCTAAGCATGACATGGACCATGGAATATCCTTTTGATCAATTGGGGTCAGCTGTCCTGGCTTGCTCCCCTCCTAACCTTTTGTGCACCCCCAGCCTGATCACTGGTGTGGTGAAATATCTTCATGCTCAGATATTAACTAAGACTTGGGCACGTTACCAGCACTGTTTTGATCCCAGATCCAAAACACAGCACCGTGCAAGCTATTCTGAAGAAAATTAAGCCTTTGGCAAATGAAAGCAGTACATTTGCAATAAGTCCCAGGGGAGTGGAGTAAGACTACTCTTATTGCCTTTAATATAGTTTACAGTGCCTCGGTTAGTCCCTGGTGTAAGAAAGAGAGACAAACAGAGTATTCCAGAAAGCAACTCAAAGCGTCTTAGTGTGTCTTTATCCTTATCTCTGCCGAAGTTAGGGAAATGGAAGCATTCAATAATAATAAAATATTAGAACACCTTGTTCTCTCCTCTACCAACATTTACGGCCTTAAGTACTTTGGTAGAATCTAAATACAATTTTCATAATTACATTGGCAAAGGGGTGGTGGAGATTGTGTGACCTGAAAACCAAATGCCTGTGATGTTTCAAAATTACTTAAACCATAGTTTTCTTGTATGGTTTGAATAACTGTTCTCTGTATTTGTAATAGATAGAACAGATCAGAAAAGCAGTGAGAAAAGAATAACCTTAATAGGTGAAGACAAAAGTAAGATATATCACAATTTATTTCCCTGCAGTGATGATCTCTCATCTTCCAGTCTTGGAAAAATTAGGATATGACTGATAATTCTGCTGTTATGAAGAAAAAAAACAAAACCTAGCTGAGTTGTTTTTTTTTTCTTTTTCTTTCTCAATACTAACAGCATAGAGAAGGATTTATAATGATGCATATCAGAGAACAAAACATGATGAATTAAAAGAACCAGAAGACTGATCATAAGGAAGTCATTTTAAGAACAAGGCAGGCAAACTGTTATTGTTGTCTGTATGGAAAATACATATTCTCTGTCAGCTTTACAGGTTTTTAAATGGACTTTGATCCTAAAAGCTTAATATGGCAAGATGTCCTCTCAAACATATAAATAAAAGCTCTACTCTGTTTAATCAAAACTAGAAATGGAAGATTTCTTTTTGAAAAGAGAAATTTCTCTAAGGAACATAATTATATGAGGGGACTAGAGTTATTTAGTGATTCAGGCAAAATACAGGAAAATGCATTTCAGGCAATTTGATTCAAAACTTGAGATATTTCATTTTGTTGGAAACAGGCACTAATGTATTCTTGAACATAGATGAAGAAACAGATAAAGAGGCATGTTAAATTATTCAAACCCCAAATTATAGGTTTATTTTAAATTTCTCTTCTCTGCCTACATCTCGTTTTGCAAGTTGAAGACAAAACAATGTAGTAGACTGTCTGAAAAAATTATTTCAAAGTATTTATATTTCAAATGTTTAACAACTGAAAGAAAGATTTATGTACACAAAATTACTTCTAGTTAGAATATAACTTCAATAGCGATATAGAAAGCAGAGGAGGTTTTGTGTGTACCTGCAAATTAAAGCATTTATTATAGTATTTGGAAGTTTACCTTATAAGCATAAGGTTGTTTCTCTACTATCTACCTCTGCCAGAAGTGAAAATTACTGCCAAACCCTGTGAGCTCCTTTTCCAGGCAGAAAAATATGTTCAGATGTATCTGTAAATATTGCTAATGGAAAGCTTTTAATTTAGGTTGCTACATTCATGGAGTTAGTCCATCTTTGGCCTTGCCTTCCATTCATGGAGTTAGTCCCTCCATCCTTGCCTCCCATTCTTAAAAAACATTATAGAAACCAAAGCAAAGTTTTGGGGGTTTGGTTTTGGCTGGATATTTTGAAATTATTTTTGAAAGGCAAAAATAACAGGTCTTTAGCTGTCTTTGCTGTCATTAGTGGCTATAAACTTTTAAAGAAAATAGTGTTTTATTTTATACTTGGCAGGAATTCTTACTAACCATTTTAACAGTTTGACTTAAATTTGTTTGGGGCATATTGGAGCTAATGGTGTTGGAAATTCATGTTCCATAGCTGGAAACTCCAGCTGTCAAGAGTACATTTCCATTTTGTCTTACTTGCACATTTATCACTATTGAGTGAGATCCTGGTATACAACGGCATATGTTCTAATAATTTTCTGAAATTATTTAATGATGTTTTCCTTCTTCTTTTTTCATAGGCTTTGTGGGTTTTGTTTCTGTCCAAGAGTGAATAATGGGTTTTGAGGAGCCATCATCTTTAACAGCTGTTTCTTCTTTGCCTCTGGGCAACCTCTTTAGTGGAAGTTCCCTTGCCCAGTCTGAACAATTACCTTTTAAATGGTCAGAAATCTGTTGTAGTAACTTGTATTTGAAGGTTAAATATGACACAGGTAATTGGTTACAATTCTCCATGTCATATACAATACTATGAGGTACAATTTCTTTATAGCTCGTGGTATCTGATGAATCATCAGCTCTCAAAAGAGGCAATACATGATATTATCTTAATACAATGTATGCACTCAGATCATCTTGACTGCATGCCCTTGCAAGAAGCATTTTTTCTCTTCATTTCTCTCCTCTCCCTGAAAGTTTATTGAAGTTTATGTAACATGTGTGTCAAATATTTCATATTTGAAAATAATTATCTCATTGTAGTACCTGTTTACTGGCTTTATTGAATGAATTAAATAGAAAATTAGACACTTAAATTGAAAAAACAGTGACTGATTACACTGTTTCGGGAATATCTTTATTTTAGAATTTTTAGTTTGGTTTTTGGATTTTTTATCAGTCCAGGAGCCGGAACTCAAAGAGACCTTAATTTTTTTTTTCCAGTAAGTCTCTACTGCAGACACATTGAACCTCTAAACCTCCAAGGACTCAAACAGCACATTTTAGTGTGACATCTCTTTATTCTCACAATATATGTAAACAATGTGATAAATGAGTTTCTAACAAAATTGTAAGAGTTGAGTGATGCATTGATCACTCATGTGATTTAGGGTTATCTATACATAATGCAATAACAGATACATTTTGAAAAACACAAGAGAGTAAGGAAATAACTGCAGAAATATCACAGACTTTTCAACAGGGAAAGCAGAAGTCTTTTTAATGGCTGTAGTACTGTATTAAAAGAAATTAATATATTTCAAAATAACATCTATTAAAGGATTAGCTACTTCTTTATATAGTATTAAAATGCTTCCCCTATTTTTCTGTTTACTGAGAATTATATCCTAATACAGTATATCCTACTACAGTAGGATATCTAGCTTGTTTGTCTCTTACAAATGCAAGCTTTCTCTACACTGCATTTTGAGAAATGTCCTAAGGCTATTGAACATACTAAACACTTCTCTGCTGTGTATAAACTGAACCTTCAAGAACAGGCTCTGGCACAGGCACTGCACATCCTTCAAAATGCAGAGGACACTCTCATGATTCATTTTCTACTGTTGTGTGGTATAAAACTTATCATCATAGTAATTTTGATACATCTAAGTAAAAATCAGAGAGAATGACAACTTGGTAGCCTGTGTAGAGTGAAATCTATGACAAAACCAAATAATGTGTTATGTATACACACCTTGCAGTTTGAAACTAGGTATCTCTGTGACAAGACTATTTAGAAGACTTAATTTAGTTCATTAAAAAGAAGAAGGAAGCCATTTATTAGCAACACATTTTGTGCTAATGGCTAATTCTTAATCATTATCACTATTTATTGCTGCATATAAAACCCTGCTAGGACTTAACACTTCTAAATTAGCTATGAGTATACGTTGCAGCAGAGGTGATGATAAAAAGAACAAAAGAAATGAGCACTGAAGCATACCACCTCTTTTTTCCCTACTTAGGCTTGGTGTTCTTGTGTTCTTCCTTTACTCTTGCCTCATACCCTGCTCTTGAAGCTGATTAATCTTGTTTTCAGTCTTGTCAGTCATCCTTCTGGTGTGCTCAGCAGGATGCCTTGCCTTTTTGCAGTCCATTGTGGCTGTTTTTTCCTTTGTTCTATATCCTGGAATATCTGCATGGGTCACAGTTCACACATTTTTATATGCCCCCTAAATGCAATTATACATGTCTTTGACCTATTGTGGGTCAGATTGCTCACATATTTTGCAAGACCTTTGTTTTGCGTTCATCTGTGCTGTCACAGAGAGTGTTTATGCTTTGCTAGTGATTCAGACAAGTCTAGATGCATGCTTCCATTTGGATTTAAAGCTACTCAGTACCAGTTATATCCTAAGGAATAGATTTATTACTTGCAGATGCCATAATCCTGACTTTTTGCTGCATAACATCTTAGAATAGGAATGAAGGTCAGCGATGTACCTTTTATGTACTAAAAACCAGCCTGACACTAGGATATCAGAACTACAATAAATCATCAAAGGTAAAGTAATACTTATTGAAGGACAGAACCTTTGGAAAGAGGTGTTCCAACATTTTCGAAGTGCAGATATCCAACATAAGTAAAACTTATTGAAAAGAGTAAAGAAAATGTATTTCTAACCATTTTAGGGGAACCTTTCCTTAAATAGTAATATTTTATCTTAGGTATATTCTTTTTCCTGCAACAAATAGCTCTGGATAAATAATAGTTATTTTAGTAAACTATGTAGATTGCATTTAAACACAGACTCACTCCAAAATTTTGTTTGTGGGATAAGTCAGTGCATTTAGGGGAAAAAGATTTTATCATGTAGTAAAAATTTCATAGGATCATACAGTTATTGAGTAATTCAGAGATCTTAGATCTCTAACCTCCTGCTCTGAATAGGATCAGGTGTAAAATTAGATAAGGCTGCTCAGAATTTTTCAATTGAAGTCTTGGAAATCTCCAAGGCTAGAGAGCGCACAGTATCTCTGGTCAGCCTGCTCTACTGCTCTGTGCATCTTATATTTTCATTAAACTATTTGAATTTCTTTTGTTTTTTTGAACCTTATGTGAGGGGGAAAAAATGCTGCTATTGCAGGAATGTACCCATTTAGAATGACTCTCTTCAGTTCTACTCTGAGCAGATCTGAAGAAAATAATAATTCCTATGAATAGAATAGCTTTAGGTTTTCACACAAAAGACTGTATACTTTGTATTCTTTAAATTGAGTACTTATCATGTGCTGAGACCATAATTCTCTGCCTTCCGTGGCACACAGGGGAATAGGATTATATGGTTATATTTCTTTGATAATTTTACTGTGTGACTTTCTGTCTTATACTGTGGAAAAACATTTCAGAAGTTGTTTTTACTGGTAGTGGAACAAATTACTTATTCATTAGAAAAAAATGATCAAACTGACTGTGAACTCCTTAACAAAGTGGGCTGCAAACAGCTGTTGAATCTCTGCTTTACATTATTGTTATGAGGATGTAAAATGAAGATGCCACATTATATTCATATAAACCTTTTGGTTAACGAAACAGTAATTTTAAAATACTCTCTTATAACTAATAGCTGTGTTTTACCCTGTTGAATTAACACTAAAACACCTGTCTGCAAAGCTCAATTAGTGAACATTTTCCTTCTGTAGTACTGCCATTAATGTCTATAGCAGTGAAGAGAAGCTTTTACAAGCTTGCTTGAAGTGCTTCCATGAATACATAGCTTTGGTGTCATGTGTATTTCTGGTCATCATATGCAGTTGTTCACATTAAATTAGAAAGCATCCTTTGAACTGCTAAATTTGAAGAGCTTTGCCCAACATTTCTAAGATAACTTGTGACATAAGTTGGAATTAATGAATTAATGTGAACAATGTTCCTACAGAACATCCTTTATAAATACTGTAGCTCTGGTTACAAATGTGAAAAACAGCTTACGTGTTCATGTTAAAGATCTATATAGGAATTTCAGGTTTCAGCTGCACTGTTAGTTTCTTGTAAAGTTAAGGCCTCTTTTACATCAAAATTTTTTCTCTGTGATGCCTCAGTTGCCAAATCACAGCATTGCTTGGGTTTGAAAAAACCTTTTGAGAGCATCTAGTCCAGTCCTGCAAATGACTGTCTCTTTTGGCATATTTTGATGTATAGCCCTGTGAACATGAACTGAGTTTAGGACCAAAGATATACTACTATTCATTAAATAATGATTTGCCTTGTGCCTGAGGGACTCGGGCTCTCTGCCCAGGCTCTGATGGAGATGCTGCCTTCCCATTGACAGGTTCAACCACTAGCAAAGTTAAGTAAATGTCCCAGACACACACAGGGGACAACACGGGACACTGACAAGGGTGGATACACAGGCAGACACAGACAAGTCTCAGTCTTCAATAGCAGCTGCACATAGGACTCACACTAGACACAAACCTGGATCATCCTTTCCTCTTTTCCTGTGGACCAGCCACATCCTTTCCTCTTTTTGGCCTGGCAGAGGCAGGAGATGTGACACAGCACACATACAACACTCTTCAGGTTCACAAGCGCACACACACAGCCACATATTGCCCAAGCACCCTCTGCTCCTTTGCACAGCTCCTCTGCTGCCTTACACCCCTGCCTGGATCCTGTCCCTTTTATCCATCCCTCATTCCAGGTCTTCTCTGCTTGGTGCAGCTGGATGCTCATTACAAACATGCAGCACTCACACAGGCACCCCACAATAATGGGTCCCCTTGAAAATCAGCACATACCCTCCACCCAACAAATCCCCCACTCTGGACCTGAGGTCTACCTGTTCATGAACACATCAGACTTAAAGTCTGACAGCAAACACACATGCATAGCTGATTTGGTGACAATACAGACACTTGCTCCCAGCAGTCAGCACCAGACACGGCCCCTGGCCATTCAATCCTGCTCCAGGGGCTGGTGCTGAGCCCCTTACCTGTCTCACTCACCCTAGGCCCCCCAGTAGCTGGTTTTCAGGCACAAACTATTCCTGTCTTAGTGGCTGGAGGTTAATTGTGCCTGCTGTCTCCAGTGGCTGATGCTCACGGACTGCAGTAGCTCACACCACAATCCAAGGGCACCCAACCCATGCCCTTTTTTAACTCAAGTAGCTGAACCTCCAGTAATCTCATGTCCCTCCAGTAGCTTGTCCTGAATCTTTGCAGAGTCAAACATACACACAGGACAGTTTGACACACTTATGAGAATGTTTAATAAGACAGGACAAACTGCAGCAATCAGGCATAGAGCTCAGCCAGACAGGCATAATGGTTGTCACTGTTTTACATATGACCTGAAGTTTTTATTACCTTTTGCTTTCTGTAGCACCTCTGTGTTCTTCCTTTCTCACTTCCCTACCCTCCCTTCCCATGAGCTTGTATAATCCCACATATTCCCTCATGCCTAGTTGTGTGACAGAGATTTCTCTCTAATTTAGCTGTAGTTTCTTGACAGCCCATCAATCAGTGTGACTAGCAAGGTTTGTTTCTTGTCCTTGTCTCCATATTAGTTTGGTCACATTTATATCTCGTATGTTTAGAGTTGGCCATTTTTTCAGCCTCCCAATTATGAGGTTTCTGATCAGATAACCTTGCTGGAATAGAGATTCTCACACTCTCATATACTCTTGTCATTAACTGTGAATACTGAAAATTGATTTCCATGATTATCTTACATACATTGTGTGAGGCAATGACTTCACTGAGAAGCCACAATGCCAGCCACAATGATGAACAGAACAGAATGGTGACAAGAATGGGTTTTATCAACAGTTCAAGAACTGCCAGAAAAGATAATATAGCATTCAACATCCAGCCAGTAGCCTAAATTATCAAGCAAGCTTACAGTGAAGAGACCAATCTAAAGTCAAACCAAGTAGTCTATCCACAGGTTTAGAAACAAACCCAGTGATCATCTGGCAGATTATTATGGCTAAGAGGCAAGCCCCAGCTTTAGCTCTGTTTCAGCTGGGTTTATGGACCCAGGACTGAGCTCAAATAGAGGTCCACTGCTCATGGGTAGTGTATGTGGGTGGGTGGGAAGCCCCAGGTGATGCTGATCAGGTTCTTTAGGTTTTATGAGTACACTCAGAGCCCTGTTGATATGGTTATTCTCAGAGAGAATGACAAACATTGCTAAAATCAGTGCAAACAACACCCTCTGTTTTACTGCGGTAGACTAAAACAGTCAATACATCACAGAAGACAATCAGAATGTTCAGTCATGATTTTTTCCGTTGTAAATTCATGCTGCCTGCTAAAAATCACCTTGCTCTTCATGTGTTTGGAATAGCTTTAAAGGGGACTTCACTCTATAATTTTCTCAGTGTCTGGAAATCAGCTGTCTGGCCTATACATCTCTGAATCTTCCTTTATCTCTCCTTGAAGTCAGCATAGATATCCTCTTTTTCCCCTCCCTAATTATCATGACTTTTCACAAATGATAGAGAGCAACCTTCTAAGTATTTCAGCACCTCTAAGCACGTCACATGTGGTCTTATGAACTTGTGTACATCCAGTTAATTTAAATGACCCATAACTCGGTCCTAAATTACCATGTTCTTCCCTTCTCCAAACAGTGATATTGGGTACATAAACTTGATTTGTGCACCACATCTAAAACTTCCAAAGCTACGGGATTGTTGTGGGGAAATTACAGTGTCTGAAATGATCTAAGGAAATCTAGGTTTTCTAGGTTCTTTTTCAGATGAATGCCCTGTCTGCTTTATGGGTTAGCAGTGAGTGATGAGAATTTGCTGTTCTTTACTTCAGCACCTAAAGTGTGGGTTAAATGATATATGGTTACCTAAGGCTTTTTTATAACTAGTTCCTTGTTATAATATAATCACTAATGCAAACAATCTCTTGTGGCTTTCGAATATTTTTTGTTTTATGGGGTACTAATGAAAAAGCAATAGTCCACTTGATAGAAGTGCTGAGTAAATGCACTTGGAATATGTACAATACTACACACAAAATGAGCTGAAAAAACATCATAGCATTTTAAAATTGGGCAGTTGAAGATAATGCTGTTGGCTTTGTCTTCACTCTTCATAAAATCAGGGTAGTAATACCTCTTTCAGAGTGGTGTATCCACAATGTATGCTGCCAAGTTAACAGAGTATTCCCATACTGTTGTAATAAAAGGAAAGGAGGAACTTTTATTACCTGTGAAATAATAATTTTGAATTTAGAACAGCTCTAGATTAACATAAGGTAAATATAAGCTACAGCAATACATTTATTACTGAAAAAAACAAGAGAATTGAGGAGCTCCTTTCAAATGGAACTTTATCTTTGTCATGAGTGTAATGGGAAAAGTTCATGCAAGTAAAGGTGGTATCAGAATTTATACAAAAATGATGATCAGATTAAGGTTTCTGAAGCAAATTCCTTTTCCTAATATTTTCATTCAATAGTCACTTACTAGTGACTATTAAAACAGATGAGTCTGTTCTTGCAAAGTTTTATAGTCACCACTAGTAGACAGCTTTATGGTTTCATTTTGTTCTAGTATTGTCATCAATCCCCAACTAATAGAAGTAAATAATTTATTAAGAACTTTGCTTCTGGAGAGGATTCTACATACTTGTATTTCCACCTACCTATTTCCCCTTCAATTAATTGCATGACCTTCTATTAAATATATAGACAAGTTGTCTCTCTTGATGTTTGCTAAGCAAAGCAATTGACTCTGCATTGATTTGAAATTTGTCTAATGTTTGTTGAAGTTCTACTGGGAATTCAATGTATATAAAGAGGAGATCTCAAGGTAATTGCATTTAATTTGAAGGAGAAAGCTTGTAAAAACCCTGCTAATAACATATTTAATGTGAGCACTTGTTGTCAAGTTGACAGTACAAAGCTAGATAGAATTATTGAAGTTAAAAGTGTTCAACTACCATCATTCCTTATTAGAAACATACACAAGTTCTTACTTGTTTTAAGTATCTTTAGAGAGTGTTTCTTTTTGCACATAATTTATTTACATCAATACTCAATTTGTTGTTTTTTTTCCCCCTAAGAAACTTTATAATAAACATGTTTCCTGAGATGGAAGAAAAGGTTTTTGAAACAGATTTTGTACTTTTTAGGTCCCTATGGTGACCCAGAACTTATTTTAGACATAGATTTATCTGCCTGTTCACAGTTGCAGAGGACCCCAGTGCAAAACTTGTAGAATTTACTTTGATGTTTTAGGACAATACACTAAATTTTAAATCATTTTACTTTAATGTTTAAAATTATAATTCAATTACCTTTTAACTCCATTTTATAATTAATCTGCCATTCCAGAAAATAGTGGATGCTTCATGAATCCATATTTCTTACATACAGTGTTACCAGTCATCACCTGAAAGATAGGTAGTGAGAAAAATAATTTTGTTGAATGCTTTGTCATGTAATGGGAATCTTAGAGTTCATGAACTTTATTAGACTGCAGTACTGAAAAAAAAATAGCTCTTCTTTTGCTTCTGGAAGCTGAATTTCCTCTAGTAATCAAATCTAGATGTATATTTCTGTACCTATCAGCATCCAAATAAATTCCCAGAATTTGTGATCTAAGTAGATACATTGTTAGTTTCTTTAAAAATTAAATTCTATTGTGCAAAATGATCACAGTTTAGCTAAAAACATCTAAAACTCTTGAGCCATTGAAACTACATTGATTTAACAGACTAGAAGAAAGACATACAGTAAGGGGAGGTACCTTGCCCAAGGCAGTCCAGCAAACAAATCAAAATCTCATCTGTGATTATTAGACCACTGTTCACTAAGAAACAATATTTTTCAAAAATATATATTCAGTACTGTTCCCTCAATAATGTTACAAATACACAGATTAATTTCTTTAATCTTCCTCTTTTCTTCCTCCCTCACAAAGAAAAAATAAATCTCCTTTACACTGAAATCCATCTCATTTAATTAGCTTAGTATTTATTAATGGCTTCTCAAATGAATAAAATTAGCAGCAATAATGGAATAACTAAATGGCATTAAAAGGGAAATGCCGGAGAAATTAAAAACATATGTAAAAGGTACAATGGAGACAGATGTAATTAAAGACTTGTCACGCCTTCAGCTGCCATAGCAATGCTGAACTAAGAGGATTTACCTTAAAAAGGCATCAGGCATTTGAAGATTGAAAAAAAAAAAACAAACCAACCCGCAGAATGTACACTGAACAGCTAAATTTAAATAAGGAACCAAAGAATTATAAGGCAAAAGAGAGAGGGCAGAAAGTGTAAGAAATTGAAAATATAAGAAAAAAAAAGAGATAATTTTACATGGGTAAGGGCATTATTATTCATAACATATTTACTTGTCTGAATTTATACCTAAAACCTCTAGTTTAATTTTTTATTTTAATTAGCAAAACATGAGCAGGAAGAGATTTTCCATCTTGCAACTCATATCTCATTATCAGAATAAACCCAACAGTGAAGTGTCATATAAAATTATTTGGCCTTTCCTTCTGATTTATTTTTCAACACATTTAGAGTACGTTACCAGATTTTTTTGAATGGCACCCAAACCATCACTAACATAGGTATAGAAGGGCAGATTGAATGACAGTAAGATGATAACTTGTCCACTTCCAAGAAACAGGGTTATGAATAGAAATAAAAAAAATACTCCAGAAAAATGAAATAAATTTATAAGTTGTATGTTGCTTCTCTGCTGTAAGCAAAATTTATTTGATTGTATATTTTCTTCTTCAAATGATAATCTCAGATACTGAGTTTGTTCAGTTAAAAAGAAAAAATATTTATAATTTTTAGGAAAATATTATGCATGAGTGCATGCATGTGTGTTTTCAGAGGCATATTTACATTCTGAAGTATCCAAACGATATTTCTCTTCCAGTTCTCATGCAGTTTCAAACTACCAAGGACAAATATCTCTAACTTGAGAAAGAAGGAATAAAATAAGAGCTTGTATTGAAAAGAAACTAACAGACTGATGATAGCTTTATGGAAGCTCTGATGGTTTATGATGTCACATTGTTTTGCAGAAAATGCTGCTTGCTTTGGGTAAACTTGTAGACACCAAGGTCATAGTCTAAAATTGGTCATTGTAACCTAAAATTTTGAAACAATTCCTTTGAAATAACTGATATAAAGATAGCCTGCACTTTTATTTTCCTAGTGACTACAGCTGATAACAACATTGGTAATAGAAGATTTTGTCATGACTTGGCATCCCTAGGGAACGACTGAATAATTTTAGTAATTCTTATTGAATTTTTTTTCATCTGAAGATCTAAGAGTGCTATATAATAGAAGATAAATCTCACTATCTTCTTCAAAAAGAAAAAAAAAAACAAAACAAAACAAAAATATAGGCTTTACAGCAGGGTCCAGTGGAACTTTGACCAGAATTCAAACACATCAACTTCCTGTTCAGGAATCAATCTGTCATCTGACAGATTATTCAAATAATCTCTTGTTTCAGTCACCAGCACAATAATTGGATTAAATTTTCCTTAAAATCACTAGATTGTGTATAGAGTGAGTTGGTATGTTCAAATGGGAGAGTCAGTTGCCTAAGTTCAGATGTTGAATATTATTTTCTGAGGCACTTTAGGTCATTCAGTGCACTCATATGGAGCTGGCAGACACAGCAGAGGACCCAGTTTACCTATGATCTTCTGGAGCAGGAGTAAGAGACCAGATGGAGTAAATTAGGACGTCTAAAATGGCCTTAGGAAACATTGTTTAAAAGACTGACTCCTGCCATGGGTAAATGGGTTCAGAAGTATAATATAGGTCGACTTAATAGCTCACAGTGATCATAGCAGGAGCTTAGATATTTGATGTGTGCATGTCTGAAGCTGAACTCTTTTCAAATAATGATTTTCATGCCACTTGAAAAATCAACATTTATCTCACTATCTGCTAAACAAATAAATATTTTATTCTTTTGCTTTTACTTTTGTGCAGAATGCTTCCCACTACTGCATAGGATTCTCTATCTTCTGCAAAAGCATTTCAGACTGTATAGATTTCCCAATAATGCCACTCCCCCAAACTGTGTGCTAAATGTACGCATTCTTGATTATGCATGTTTCTGGAAAACAAATATTTTAAAGAGAAATATTATTGTACACAATAGTCCAGCCTTTTAATGTACTTTTTACAATAAGCCTAAAATAACTTTGAAAAAGAAACCCCATTTATCCAGCTTCATAGATGAGGTATCCAAGTAATTTCTTCACTAATCAAAGGGCCTGTTTCAATTTAAGTGAACTGAGCAATTACTGGGCAACAAAATCTACTTTATTGCTTCTTTTTATGAATTTCCACTTATGTTTGTATTAATGTTGTTCAGGATTTCACAAAGGATTTGTAATGCTGGTCCCAAAATCTCGTTTAGGTTATGCTTTTTTCTCCACCAACTTTTACCAAGTTAGTTAATCTAAATTACCTGTAACAGTATTGAATTTTTAATGGAAACCTGAAATTTTCATGCACAGAAACAAAAAAAAACAAAACAAAACAAAAAAAAATTAGGTAGGTCCAAAATAATGAAAACTCTCCACTATGTATTTTTAAAAATTGTAGGCTCAGATGTGTACTGGTGGGAAAGGACCTCAGGATATTTTGAGTCCAACATTCTGCTCAAAGCATGGTCAGCTGTGACATGAGACCAAGAAGCTCAGGACTTTGTCTCGTCCAATACAAAGAACTTTCTGATCTTCAGATCAAAAATGTTCTGTAAGAGCAATTTATGTTGCTCAGGGCTCTCCTGGAATATCAGCTACGGGGTTTCAATGCTTATTAACATTTCTGGTGCCTGGATCTTGCCTAGTATCCAACACCTTTGAAAGATGGTAGAAAGCTGCCTCACAAGGAACTCTAACAGCTCTATTAGCATTCTTTGATGCATCCCTTTGGGTGCTGGGAATTGTACAAGTCTGGTTGTCTCAAGTAAATCATGACTCAATCCCCATCTATTTCTGGTTGCTCTCCTTCTCCCTGAACCCTTCAACTAATCACATTGGCCTTGGTTAAGAGTGAGTCAAAGCTCTACTGTGCCCACTGTCACTAAATACACCCAACCCATTCTGGAGTGATCCTACATGTCCTTTGTTCAGACTTTTAACATTAACAAAGTGGTAAAAGATATTCTTGATATCCTTGCTATCCCATGCAAGATTCAAATTCAGCTGAGCTTTGGTTTTCTTAACATGATCAATAAATTCTCAGCCAAATGCCTTTAATTTAAGCAGGAGTGATTTAGATCAGGACTCAAAGTTTCTCTAATTTTTAAATTACTTTCAGCTAAAAAAACATTGGGAACAACCAGCCTAGTCCATTTGATTGATGCTAACACATACTACAAGCTTAATTGAATATGTAATATTTACCAAATGGATGCCTATGTTACACAGGTTATTAGCCTTTCACTAGTGATATTTTAGGTGTTTTTTTCAAGAAACACTGTGAAGAGGCAGCTTTCTTAACTTTCCCTTAAATTTGCATTAAAAAATGTCTCTCTTTTGAATAGAAAATAAGGATGGCTTAATGGAAAGCATATAAATTGTTGATTTTAAATCTCCATTACTCTGCAATGGATGAAGCATACAAAATAAAATTATAACCAATTTAGAATTAATTACACAAAACCCAGGACTTAAAAGGGTAAGGATGGAAAATGGCCAGGGTGAAAAGGGACAATGGAGACCCTTCTGTTGAGTCATAAGATTCAGAGTGGACACCCTCATGAATTTAGCCTCAGACTTGATCAATGGTTTATGTCTGAAGGTGTTAGCAGCATTTCATCAATTGACTAATTTAAGATCTATAAAATGATTCAATAGAATTTACTGCAATTGTAACGGTGACTTAATTATAGATCTGAGAGTGCAATATTTATGCTATATTTTGTATAGTGTATTTAAATGGAATCACACAAGCTCTGAAACACGTTCCACTGAGAGGGGGACTCTGCTTGCAGCCTGCTGCTGCTGCTGCTGCTCAGGATGGCTCCAAAGGACTCACTGAGGTCTGTTGTTTATAACGTTGTGAGATGTTTGACTTAAGCTGTCCAGCAACAGCGGTACCATTCCCCTCAGACAAAAGTTCTGCCAGAGAATATTTCAAGGCTGTCAGAGACAAATGCCTGTATTCACTCTTGTCCTTTGCCTCAGCACAATTCCCACCTTAACCATGCAAGAGTTCCACAGGAAGCCCACACTGGAGCGGGTTTACAGTCTGTTCCTGAGGGAGTGCATCCCATGGAAGGGATTCACATTAGTGCAGTTCCTGAAGAGCTACAGCGCCTTCGAAGGACTCGTGTTGGAGAATCTCACTGGGAGTCTCTCCCACAGGATCACCCCCATAATGGAGAAAGGGGAAGAACATGAAGAGAAAGGAGTGGTAGATACAAAACATGATGAACTGACTGCAACCCCCATTTCCCACCTCCCCAGGCTGTTAGGGGAAGAAGGTAGAGAAAACTGTGAGTGCATTTGAGCCCAGGAAGAAGGGAGGGGTGGAGGAAATTTTAACAATTGGTTTTAGTTTTCATTATCCTATGCTGATTTGATTAATACTAAATGAAACCAATTTCTCTAAGTCAAGTCTGCTTTGCCTGTGACAATAATCAGTGATTGATCCGTCCCTGTTGTTATCTGAACCCATAAGTCACAAATTATTTTTCTTCTCGCCTTTCCAGCTGAGGAGGGGAGTGATAGTCCAGCATCAGTTCACACCTGGCATCCAGGCAGGGTAAACCCACCACATTTACTGAAATATTCCCTCATCACTACTGCTGATAGGGTGGATCTTTTAAACATCTCTTAATCTGTTAAAGTTAGCCAGGTTCAAAAGACTCCACATTTGAATATCTGTATCTAACTCACATCTTACGACTTAAAGTTGGTTGGTATTTGTGAGACTCCAGAGCTTGCTCAATGAGTCTCTTAAAATGGTTTAAGATTCTTTTATGCCCAGTGAGCCAGATGCATGGGAGAAAATATCTAGAAATTATTCCTCAAGAGATCAAAACAACAAAAAGCTTTACTGGCAAATCCAAAATTTTGGAAAACGGTTTAGCACAACATTCAATCAACATAAAGCATTTCACAAAGCACTAACTTAGCAAATTCCAGCCCATCCAGCTTGAGGCTATTCAAATTTCAAGAAGAAATTAGAAGAAGGAGAAGAGAGATAAAGAAAAGAACAAAGATAGCTACCACTCTTGGTTACATCGGTGTTCCAGCTGATATAAAATGCAAGGGATGTAGGGTCAAGACAATGTTCTCACCTCGTGCTCTGGCTCAAATACCCTTTGACTGGCCTTTCCTGGCCTTTCCTCCAGGTGAGACTTCTGGTCATTTGGCTGCTCAGGAGCTGGGTTAAGGGCTTCAGAGGTGAGGTGTGGAGAATTGCCTCCAGCATGCCAGGGACTGGTGGCCACTGCAGGCTGGGATACAGTCTCAGTGTGGGGGGTGGTGTATGGAGCAGTGCATTGCCTCACCAGGGCAAGACTTGACCTGCCCCTTTCCCTGTACAAGCCCTTAAAATGTCACAAACCAGCAATCATTACAGTCTCTCACTGTTGTTTTTGCAATCAAATTTTTTGACTTGCGATGAGGGCAGTGTCAAATTGCTGCTTCTATTCTAAAAGAGAGGGAGGAAGGGAGAGATATTTACAACTACAAGCAGGGGAGCATGCCAAAGAACTGGGTGTCCTGCTCTTCTTACTATGAAGAGATAGGAGGGAGGGAACTGCTGCTTGTTGCTGTCCCAGATGGTATCTAATAAATTAAACAATCCATCTCCCTCAGCACAAGTAATCCTTGTTTTTCATATCTCCACCATATGTATCACCATTTGGCCAGTCCCAGCAATTTTCTGCCCAATTACTGCCTAGTTTGTCTTTACTGACGCAGAATTTTGTACCTACCAATGCCAGAACAGCAGAGGTGATTGTTGCCAGTGGAAGACTAGTGATAAAACATCTCCTGCTTCCAGAGCTGCACATGGAAGAGTTTATCTGTCCAGCACCTCACTGACTAATATTCTTAGACCCTTAATTTCTATCTCAAATTTATTCTTAAGGTCCATGAATTTGATTCTTATTCTTTGTAATTTATCCTTGAACATTAATTAATACCTTAATAAAAATCTAAAATCAGTAGTCAGTGCTTAGTTCAACCTTAGCCAGAATTTAAGAAAAAGAGAGAAGATAGAAAGGAAAAGGGACCAAAAATAAACTATTAAGTTTCTCTTCTTTTTAATTCCAAAAAATTGAAAATTCTATTAACTAAGTCCTTGCAGTAGCATTGGTTGAGTTCACGTATGCTTTTTTCTTAGTAACATTTCTGTCACTCTTTTGGAAGATGAATTAAGCTTTGTATTTTATTTTATTTCTGGAGCCATATTGTTTTGTGAGAGAAGGTTGTTATCTTTTGAGTAAAAGATTTGCCTTTTTTGTATCTTATGTCCTAAGTCCTGATAAAGACAGATGTCAAGGAGTGAGTTGAAGCCGTGGGTCTCTGATTGTTCACATTTCTTAGCTGTTGACCAACTCTTTGGTTCAGTCTGGAACCAAGTCTGAATTGGCTATCCATGCCTAAAAGTATGGACCTTAAGTATATAATATTCAGCCAGTCCATATAATTTAGTTTTGTCCTCTTGTACATGCAAATGTTGAAGAAGAACAAGACCAAGTGTCTCCAGAAGTCCTTCCTTGCCATGGACAGTCTTTACTGCTAATAGATAAGTGATATGATAGAAGTCCTGCCATGATCTCTTCAGTAGCTATTAAAGGCTTGGACCAAAGGTCTGACTTACTCTAGATAGCTATATCTAAACTTTGTTACACTTTGTTAACATTAATGCAGAAGCAACAAGGTCTCTTGCTTGTTTCACGTAAGAAATTCTGTATTACTGTTGCATGAGAAAAGACATCCTCTAAATTCTATCTTCATTTTTATTAACACCTAGGATGACTGGATTTGTTTAAGCAGTTCACTGAATAGATCTCTGCATCAGTTCAGAGAGGTTCTATCATTTCTTCTCAGATGTAAGTTGACAAAAAGGTATTTCTAAAATGACATCATGGATTAGTAGTCCACTTTATGCATCATACAGTCATGGAGCCATTCAGGGAATGACCATCAAGAAGACTATATTAAACATTTTTGTTGTAAATATATGAATGTATGACAATGTGAGATTCACTTCTCTAAATGTAAACATAGAAATATTCTGTCTAATGGAAAGGGTTAACATGATTCTTAAACATACCATTACAAGTAATTATGATAATTTGGAAAAGGGTTTGAAATTTGGTAATCATTTGGTAATCAAAGATTGTTTTCTTCTCTTCTTGATGTGGTGGGTTGAAGTTGTCTGTTTGCCAGGTGCCCAAAAAGCTGTTCTATCACTCCTCATTCTCAGCTGGACAGGGGAGAGAAAATAAGGTGGAAAACAACTCACAGGTTGAGATAAGGCAGTTTACAAAGGTGACAAAGTAAACATGCGCAAGTAAGGGTGAAAGGTTGTAATGTACACAAAAAAAAGGAAAAAAAATCACTATTTCCCATTGGCCAGCAATGTATGGACACTTGTGAAGCAGGGCTTCCACATCTGTATTGGTCATTCTGGAAGACAAAGACTTTTAAACAACTATTGTCCTGCTTCTTCCTACTTCTCTTAGCCTTTATGTCTGAGCCAATATCATATGGTATATTTGACCCCTTTGGTCAATTTGGGTCAGCTGTCCTAGTTGTGTCCGCTCCCAAGTTGCCCACCCCTGTCTATGGGAGTGGGACATAATGTTGGGGAGACAGCACTCGTGCTGTGCCAGCGCTGCTCAGCAGAAGCCATTGGTGTTGCTGCCAACACTTTCCAGCAACCAATCCAAAAAACAGCACTAGGAGGGCTGCTCTGGTGAAAAACAACTCCATCTCAGCCACATTCAATATACTTCCCTTCTCTTTGTCCCAAAACCAGTACACAGATACGTACAGCCAGCAAATAAAAAGATGTTTTTATTCTTGTTCATATATCAGAATCTTAATGTATGTTTGTGTCTATTCTTGGTAAGGGAGCCATCACTTCTGCTTATTCCACAGACAAAAAGAGAAAGAACGTTGTAAATTCTGTGACATTAATTTGTAGCACAAGTGAAATCATGTCTGGTTTTCAAAGGCTGTTCAGAGCAAATTAATGGCAAGGAATAAAACTCTGAACAAAATGCTATTAAACACTGAAGGAGCTGTGCTAGATTAAAGAGTATCTATGGCACAGTGTGCAATGTTGTTTGTAGTCTTAATTTGCTTTGGTTTGATTTTTTTTTTAATGCCTTTGACTCCATTCTCAGAGTGGCCAGAGGTTCAGTAGGGCTAAGTGATGGGTCCTGCACTGAGTCTCAGCAACAGCACGTAACACTGACTGGGGCAGAGTGGCTGGAAAGCTGCGCAGTGGAAAGGACCTGGAGATGCTGGTTGACACTGTCTAAACATGAGCCAGCAGTATGCCCAGGTGGCCAAGAAGGCCAGTGGCATCCTGGCCTGTATCAGCAGTAGTGTGGCCAGCAGGACTAAGGCAGTGATTGTCCCCTGTTACCAGCATTCATGAGGCCACACCTTGAGTGCGGTGTCCAGTTCTGGGCCCCTCACCACAAGAAGGACATTGAGGTGCTGGAGCAAGTCCAGAAAAGGGAAACAGAGCTGTGAAGGGACTTGGGCACAAGCCTTGTGAGGACAGCTGAGAGAGCTGGGATTGTTTGGTCTGGATAAAAGGAGGCTGAGGAGAGATTTTATCACTCTACAACTATCTGAAAGGAGGTTGTAGCAAGGTGGGGTTCTGTCTCTTCTTTTAGGACAATAAGAAATGGCCTCAAGCTAAGTCACAGAATCACAGAGTATTCTGAGTTGGAAAAGCTGAACCAAAGGTTTAAATTAGATATTAGGAAAAATTTCCTCACTGAAAGGGTTGTCCATTACTGGAACAGTGGAGGTATCTAAAAAGATGTGTAGATGTGGCTCTGAGGGACATGATTTAGTGGTGGACGGCAGGGCTGTGTTAACAATTGACTTCAATTATCTTAGATGTCTTTTCAAACCTAAATGTTTTTATGATCCTATGAATGTATTTTATATTTGAAGCATGAGCTTTTTAAACTTTGTCTTCCCCTAGCAAATTGGTTTTATAAATATAATTTTAGTACTGGCATACTTTCCCTGCCACAGTGATAAAAATTTTCAGCTTCCATTTCTTAATGCCAAGCAAAACAATTGTGTTTTCATCAGGTATCAAGACATTTTAGGGCCAATATTTGAATATTTCTAATGGATTTTGTGTCATCACCTTATGCAGTAAGAGATCACTACCTCTATTAAAAATAACTGTTTTCCAGGCTTGTAATTTCCTGCGAACACATTAAAGAGAATATTTCACATGATCACAGTTCAGATGAATAAATGTGTTATGTTACTGAAGAATGAAGAAAAAAAGGAGGGAAAAAAAAGGAAAAGGAAAAATAAAGGGAACAATCTGGAATTAGATTCAACACAAGTCATATCCAGACCACAAGACAACAGAGGTAGTTAGGAATGGAACAAACCAGTAACTAGAAAAAACTTTTCAGGACTGCAATTTTAGCATTGTAAGTATAGGCAAAATAACATTAAACAGTATGAATAATATTTTCCAATACTTGAAAGCTGCTGTTCTAGCTCTAAAAGTGGAATTTGGAAGGATGGCTTTAGATCCTCTAAACTCCTCACAGGTTTTCAAGACCAGACTAGACACAGTACTAGCCAACCTAGGATCATAGAATTGTTAAGGTCATTGAGTCCAACCTTCGGCTGACCACCATCTTGTCAACTAGAACATAGCACTAGGTGCTAAATCCAGTCATTTCTTGAACACTTCCAGGAATAGTGGATTCACTGCCTCTCTGGGCAGCCCATTTCAATATTTGACAAACCTTTACATGAAAAAATTCTTCCTGAAACCTAGTCATACACCTGAAAGGTTAAAGATTCAGATTTGAGCCCCGTTCCTCTGAGACTCCACCTCCTATGGTAGTCTCTTGAAGGAAGGGAATTACCTCTTTTGGGTTTTGGGGAGTTCCATTCAAGGGGAGGAACTGACACCCTTTTATTTGAACTACTGTCCCTAAACCTTCCATGAAGGCTTCAGTGATGGCTTCAATTAAACTCCTCTGTTGTACATACACCTTTTGTCATGATTTCATAGTAAGGTATTGCAGTAATAAGCAATACAAATGGTCCCAAAAATTTTAGGGGAGAAAAAAAAGGAAGAAAGATTCTATACAACCTCCACAAAATTGCCTGGCATGGGGATTATTTTAGTATCTAAAAGCATTATAGAAGCTGTGGGTCCCATCAGAAATTATCTGTGCACATTAGGTTTATATATAACAAAATACAACTGCTCAACTTTACTAAGAACAAATATACATGGAGGTATTATTCGACTGAACTGGAAACAATCAATGAAACAGTTTTTCTGTTTGGCCTATTCAACCTATTCAATGTCAGATTTTTTACCCCAGTGGCTAGGGCCTGCCACGGTAAAAGGTCAAATGTCAAAATTAATTAGGCCCAAATTATTGTTGCAGTTTGTCATAGTTCTGTCAATGAGTAAATCAAAATGTTTTAATATTATTTTTTATCATATTAGTTAAATAATTGTTTCAAAGAGATAATGACATACATACATCGAAATACTTGTTCTTGTTTTCATGTAACAATTGGGCATTGCATAAACCAGACATAATGTCCCACAGTTTAGTGTGTATTCTTTAAAAGTCATTGATAATAAAATATCTGCAGAACATGTTACCCTAAAGCAGCTCCTGTGTATTAAATAATCAAGTAACACACTGTATACTCATAAGATTTTATGTATAAGTTTTATATGTGTAGCCACACAGAGACAAAGCCCTTGAGGAGAGAGCAAAAATTAAAATAACAAAATAAAAAGAAGGAGAGCAGGACAGGATGAAAAATTTTATTTATTTTTAAAATGAATATTTTTTTTAAATTCCAGGGGACAAATGACTCCAAGTAGGGATATGAGAAAGGTTAAAAAGATACTTTAATAATAAACAAGAGGCAAGTGGCCATTTCAGTCTGATTGCTTCTGGGTTTTGTCAGCTACAAGATGTGCTGCTGTCATTTCAAAGAGTCTTTTTTCTCATACTGAAAAACAGCTGTGAGGAGCAAAATAAGAGGAGAAACAAAGTTTCACTGAAAAAATAAATTAGTCCAATAATATTACGTTTTACATTTTGTTCTGTTTAAAAAAATAAATTTGTATGTATGTTGATGTTGAAGGAATAGCTCCATGGACACTATTATTTAGTGTGCTTAACACCAATTCAATAAAAATATCTTAAGTCTTCAGGAACTCTCACAGGAATTACTGTTTTCTCACTCACCAGCTGTTATTCTGTAATGTATTCAGTTTCCCTGGAATGATTATGGCAAAAGATTTTTATCAATAATCTTGATGGACTGAAGTTTTATTCCTGTGATTAGTATTAAATATCTAAATTGTACTAAAATTATTTTTCCACATTCTACTGAAAAATCATACTCTTTTGACACATAAATCCAGTCTGCACCCCACCATTGTAACTGAAGAGATTAGAGATTATCCTTAATGTTAATTGAAAGAAATATGTGTCTCTTCTACAATAGAGTGAAATTAATGCAAAAATGCTGCTGAAATGAGCAGCCACCACTGGCTTAGGAAATTCACAGGTAAGGTTACTGAAACATTTAGAGAAAAGAACATGATGATCATAGCCGTAATTTAATAGAAAATGCTGTGTTTGGAAATGTAGTTTAAACAAGGTAAAAACATCAGGTTTTGTTTCGGCATTTTTCTTTTACAGACACTGTTTAGAAAGAATATCAGAATCACTCTTTATCACTATAATACTGAAGATGTTAAGTCCTTGTTCTCCCAAGAATGTCCTGTGAAAATAACAACAGAAACTGTAAAACAATGAGGCTTTTAAAATTTTAGAAGCAGCAGAGTACATGAGAAAAACTGACAATCCTTTTTCAAACTACAGATTTCACAAAATCACAGAACCATCAAGGTTGGAAGAGACCTTCAAGATCATCTGGTGCAAACTGTCAACCTAGCACCATCATAATCACCATAACCCCATAACCCCACATGTCATACCCAGACATCTCTGTAACACTTCCAGAGACTGTGACTCCACATCTTCCCTGGGAAACTTATTTCAATGCCTAACCACTATTTCAGCAGCAACTGCTTCTGTACTTTAAAGTATAATTAAATGCAGGAAATCCCTTTAAAATACTTATAGGAATATTATTAATTAAGTGTTCACTTTGAAGTCCTGTTGAATAAATAAAGCCCTTTATTTTTTTTAAACATATATAGTCAATAGATTAACTACCAGATTTTAGGTAATACTTGAAATGTGTATTTTGTAGAATCACTAGAAAAATAATCTGTGGGCCAAAACACTGGAAAGGAACTGGAATTTATTTAATGAATTCTATTGACTCAAAATGACAAACTCATTATGTAAAGACAAACTTGTTACAAAATAAAGATAGTGCAGTATTGAAATGAATGCATCAAGAGTTGGTTAGTAACTGGGAAATCAAACAGAGATTGCATAAGTCAGCCATATTGTAAAGGATCAGTAAGAAAAAATACAACAAGTGATACTAAATCTAGAGAGCTAGAAAGGTTCATTCATGTATATTATTAAAAAAAGAGTTAACAAGGAAACCTTTGGCATATAGCTAAACAAGACAAGTGTACAGATACAATACAGAAGAGGAACAGAAAAAACATAATAGATATAGAAATATCTTCAATAGCTTGTTACATTTTTTTGTTTCAGCTATCACTGAAAAAAAATACTAACTTTAATCACATACTGCATAGCAGACAAATAATTTTGACAGGGAGATAAGAATATGGGCCCGAAGGAAGAAAGAATAAGCAACAAAAGTTTTATGTTATCTCAAGTATAACAAAGCATAAGGAAATTGACCCTAAAGCAACAGAACTAGTCAAAAGGATATTTCAAGTAATGCTTGTTACTTTATAGAATTTATAGAAAAAGAATATGCATGCCCTAAGAACTAAAGAAAATGAATTCTGGAGGAATTATACATCTGTCAGCCTAATTTTTATCTCAAAAATGACTTATCAATATAGTTTAAAAATCTGCTTTAAAGTAAGAAGCAGTAAAAAAAAAAAAAAAAAAAAAAGGATAGCTTTGTCAAAAATGCAAAAAAAGCCCATCTTCATTCCCTATCAGCCTAACTATTCTAATCCATAGGGGGAACAACATATGTAATACAGCTCTTTATTTTCCATAGTTATCACATTATCACACAACAGAACAGGAAACATGGTTCAAACATAATCACAATGTCACAACACACAAGTGTTTGTGGGGAGGAGGAAGTCGACACTCTACGTGTGTATCAGTGATCACAGTCAAACCATAAAGGCATAATTTTTAGGCATTGTGCAAGGGTAGGTCCTTACTATATGGATTAATTATTTCAGATCTTATTTCAGACTATATTTTCAGTAACCCACGTATTTCAGATATTTTTGACATATATACCTAAAGGAAAAAGGGCATTAATTAATCTTCTTCCTGACTCTTAGATTTGTTTATGTAATTTCTAAAAATATTTGCTAATGCAATTTACTTACTTCCTCTTTGTTCTCTCATCCATAAACTTTATATTGCATCCAAGTTTTATTCAATATGGCCTGTTTTAGAGATGCTTGAGACTTCATTTCTATTTACTTTTTTAACCCTGAAATAGGTTCTGTCCATCTGCCAAGGTTGTGTTCCTGTCACAATCAGTAATTAATCATCAGTGATTTGTGATTATAGCCTTGGACCTTGCCTATTGTCCCACGATTGCACTTCCAAGGCTATTTATATCAGCTTCTGCTTGCTGTTTCAGAAGTCCCTGATATAATCCCATATTTCTTCAGTCGCTTTTAAACTGTGGTTTTATTTACACAACCCAGCCACTGGCAAGTATGGATGCAAGGTCACTAAAAACTCCACTATAAAAAATATAAGAGCTATCAGAAGACATACATGCATTTAAGTATAATTTTTTACCAATTACTGTACAGCCACTGGCTCACTATCAAAACTGGTTTTTCGATTTTCCTCAGAACAGATCCTTGAACATTTTATATCCTGTTATTGTTGCAAAACTTTCTCTTGCAGTTTATTTTATTTTAAAAACAAAAGGCCATTATTTTTTGCATTTATGCACAGAAAAATTCAAAAGACAGGATATTTTTACTCTTCTGGATTTTTTTTATTTCTCAGATTTGCTACTAGTAACCGGTATAATTCATCACAAGCCATTTATAGCTAATCTAAACTCCTTATTGGACCTTTCAGAATTTCTTTCAATGTGTCTAACTTGCATCATACTGAAATTAAATGTGTTTTTTATAGGTCATGGGGGATATTTTGGTTGTTTTATTTTTTTTTTCCCTTCTTGTTGGTTTTGATTTTTGAATAATATCATAAGATTTCTGAAGTCTTATTATAAGTATTTTAGTAGTTCATCACTTCTGTAAGTATCCGCACCACTAAAGAAGAAAAAGTGTTTCATAAGTTTCTTGAGATTAGTTTTTTCTGACTTTGAAAATGAGACATTGTGTCCTCATTGCCTATCCTGAAAGAGTACAGGTGGAAAGGGAAAGTACACATATTCTTAGAGTGTTTCACATTGCTAAATTAGTTTCTATTATGGCCACATTATCCACCCACACTATGGTTCATAGCCAGAAAATAATTCCAGAAGAGAGAGGGAAAAAAATCTGAATAATTTATTCTTATTTTCAGATGTGGCTTGTTTTAAACTTTACCTGTGCTTGAAAAAACATTCTGGTGGACCAAACTTTTATTTTTTGTTTCCTGGTGAAAAGAATAATAGACAGAATTCTAGTGGGGGTTTTGCCTAAATTTCCCATCATAAGACTCTGTGATTACACTTAGAAATTCATTTTGAGGTCCTCAGGCTGGAGACGGTGGAGCTAGCTGAAGGTAAAATAAACCAGTAAACTATTTTTAATCTGCTACATTAAATTTCTAATTTTGGCTTTGTAGCATCAAAAATTACTTACTAATTCCTTTGTATTCTTAATTTAGGTATTAGTAAATCAGTATTGTCAGTGAAGACAACAGAAAAGTTTTGAATGCCCTGTCAGGTGTTAAATAGAATATTTTGTTTTCCATGCAATAAGTAAAATGCTAAATGTTTCTGTATGATTTAATGTATAGTAAACCACTATTAGAAAAATAAGAAACTAGCAGGATGTTTATAACAGACTCTTCACATGCAGCTTTGTGTTTTTAGTTTCTACTTGGAGTTGAAAACAGCAAACTGCCTTTGAAGAGAAGAGACTTAGCAACAGAAATAAAAAAAACATATTTCTGTAGAACTACAGCTCAGCAAAAGTTAGGACACCTAGGATCTCTCTAGGGAAAATGAAAAAAGTATATATTCTCAAAATCCCTTCTACCAGCAGACAGGCCAGGCAGTATTTTTTTTTTTTAAATTGGGTCACTGTGAAGTCAAGAACACATCTGAGTTCAGAAGATACTACTGAAAGAAATGCAAATTTTCCAATGAGTTCAACTAAGACTATTTAGACCTGGGGTGTCAATTTTTTTGCAGTTTATGTTTTTGGACTGAAGAAAAACTCAACAAAAAATTATCAAATTCAAAAAAGTGAATAGGAATTAAAACTGTTTTGCCATCTAAATGTCCTAATGACAAATTAAGAACAGTAGAATTTAGACACCTAAATTCCAATATTAACAACTCAATGTTCCTGTAAATGATCCACCTAGGAGTCTATCAGAATTTTTAGACCTTGATAGGGATTTCTGCTTATCCATCTCTATTCATGTCCTGCATATTTAAGTCAATACAGAAGAATGTCATGATAAATTCAAAGAGCCATCTCTGGAAGGTCGCAGGTCAGGGAAGTCAGTCCAATATATTCCCTTATCTAGTCTTCCCATCCTAAAAATGTGATTATATATTTATTGTAAACCCACCTAGATCGGAACACAAGAGAATTCCAAATGGGAAATGTACTTGTTGAAATCCTAGTAGATTCTGAAATTACTGACAACAGATGACTGCAAAATATTTCCCTCATGCAGCTAAAAAAACCTAAAGATTTTTTTTGCATATCATTTACCTATTGAGAATTATATTGATTCAGTTGTATAAAGAGTGGCACTGAGAAGGAGGAATACCCAAAACCTTCTTAAGAAAATGGAAGGGTCATAGAGAAAAGCGTAACTTAGAAACTGTCATTTTCCAGTTTTAATTCAGGCTTAGGTGATTTTCTCTGTCTCAGGTAATGAACTCAAGTTAGATTCCACTTCATCAGCAGTGGGGTGTAATGCTGCCAGCACATAAATCTTATCTAATCAATTTCTTTAGCTGCATTAACTGTATACACAAAATTTATGGTTCTCTTTTTCTTTACAGCTGGTGAGCTACTATCTCCTAACTAAATTATAATGGATTTATTATTAAGGAAGGCAAGTTACTCTTCCTGGGGATACAAATGCTTAAACAACTAGAACTTAATGCAGGATGTTTATCTGAAAGTACCTCATGCGGGAAATGCTGTGAAGTTTGTGAATAATAATAGATAAATATTTTTTGAATTATTAGATGGTCTGTATTCTTGGTTAGCTAACAACATTCTTTACTTTTGAATTAGGTTTTTGAAGGCAAGTGTGTTTAAAGGTAAACTATTATGTTCAATGTTGACACAATTTTGTACGTTTCAACATACATTCTGAGTTTCTATGAAGTCAAAAACATGCAACTTTTAGCAAAAATTTAGCAGTGGAAGATAAATATGTTGTAGATATGTCTGAGGTTTGTGTTAAGTATGTAAGTATATTGTATCTTTACTTTTGTCTACTTTAGAATTAAAGCAAATTCAGATTAATTTCAAAACCAAGGGCGGCTAATGACAAAGGCAATCCAGTAGCTGGGTTTTTTTAATTAATTCTGAGTGACATCACTTCCTTTTAAATCACTGTAAGTCAGAAATATTATCAAATCTTATAGGTAACAGAATTTGTCACAGATATCTATGACATTATTCAACTATCTGTTAAGCTGACTTGATTTCAAACAAATTAGATTTAATTTCTCTCAAGATACAATACAAATGGAAGATACATGATTTTCTAAAGAATGTCAATATATGTTGCTTATAAACATTCTTCCTACAATAATAATTAAAAGCCCAGACACCTACTGTCTCCAGAATGTGTTTTATATTGAAAACACATAATTTAGTGCATGTTGTTATAAAAGAACTTCTGATATTAAAAAAAAAGTCAACAACAAAAATACATACTATTTTATCTGAATTGTATCAAACCTAGACAAAAAGTAATTTTTTTAGGCATAAAAGTGCCCCATATTGTGCAATTCTTAAGGATTTTCATGTTACTCAAGCACTTTTAAAAAAGGAGTACCTTTGAATAAAGGATGCTACTTTTGAAATAAAAGCTTTTTAAGTTTAAGGATCATAAATTCCTATCTCCCTGAACTTTCCAATTCTTCTTTTTATGCAGCTGAAAATAATTGCAAAGGTAGACCAAAGCATTTCCACTGAGTGTAAATAGATATTTTACCACGTAACTGTATTTTTCCATCTTTTTTTTTCTTTTTTTTTCTTCCCCCCTCCCCGGTCAGTATGAAAACTGAATTCCTAGATAGATATGGTGCAGAAATATTGCACTGCCTAAGACAGCAAAAAATCCTTTTGAATAGATGAGACTATTGTCAGAACATTTCATTCAACAAAGAATCCTTTGTTTTTACACGTTCTGTTTAAGAGGATGCATGAAATGAGTAATGGTAAAAGGTCAAATATTCAGACTCCAGGAAGTTGCAATGCTAGAAGTAGTACAAATCTCCAACTGAAGTGAATGGGTTGCTACGACAATAAAAGCAGGCAAATAATAATTACAAATTCAGAGTACATATATAGTACATTGCCACTAGCGTTTGACAGAACCTATTTGCATATCCAGTTTTGAAACCTTAAAAGCAAGCAGTAATGTCTATGAAGAATTATTACTTCTCCTTGAGACAATGGAAATAAATTTTTGTTAAAGGTTTAGTCTATGGGAAAAGTAAGACAGGGAAAGAGGAATTGATCTGTGTAATAATATTCTTCAAGAAATTAATAGATTTTCTCTCTGTAAGAAGGCTGTGGTTCAACTCTCCTTGCCTGGCTTCATACAACAGGGAATTTGCACCTATAGACAGGAAAAACACAGTCATAAATCTTGAATTAGTCCAGCTTTAGTGGTGTTTCAAAGAATTTTTTTTTACCAGAATTAATCAGTTTTCAGAACAGGTGTTATGAGAGCTAAGCACAGCCTCTGCTGTCAAAGGACCCATCAACTTAAAATCTCCCCACACCCACTCAAAAGAGATGATACATAATTTTGCAAAAATAATAACGTTTTATTATTTCCGTGAATATTTTTCAGTACTAGGAAAATCGGTATATTACTGCTATAATGCTAAAAATACACAACTCAATTTCTCTTTACCAAATTTTCATATATTCCCATAGAAACAGTTTTCCTTTTCTGTGTTTTTAGCCATGAAAAACAGAACAGGAACAGTGGAAAATAAAAAGAATGGTTTGGCCATTGCCATTTTTCCATGCACTTTATGAAGTGGCGAGCATGATTTCAAACAAGATCAGTGTGCTTCTGAAGATTTCAAGACCAGCAGGATTCTCATCCCCATCTCTAGACACAGCAGGGACAGGGCAGGTCTGTCTGAGAGGGCCAGAGCAGCCTTGCCCAACTGGATCTGGTTCTTCCCTCCTGCTCTCCTCTCATGCAGGAACTTCCTAAAGGCAGGGAATGGGGCAGGGTATGCACACCAGGATCTCCAAGCATGACCCCCAGCATAAGGAGAAAGTAAGGTACAATGGCAGAATCAGAATCATGCTCCTCCAAGAAAAAAGACAATAACTCCATCACAAACTTCACCTCTCTCCAAGTAGGAGAACTTGTGTTACTGCAGTTTACTGCAGTGCTCTAAACAGGAAATTTCTGTAACTGGACTAATTATACTAGTTAAACTAGTATAACTGGACTGGTATACTAGTTAAAGCACAGATTGGACTGACAGTAGCAGACTGACAGCTACACCTGTAAAGTATGCTTATTTTTTTTTACTGTGATAAAATTTTCAGTTTAACAAACAAATCCAATGGCATTAATGTTTTGGGAATAGAAGACTAGGGCACTAGTGATGCAATCACTATAGCAATTGTTCTCTCTCTATAAATACCTCCACAGTTAATCATCCAGAAGCCAGTGAAGATGAGAATGGTTTGTGTTAGGAATGTTAGAACTGTTGTCACTTCTTCAGTTGCTCCAGTCCAGAATCTTTCCTGACCTAGTAGCTGGAGGTCAGACCCATGTTCTGAAACTCAGGTGTGAGCTAGAGATGCAGCTGCTGCTTTCCTGTAGTTATACCAGTGGCCAAGGGTGCCCACCTCTTGGCCACCACCTCCAGTAGCTACTCCCAAATTTCACTCACACACACTCAGGTCTCCCTGTGCTCTTGCAGCACATACAGACATAGACACATACAGAAGACAGAGTAAGATTATGGTTAGACAGTTAAGAAAATATTTAACAGGAAGATATAGGAAGACAGGACAGACTGCAGTGATCAAGCACAGGGTTCAGCCAGACAAGCACACTGACAAGTCCTGTTTTACATACTACCAACCCCTTTTATATGCCTATCCCCATATTTGTTCCCCCTGCTCCCCTTTCCTTGAATATCAGTTGACACCGTCCCACTGACCCACTCCAGCATGCAGATCTGCCAGGTTCTCATTCTCATCCATTGCAAGTTTCTGGTTTGCCTCCAGTTTTTCAAAAGCCCATCAATTCCACATAGCTGTGCAATTTAGCATTGTCTTCTAGTGGAGTGAGAAAATATAAGAAGTTAGACTGGTTATTTTAGAATAACAAGAATGAAAAATAACACTAGACTAATACGTTAAGAATGTAAAAAAAAAAAAAAAGCAAAAAAAGTTTTTTGAGCTTCAA
>VWZP01009370.1:4058246-4139964 GCA_013396995.1 Dicaeum eximium
TCAAATTTCCCGCGCCGCGCCTTCCCTGGGCCGCTCCTGGGGAGGGGGAGTCCAGCCCTGGGCTGCTCCTGGGGGGGGGCCATGTTCACAAGGCCTTGGCTATTTGGCCACCCTCCCTGGCCTTCCTGCTGCCACCAGTGGGGGGGGGAGCCTCGACAAACTCGGCCTGCCTCTTTCCACCCTTCCCCCGCTGTCCTGCTGCCACTTCGATGAAGTGGGGGCGGGGGGGGCAGTGTGTGGAAAACTGTCCTGCAGCCGCCGGCTGGCCGGGCCTGGGGAAGGGGCCGAGCCCCCTCCCAGGCCTGGCCAGAGGTCTCACCTCTGTGCTCCCTGCCTGGAAAAGAGGAAGCTCCTCCTTCCTCCTCCTGAATTTCTTCACTTGGGATCTCACTGAGCCGCCCATAAATCTTACCATTTCCGGGTAAGCCTCAAACCATGACACTTGCCTAAATGTATGCTGTAAAAACTTAGGCCTTGGTGTTATTTTGGGTTTGTGACGTGGGGAGAAAAGGTGAAGTAGAACTATCCCAGGCAACTAGCAATAGCATAAGAGAAAACAGCCTCAGGCTGGGCCAGGGAAACCTCAGGTTGCACCTCAAGAACAATATTTTCATTGAAAGGGTGCTTAAGCATTGGAATTGGCTTCTTAGGTAAGTGGTGGAGTCACCATCTCTGGAAGTGTTAAAGAAAAGACTGGATGTGACACTTAGTACTGTGGTTTAGTTGACAATGATTGTGGTGTTTGGTTAAAGGCTGGACTTGATATTGGAGGTCTTTACCAGCCTTAAAGATTCTATGATTCTGTGATTCTGTTGAAATGGAAAGCAGAAGAATGGAACAATTGTGATTTCTGACTTGAAGAGTTTCCTAGGTAACACTTCTGAAGCTAATACATACTCAGTGTCCTGCAGCTTCATCATTTTCAGCGAGAAAATAATATCACAGGAAATAAGACTGAGTCAACCATATGTTCATGGTTGCCAAGATATTTCTTTTTTCTACACATAATTTTTTTTCCAGTGGAGCTTGAGGACTTCTGACACACTTAGAATTTGCAGTTTTGACAAGGCCACAGGCCAAACTTGTAGTGCACATATGGCTAGCACAATATAAATGAAATATATAATATATTGGGTGTAAGTGAGATCTGCTGCTGATGATTACAACAATCTGTGTAAATTGAATAACTTTAGCATGCCCTGAATATGTCAAACACACTGTGTTTGTATACACCAGCAGGGAAACACATTCAGAGATGGGGCTAATGTTGCAGAGGGGGTGTATGGATACAGTTTATAAAAAATGGATGACCCAGAATACAAACATACTTAGCTACACAAGGCTGATGACTATATTTATATTTGTATTCAGTATTATGCCTAATTGGCAATATTGGGTTTCTATCAGGTGAACCAATCAGTGGCTGATGCAAGAAAAGTAAAAAAAATGTAAATATTTTTGTTTCTAAATAAAGTAAAAAACCACCATTCTTCATATTAATTTTGTCTTTGACTAATTATATAGTCATTGTGTATTCAAAGAAGTCTTAATTAAAAGAAAAAGGTTAATTCCTAGAAATGTTTATTTGAAGCTATCTCAAGAATTTACTGCTTTTAGAAACAAATCTTCAATGGATTGTCATGTTGCTCTTGCTTAAAACCTGAGGAAACAATACTTGCAAGTACTGCTGTACTTTCATGGATGCTTTGGACAGTGTAGTCCGTGTTGATCTTCCAAATTTACATAAATGACTATGTAGGTGCCCACCAACTGGACAATTTCTTACAAAATCTATTTCAGAAACTCAAAAAAAAAAAAAAAAAAAAAAAAAAAAAAAGTTGAAAAATGGAAAAAGAAGTGCAGCACTTTTCTAGGAGGTGCTTTACACTTCCTGGCATCCACTGGGTACTCTGATTATTGTGAGCCTTAAGATTTAAATCTTTTAACAGCAGGTATTAGAAGACTGCTTTCTATAAATCTATTTTCAGAAAAAATATATATATCCTGGATATTACGTGAATCAAAGCAAAGAGAAAACAAGCTATAAGAACACGAAGTATGATTTAAAAGTCCAGCCTCAGAGAAAAATATGTTATTTAAGAAAAGGGAAGGCTGATGTAAATTATTGTCACCATGTGCTTTGCCCTCATATGACAAGACTTTGTACAGTTCACAGTCAAGAAACCCATGTTAAGTGGGTTGCACAGATAAATGCTACATTGTTTAATCTTAAACAACAACAACAAAAAACCACGGTTTAAAAATAAAAGAAATACCTTGAATTTACTCTGCCAGTGTAAAATATTTACATTTTGTTTACTACAAAAGGAAAGGTAGATATATCTGCTATGAAGAAAAATTCAGATTGGAGCTCAATTTGAGAAAGGTATAAGGGCGAGTAAGGAAAAAATATCACCATTCCGTTTTGGCTAATTAAGTTTAAATATCATTGCCCCTGCAAAGTATATACAAGGTTATCATATAACTGATTTGTACATTCCTAATTTTGTCTGAAAAGAGATGGAGTACATTAATTTCAGCCGAATTAGATGTTTTATGGAAAATCATATTTCGTTAATAAACTGATTGTTAACAGTGACTACTGTTCATTTTCCTTGGGGTATCATTGCTTGTTTGACACTGTTTCTCTTCCTCTCTAAGGTAAAGTTCCTGTGATCCTGCTTAGCTCCTGTCCTCAAGACCTCTTGGCTATTAAACACATCCTTTATGTCTTCAACTTTCTGTTCAGAAAGGATACACAGCTTTCATAGCTTGCCTGTATTTAAACTTAAAATTTTAAAATCTACTAAAAGCTTTTTTTTCCTCTAAACGTGATATTTCTTTTCTCAATGTAGAGATTTTTTACTTGCATAACACTTCCTTTTACACTGCAAAAGTAAGGGAAAAGTAGTTGGCACATTACAGAACATTTCCACCATCATCTTCATCTCCATTTAAAAATTCATTCTTGAATTAGAAAAAAAAATACTGAAAAGAGTACTTCTCAAATATATATTTGGATGCTGAACTAAACATTACTCTACCAAAACACAGATATCTTGACCTTAAGGCTCTTTATGTATGTTGGTATAGATACGAACAAGAAGATTAACCATTTTGAGCCTCTTTGGGAAAGTAGAGTAATCCCTGTCTTTCTTCACAGGAATGAATGTAGAAGGCTTGTTTTTTCGGAATGTCCAAGAATGATTAAATTTCAGATGATTGAAAAAAAAAAAGAAATTTCTACATACCTTTTTTTTTTTTTTTTTTTTTTTTTTTTATGGAAATTTTTTCTCTCTTTTTTTTTTTTTTTTTTTTTTTTTGTCAGCTGGAAATTATTTGAATGTTTTACAGAATGGAATTTACTCCTTTGCTTTGTCAGTTTAATTTTGCAGATCACAATGTGGTCTGCCCACAGACAGATTAAATGAATGGCTTCAAATTAATGATCTCTTTCAATAAATTTGGAGTATCCACACTAAGCAGAGGAAGAAAGGCAAGTCTCTTTTATATTTTTTCTTAGCTATAATTAATAGATATTATGAAGAAAAAGCTGCAGTCATCTCATTTTGAAAGCTTTTTTAAGGGAAAGAAAATGGAAAAGGCAATCTGCTAGAGGGTATTTTATGCACCTGTTTGAAGAGAGTTACATTTGTTCCCAGGAATATTTAAGAGAGATATTTTGATAATATGCTATAAAGTTTTCTCTTTTGTCTATTTTGACCACAGAATTGAATGTATGTGGATCTGTTTCATAGCCTCCCAGAAGGTTGTCCTAGTTCTGGAGAACCATCTGGAGACTTCATCTTTTCACAGGTTCTTAGTAGCAGACCATCACTACATTGTTTTTCCCTCCAAAAATTATTATAAGAAATATGATTTGTACAAAAGGGGATCACTGAAGTTTCCCAGAAGATGTGTGACTGTGGGAAACCAGAAACCCAGGCTGTAAAGTTGGAATGCAACTCTAGCTGCAATATATGAATAGTGTTTCTTAGGAGGGGGTTTGGAAGAACTTGGAACTAACTTAGGGTTTATCACTGTTACCCTTCAGCTGCCCACATAAGAAAAAGTGTCAGTAACAGAATTCAGGACTAGAAGGCTATCAAAATATTGTAAATATTTTCTTTCCCATCTCACTATGAATTCATGATTCTTTTGAAACAGACAGATGACTACAAATTAAATATATTTTAACATAATCATATCTTATATCTTACCTTCTGAAAGGCTATTCAAAGAATATTCTTTCAGTCTGCAGTAGGATTTTGGATGTTATTTCCTCCCTGATGCTGAATTTTCTCTTTTCTCTGTGTTTTATACTGTTCACTTGAACAATACCTATGGTATGCTTCCATTCACTTTTCACACACAAAATAAATTATTAATTCATTTATTTTTGTTGCTTTGTAAGACATATGGGCCATTGTCCTACCGTAAATTAACTATACTTCTTTGTCTTTTATTTAATCTATAATACAGGTAGATACCACATTATTACTGATCTCTGCACCCTGTCATATCCCCAGATGAAGTAATATCCTAGGAAGTCTTTGAAAAACAGGCTTTTCATCTTTTCTAATTCCTGTTCTGCTCTTGGCTAGTTAGAAAGTAGTAATGAAAAAAATCTGCAAACGTTTCAAAATTTCTTCCATGCTACATTTCAGCAAAACTTATGCACATTAATATTTTTTTTCTTCAATGCTAAGGACAGCATCTTGAGTCTCATAGATATTTCAGAGGAGGCAGAGATTAAAAGGATTTTTTTAGCTTGCAGTAAGTAATGTAGATAGACAAAGAGGGTAAAGCCAGGGTGAAAACCTTAAAATATTTAATTGTACAAATTGGAAGAGAAGAAAAAAATTGGAAAAGAAGAGGGAGACAGAACAAAAGAAGCAAGGATACAGAGGGAGGGAGGAAAAACAGCAAGGAAGGAAGGAAGGAAGGAGAGGAGTGATCACATGAGAATTATTTGTCTTAATTGCTTATTGGACAGTCTGGGGATCTAGTAGCAGACCTTCATACTGAGCTGGCATAGAACAGAATGGAACAAGGCTGCTATTGCTGTGTGTGTTTGTGTGAGTGCTGTGTATCCTGTGTTAATTTGTTCACTGGCTGTACTTGCAAGTGGCTGTGTATTGCACAGATGTGATTTTGTGTGTCTAGGGAGAACATAAACTTGCCCTCTCTACTGGTGAGACTTAGGGTCAAGGAAGTGAAAAAACCTTGCCTTTTCCCAGTTACCAGATTCAACAATACCTAACTAGTCTACTCTCCATTTCACCCTATGTATCAGATTAATTGTGTCATTATCATATTTTTAAATTCACGATAACTACTTCATATTCCATGCCTCACAGAAGAAATGAGTTAGAAAAAGAAAGTTAAAAAATTGTACTTTCAAGAACATAACAAAAAAACCCCATGGCTTATTTTTATAGATTTTCCTTAAGATCAACTTTAAGTAGAATTCTGTATAGTAATTGTAGAAAGAGTACAGAGAGAAAAATCTGCACACAACTTCAAGGAAGACAAATATATTGTGCCTTTTGTAGTAGGGTATGTACTCTTAAGTATGTTCCAGTGCTAGGGAAATAAGTATCCAGGTGTTGAGTAAATAAAGAGTCCCAAACTAAAATGAAGACAGGAGTTTAAAAATACAGACAGAAAGAAACAATGAATAATTAACACAGGTTAAACAAGTACTTGAAATTGTTTGTTATGGAAATTTACCTTGCCAATTGCAAGCAATACTCACTGGGGATTTGTTAAATGGATCAGTGAAGGTGTTGCAAATTTGGACTGCTAAGAGGTAAGAGCTGCCTGAACCAAATCTGAAAAATGTCAAACATCTCTTAAGTGGAAAGGATTCCAGCACTGTTTTACCATCCTTGTCAGCAATATGGATGGTGGGATTGAAGCCCTTAGCAGGTTTGCCTGACAACACCAAGCTGTCTGGTGTGGTTGACACACTGGATGGAAGGGCTGCCATGCAGAGTCTCCTTGAGGGGTGGCCCCATGAGAACCTCATGACAGCCCATGAGAAACTTAAAATGTCCAACAAGGTCAAGTGCAAGGTCCTGCTCCTGGGTCAGAGCAGTCCCAAGCACAAATATAGACTGGGTGGTAAATGAATCGAGAATAGCGTCGAGGAGAAGGACTTGGGGATGCTTGTGATGAAAAGCTCAAGGTGACACAGCAGTGTACACCTGCAGCCCCAAGTGACAACCACTTTCTGGGCTGCATCAAAAGCAGTGTGACCAGCAGGTGGAGGATTGAGGTGAGTCTCCCTCTCTAGCCCATTCCTGAGAGACATTACCTGGAGTACGTGTCCACCTTTAGAGCTGCCAACACAGGAAAAATATTAACCTGATGGAATTAGTCCAGAGAAAGGACATTAAGTTCACCACAAGTCTGGAACACTCACTTATGAATAGTGGCTGCAGGATTTGGGGCTGTTCAACCTGGAGAGGAGAAGAATCAAAGGGATTTTATCCAGGGTATTGCTCAACATATTATAACATTTTAATTTGTCACTAGAGACCGCGACACAAAACACGCAGACACAGCAACTGCAGTCAGCGAAAGGTGGAGAAGAAGTTTAGTTTATTTTGATTCACACATTATATAGAGTTTTCAGAACAGCTGTGGATTGGATAGAGAGGTCACCACCTCTCCAACCACACTGGTCAATAAAAGAGTCTATCAGCCTTTCTCCTCCCAGGAGAAGGAATGAAAAACAAAGAGATAGTTAGCAAAACATCTGCGTGTTTACATAAAACATCGTGAGAAACTTTATCATAGAAATTAAAACATCAGAAGGCTAAAACTCAGGGCGACATAAATTGGTCTAAGCAGAGTGAGAACTGCCTGTGGCAATGTGCAGGACAGCAAAAAATCCACACTGGAAGAGTTCTCTTACACAAACCAGGAGTTTCATTGTGGAGGTCTGAAGTGTCATCCATCCCCTGACTGACATCTGTTCATGCCCACATATTCACAATGTCTTGCTGATGGTGACTAGAGCCCTAAATAGAATTTTCAGTGTATCGTCTAAACTGAGATATGATATTAGCTAGATAGTAACAGCATATGTTTTTGTCTGTCAATTAACATATATCTCCTAATATTACTATGGTATCATATAAATTATGGAGATTAATGGACTTGCTCGGATATTGCTTATGAAGGCAGAAATATGAATAGGAAATTTTAACCAGAAGTTTGCTATTATTTTCTGGGATTAATCTTCTGTTGCAACACAAGTTATTTATCTTATTATGCTTTACAGAGCAGTGGTAGGTAAAGTTTAAACATTTTCATAGATTGAAATTTTACTTTAGTTCATTGTAGAAAATTGATTTTGTCCTTGGTGTTAATTTTAAAAAGAAAAATGTAAAAGAATCTAAGTTGCAAATTTGCATACAAAAACAAATGTGCAAATATTTTCATGAAGAAAGTCACTAATGCAAGTATGAAAATTAACTGCTTTGGTTACCAGACAGCACTTGGACTGACACAAACTAGAGCAGAAGTGAGATTACTTTACATAATTGCAGACACTCTGAAAAATTTCAAATTCAAACTGAAATTGTATGGAACATCATGAGCACATTTTCATGTTGGGGCAGACAGGTAATTTCACCATAAAACACAGAAAAGTAATTCCAGGAAAAAGTAGATGAATCTTTTAAAAGAAGAAATGAAATACTGTATTCATTAAATCATTGCTAATGTAATAATGAATTTTAATTAGACTCAGGAATTAACATATGCATGTTAAGTTCAGAAAGCATGCAAAGAGTTTCTCACTTCCCTTCTTCACTTTTTTAATGCAAAAATCCATGTGTAGAAAGTCAAGGACTGCAAGTATAAGGGTTGATGAAACAGTTGCGCTATGGTAAACGACATGGAGAAAACAAAAGTGAAAACCCCACTTTTTTTTTCAACTCAGGACTATTCTCCAGACAGCAGTTATTGTGATTAATTATTAGCAACTATTAGCAACTATTCTCAATAGTATTTATATGCTCTTGTTAAATCCTTGTGTTGTTTATTAATATAACAAAATAAAGAGTAAGTACAGCTCATTATTGTGATTATAAACATAATATAATCACAAATTCTTAAAATACTAATTTGTTTTTGTTAAATCTTTAGTTATCCAAATCAAACTTCATTCATTTTCATACTGTAGCTTTAAACACTCTGTCAATCTCAATTTTTTTCTCTGAAATTATATTCCATGACTGAAAACAAAATTGTATTTTATCCAAAGTATTTCTATAGTCTTATTTTATGACCTTTATAATTTTTTCCCACTTTTTCCATATGTACCTTAATGATAATAATTTTAATATTTCCTTTTCTATTGACATAATAAGTGACGGATTACATGGAGGAGAAAGAGGCTTGGGCAGCTGAACTAATTAAAGCACTTCCAAAGCTGGCTGAGTGAAATACTACAAATACATGTATCACCATCTGCTTGCTTATTTATCTTACTAGTAGCACCATTGTTGTCTTTTCATAATAATTTTCTAGCAAAGGTAATATTTGTTTCTGTACTTAGCACCTATACATATTTGCACCTACCATGATACATTTAGCAAAGTGTTGTGTATTATCTCAGCATTTCACCTATTCCATACAGTTATCTCAGAAAAAACCTCTCTGTCCCTCCTCCAAACTTCACATTCGATATAACAAAAGGCTATTCTATATAGAATTTAGATATCTATATATATTCTATATATATATTTATATTCCATATAGAAGCTTCCTTTTTTCCTTACCTAGCAGTACATTATTTTAGCCTCCTGTATCTTCTTTTTTGGCCTTTTTTTAACTAGTGCTTGCTTGGTTGGTAGCTTTGCCCTTGGGCAAGGGTTTGATGAGCTTTTGAATGGGCATGATGCCATCCAAACAGATGTGATCGAAAATAATCAGCCAACAGGCCCTCTTGTATGTATAAAACACATTTGTAAAGGGCAAAATTCTAATCTGGAAATGTTCAAATAACTGCTTACGCTATGTAGTATTTGGATGAAGAATCTACCATTGTTGATCTAGTTCTGAACTCTACTTAAACAATTTGCTTTCAGGGAAAACAAGGGAAAAGTTTTTGAGGTCACACAGAGGAGCACTTTATAGTATGAGAAACAAAAATCATCTTGCTAATAAAGCAAAGGGTTCCCCCTTCTTTTATTTTTTTGTTTTGCTGTTTTTTCGGGGTTTTTTTTTTCTGAGTAAGAAATTTCATGCAGTGTGACAAATCTGGTTTCTAAACTTTAGTTTCAGGAATAGTGAGTTACATAACAGTTTAAGCATTCACATTGACTTTCACCCATGGGAGGGAGTCAGCACTGGGACAGGGATAGAGGGGGAGTCCTCCCCCTGAGGAAGGAGGAGCAGCACAGACAGCCTGTGATAAGCTGACCCCCATTTCCAATCCCTCTGCACCACTGAGGGGGAGAAGGTAAAAAACTCACTACTAAATCTGAGCCTGAAAAGAAGGAAGGGTGAGCAGAAGGTGTTCTAAGATGTAGTTTTTATTTCTCATTATCCTACTCTGATTTGATCAGCAATAAGTTAAATTAATTTCCCCGTCTTTTTTTGTCTGTTTTGCCTATGACTGTAATTACTGGATGATCTGTCCTTGTCCTTATCTCAACCCATGAGCCTTTCGCTGTATTTTGTCTCCCCTGTCCAGTTGAGGAGATGGATGATAGAGTCTCTTTGGTTGGTCGCTGGCATTAAGCCAGGGTCAACCCACCACAAGACTTAACAAATAAGATGAGATAAAGATTTAACTAAAATGTTAATTTAATAAATGATTAAATAAATAAGATCGGTTGGTGTGGTGGCTTGATTTTCCCTCATAATGTTGTACTCTCATTATATTTGTATTTGTGTGCATAAGCTTAGGGTGATCCTCCTTTAGTCCTGATTTTAGTTTATTTTTATGATTTTTAAGATCTTTTTATTTCATATAAATGCTTGCTAGCCACTGCTTCCTCCCATGACTGTGAGTCATCTTCTCCCTCTCTTGATGTACCTTTTTCAAAACTCTCATCACCAGGTTGACCAGGTTGATAAATTTTTCCCTACCTGCAGATTCATAACTGAACTGAATAATAAGGAATAATTGAATAATCGAATAATAAGGATGACTCCTCATACAGACCATAAGCATCTACACCTAGACTCCCAAATTTCCAAGTCTCTAGGTTGTTGCCCAATGTCTCAGTAAGTATTAACTTTAGAGTAGACTCCAGTGTTCCAGCTTCAGCTATAACTGAGTGTATTGACTATCATTGTTAATTATAATAAAATTTGAGAGACCTGGATATCATGTAGATATTATATTCAGTGTTCTCCTCAGGTGTTCCCAAAGCATGCAACACCATCTGGAGTGTCCTAAATTATCCATCTTGACCTCCAGCTACTAACTTGGAAGCATGTTGATATATCCTCTATATTCTGTGACAAATCTGCTCTGTTTTCTAAGGCAGGTTACTCCTATCCTCAGTAGATAGGAGGATAGGAGAATCTACTGAGGGTAGGGGTAACCTGCCTTAAGGTAGCTGGTTTGAGCTGTTAGAGACCTAAATCCCACACTTCATGTTTTCAAGGGCCTAAGAACTAAAGTAGACCTTGAAGCTATTATTATCCTAGCACTGGGAAAGAAATTGGGAGAAATAAGTCCTTCTTTATTTTGCCTTAGACCTATGTTTTCCAGGCAGACGGAAGCACAGTTCCAAAGGGGACACAGATCTCCAATTGCTTGCTCAACCAGCTTAGGATCTTGAAGCTGCAGACATCCATTACCTGAACTAAGGCACATGGAAAAAACTCACCAGTTTAGGTATAAGCACTTGACACAGGCATTTGGCTGCAGCAGAGCGTGAAGATAATAATGAATATAAACCCATGAGAAAATGGGCTTTGAAAGTCCTATGGAACAGACAACAACATGTTTGCTGCATTTTTTTTTTAGTAGAAAACCTTACAATTCTGCAAAATACTACCAAGCAATATAATAATAGAAGCACAGACATAATTTTTTTTTCACTCTTTCAGTTAAAAAAATGTCACTTTATAGTTTAGCACTTACCTAGCATTTTAAAACTCTAAATCTCTTTGCAACCCTATTTCAATATTTGTTATTGTCATTAGCTAACAAATCAATAGAACATCTGTGATTATTCCCACTATTGATGTAATCTTAGGATCAGCAGATATTTACTACTCCTAGTCTTGATTTTTCTTGAAAATGCAAAAATGAAAAAATGCACTTTCACTGACTCCCAGGTACTTCTATCTGTTACTAGACAAGGTAAACTAATGAAGAAACAAACCCTAATGGTGCAATAATTTTATTTTAGAACAATCATTTCATTTATGTGAGCTAAAATTATATAATTGTATCTAGGTACATTTTTGGTGTCCAAATCAATGTTAAAGAGAAATATGCATTTTACCAATTGATTTTTCACACAAAATAAATATATTTGTTGTGCTTGTTCACTACGTGAGTAGCTGAGTACGGATTCTGTTACTTTTTTTGCAGGAAGTTTCTTTTTCTGATGTACAAATACAATGTAAATGAACAATACATTAGGTCAGAATGTTTTCTTTTTTTTAACTTGCTGTTTCATTAAACCAAATGGCAGAATCTTTTTTTTACTTATTGCATCACTCCTCACCACTAAATAATTTGCCAAAGGTTGGACATTCAAACTGGACTTCACTTAAGAGAAAGAAGTGAGCAACTTAAAGGAAAATACCCCAAACATTGTGGTTTGTGATAGTTCTGTCTTAAGAATAAAAGCTCCTATATGAAATTTAGATGAAGTTTGAAACCTTGAATATTGCCATGAAGCTAAAATGTCATTCTTAAGCCAACCACAATAAGCAGCAATGCCTTCATCAAAAGCAATTCTGTAAAACCTTTGTTCAGAAATATTTATGAAAAGTATTCAGTTAAAAGGAAACTTTTGTTCAGTCTTATATACATGTTTTTCAGTCCATTTGGACAACGAATTAGGAATCCAGTGAAATTTTATTCAGGAAAAGAACTGTATCATTTATCACAAGTAGAAATGGCTTAATCGTAATGTTTTGTCATTATTTATTGGCCTCTCTCAAACTCATAAATCTGCATTCTTAGCTCACAGTTCTCTTAATCTTTAACTGGTTAACTACTCACAGCCCTTAATTAGTTTCCCATTTAAAAGCTTTTGGATTCTTGGCAGACCTTCCAGATCCCTTCTGCATTGAACAAAAACACCCACCAACTCCATTCAGTTATTATATTTCCTATTATAGATTTTAATGCCTGACAAGAAGTTAATCCTTCTTCAGCCAGAGATTCCATGGCTCCTTAGAGAGTGTTAGTACAGACATTTATATCTGCTCTTCCTCTTGTGTTACAACATGAAATCTGTATTGCCTGCATCCCACTGAGAGCTGCTAAAATCGCTTTTTGTGCATTTTAAGCCTATAGGGTGGTGTGTTGTAATAGTAAATCATTCTGGCCAGGCTCACTGCAGGCTGTTTCCTGGGTATGATGGTATGGTATGATGAAAGCAGTTAAATGAAATACAGCTCTGGTCTGAATTGAACAGAAATATTGAAAAAGGAAAGGCAGAGGGGAAGATATTGCAAGTAATACCAATCTCTCCTTTCTCTCTTCATTGTCACTGAGATTGGGTGAATTCTTAAAGTAGGTATAGGAAAAGCCACCCAGCACTTGACAAATTTTTTCTTTATCTCCTTGCCTCCTCAGCATCCCACCAAGGTAAGGGTTGTTTTCCAAGCATCCTAAGGAATGTGGATTGGTGTACTACTGGCAGCTCTATAAGAGAACAGCAGACCCAAAAGTGTCTTTTGCTGCTGTCCTTCATCAACAACAGAGTGACAATGTCAAGGGCCAGGAATCATGGATCTTTTACTTTTTCATTATGTACATTGGTCAAAGGATTTACCTGATGAAGTTACACCTCAGCAGAAGAAACTGGGGGCTTAACAGGGAAGAAAAAGGTGTGGGGAACTAAAAGATTTGAAGTACAAAACCTCTTTTAATTATATCTGAGGACTGACTATACTGACTATCTGAGGACTGTCATCTTTTTATGCACTGTTTCTTCCCATTTTCATTAATACCATAGAATTCCTTCTTGTCTCAGTTTTAGTATCTCTCTGCTCCATGTCCCTCTAGAAACTCTGGTTTTGTTTTCTATTTATAAAAGGTTCTGTCTGAACTAGACTTCAACAGCCAGCATTTTGGAAGCAGGAAACCTCTCTGTCACTCAGCCATATCCTTTTAGCAAACATCCAGCACATATTAAATAAAGAATTTATATAGAGAATTTTAATTTCTTACTGCATTTGGTTTATGTAGCAATGTTTTTTCCTGTTATGTAGCAGGATGAAGGCTTAAGCCATGGCTTTTGTGAAAAGACTGGGAGTTGTTCCTGTGTCCAACAGAATTGATTTCAAGATGGACCCTTAATTTGTCAAAGCCAAACCTATCAGCAATCCTGGTGGAGCCTCTGTGAAAACATATTTCAGAAAGGGTAAAACCTGCTGTGCAGCAGCTGTGTGAGGAAGGAGTGAGAAACTATGGCAGAAACTCTGCAGACACCAAGGTCAGCAAACAAGGAGGGACAGGAGGTGCTCCAGGTGCCAGAGCTGAGATTCCCCTGCAGCCCCTGGTGCAGACCACGGTGAAGCTGCTGTGCCTGTGCAGCCCATGGAGGACCAGAGTGGAGCACAGATCTACCTGCAGCCCATGGAGGACACCACACCAGAGCAGATGAATGTGCCATAAGAATCTACATACCAGGAATAGCCCACGCTGGAGCCTGCTCCTGGCAGGAATTGGGGCATGTGATGAGTACACACAGGGTCAACTTTTCCTGCAAGAACTAAGTCTGTGGGAATCCATCCCAGAGCAGTTCTGGAAGAGTTGCAACCTGTGGAAAGGACCCACATGGGAGAAGTTTGTGAAGGACTCAATCTTATGGCAGGGGCTCCACACTAGAGCAGACAAAAGAGTGAGAAGGAAGGAGTAGCAGAGACAAAATATTATAAGGTGACTCCAACTCACTTTCCTCATCCATCCCGCACCACTAAAGGCAGGAGGACGTAGAAAATTTATCAGTACGATTGAGAGAGGGAAGAAGAAGGAGGATGAGAAATGTGTTTTCAGTTTTATTTTATTTCTCATTATCCTACTCTCTTATTAATCAGCAACAAGTTAATCTCCATCAAGTCAGATTTGTTTTGCTTATGATGGTAATTGATTTTGATTCACAAGCTTTTGACCATATTTTCTTCCCTTTTCCTGCTGAGGTGACATAGCTTTGTCAACAAAGGTAAAAGGGTAAGTTGTGCTACAGTCATGGCAGTATGAAAAAGAATGGACATAGGTGTAACCCCAAACTGCAGAGTATATTCTTAAGGATGGGATGACTATGAATGCCACAACAGTCAGAGTCAGTAATAGACCAAACAGTCCCAGAGGAAAAAAAAATCGGACTCATCTTCAAGAATTCAGGTTTTTTGGGGGTTTTGGCCTATTTAAAAAGCAATTACATCTTTAATGGAGTTAAAAGATCAGGAAATAAAAGAGAAATGTGCAAAATATCTTTTTCTATGATGTAAAACATTTTACTCTGACCTGAACTGGCCAGTTTGTTTTTTACACACACAGAGGATTTCTGATGGAACCCTAGGTAATATTTGAAGAAAGGGGCCATCTCGGAACTTTAGAGAACCAGCATAGACAAAAGACATTTGATGACTGTAGAAATCACCTGATTTTGCTAAAATACCACAACTATGATACTAGTTGAACAAATGGCAACAGCAGCAGAGAAGGAATCAATATAACATCAACTTTTATGACCTCTTTCTTGTGAAGTCTGTGCAAGACCACTATCTCTTTAGTCCTGGGCTGGATATTTTTCAGAAGAGATGGAAAGTTACAAAGGAAACAATATTGAATTCATAAAAGTTTTAGTGGTGTACTAATATATTAAATAATAAATCTTCCATCATAAGAAGTTAGAATTTCAATTTCTTTTAGCTCTGAAAGAATGTGCATTGTTTTTGAGGGTTAAACTGCTTAAACATGTTGTTTTCTCTTTGTTTTTAATGCATTATATTTTATTTTTGTAAAATTTTGTTGAGTTTTTAATTGTAGAAATCCTTAAAAATATAAAGAACATGCATTCAAACAAGCTTGTATAAACCATACAGGAAGTGAGGAATTTACATCTAAATAACTTCAAATGCAAAGACTGAAATTTATTCTTGCAGTTTTGCTGTTGCTATGATTGATGGAAAGTTTCTTTGTAGTAGTAAATGCTGAACGTTTACAGGAATTTTCTTCTTTTTAGGAAACTTGCTCCATTCAGACTTGTCTTTTTACTGATATTTGATTTCAAAGAAGAAGAAAAAAGGACCTCTTCCTCCTGAGTACTTCAACAAATCCGACTTTTAGCATTGGTTCAACTCTTTTTAATTCAGCACTTTATTTCAAATAATTTCTTCAAGGCAATAATCACTCTGTCTCGTAATTCTCTGTAAATAGTTGTTGAACAGGACCATGGTTCAATGATCATTCATACATTTAAGGTTTCTCCTTTGGTTGTCTCACCTACTTCGCACATAAAACCAGTTTTCCTATTTTAGCTTCCAGGACAAAAGCTTTTTATACTTTTAATCACTAAAATGAACACATCTGATAGCATCTTTGATTTTCTTCCCTATTAGATTGTAATAATCTGATCAGTTTCTCATCTGCCCTTATTACTGTCACTAATTCTCTAAAGATATTTTGTGTCAACAGGCTTATCTGCTTGAAAATGCCATTCATTATGTTCTATATTCTATTATTTGAAATGTCATCTAAAGTCTGAGTCCTGTGAAGTTACTGTAGTGTCTTATCTAACAGTGACTGATCCACATTATTCATTCCTCTGGAAAAGTCGCTGACACACTTTGTCGCTCACATCTTCAGCATTCTTGTAAATGCCAGTAGAATGAATAAGTTAATGCTCAATATGTTTTTCACTTGTTCTTCTCACCCTTCTTGTAGATGAGTTTTCTCATTTGCTCATGCTTGCACTTTTCTGGAATCGATGTTAAATATCTTCTGGATGAGATGTAACTTTTGTATTTATCATATTTCTTGCAAGACTGTGGAAGACTTACATTATTTATTCCACATTATTTCCCCTTTCTGCTTTCATACTTGTCAAGCTTTGTACTGATATTTTCACTTTTTCTCTCAAGAATTCTGAGATTTGCTTTTCTTCATTTATTTGAGGTGTGCCTCTCCAGAGAGAATGATCTCAAGGCTTCTTCCAAGTCCTGTAATTGCACATTGTATGGCTTTCAAAATCTTCTTTCCATCACTTATTCATTTCTTATCCGTAGTAATTTGTCAACACTTGTCTCTCACTGCCAGCATCTTCAGTTCAGGCTCCAGTCATCTGCTTTATCTCATCACACAAGGCCTGAGGCTCATTTCCTCTCCTATATTCTTTGGCTACTTTGCATACTTTGCTTATTGTTTGCATACTTTGCTCCTGTATTGAATTTGTTTTGTCTATTTACTGTATCTGCTTTCAGACTTAACTCTTACATTTTTATTCCAGTTCAATGTCTTTTAACTGTTCATCATTTGATGCCTCATCTATTATCTTTGTCTCTTTAGTTTATAATATTGTTTCTCTGGCTGCTCCTCCAATATGTCTGTTTTCTAGTTGTCTTGTGTTCACCACTCATACGACTGCACCTGCAGAAGGGCCTGGTACTGACACACACAAAGCACACACAGATGGAGGAAAGCATTTGCAAACTGAAAAAGTTTAACAAGTGGCCACAAAGGTGCCTGAAGTCTTGAGTGGAGAGATCAAGAGCTCTGGGTTTATTCATCCTGAAGAAGACACCTAATTCCTATGCCCTGCCCTCAGAAAAGGCACTTCCTTTTCTTTAGATGTCACTGAGTAGTAGAAGAGAAAAAAAAATCAAATTCTTCTGAGGTTCACAGTGAAAGGGTGATGAGCCACAGGAAACAAGTTGCAGCAAGAACAATTTCAAATAGATATAAAAACAAACAAGCAAAAATTATAGTGACAGTTGTGAAAAAGTGAAATAGGCTTCTCAGAGAGGTTGTGAAGGCTCCTTTACTTGGAAGATTGGCACAGCTCTAAGCAATCTCAGATAACGTGACATTATTCTGTCCAGGGAGATGTCTCTCTCAATCTAAGTTATTCCATATTTATGCAAAGTACAGTTCTGGAATGCAGTTATTATTGAAAATTTGTATGTAATATTATAGCCTCAACTTTGTGAAATGTGTTTTTAAGGAGCGAATAAATAGCACTGATCAGAATACAATCAACACAAATGCAGACAGGGAAGTTAAGCAGCTAGCATCAATCTATCTTCCTTCAAGTTTTACAAGACTGGCTCCTACACAGCACTACAGTTTTTTCCTATTAAGGGCCCAAGTTAATAACTGATCAGTGGTAGTCTCTATGTGAGCATGAATAGATGAAAGGGGTTAATGATGTTGTACTGGAATTCATGAAGTCTCAGGTTTGGGGTGGTGCATGGAGATTGTAGAAAATCAGCATATGGCTTATACAGTTTTGGACATGATTCTCTGATAAATCTACAGTCATTAAGGAGCAGTCCCAAATATATAACCTACCAGTAGAGAAGAAAGTCTTTTAAAGCTAAATTGTTTTTCTTAAAAAAATACACAAAGCAACACAGGTACACTGTATCCTGGAAAACAGTGCATAACCTCCATTCTATATCTTTCTATTCTACATTATGATGAATGATACTGATAATCTTGAAGTTGTATAATTTATTATTCTCAGTGTTTGGCTTTTCTTAAAACGTGATATAATTTCACACTAGAAGTTCTACAGATTCCCCTTAGGAAACACGGTATAACTTCTAGTTTTCCTTGAAGTTAGCAGCAAAACTTGCTATGAAAATATAAAGATTTGTTATTTCTCCCACTGATGATAGTTAACCTTCATAATCAATAACAGTATATGTTTTCTTGACAGATGGCATTTGTTCTGTGAGCTCCCCAAGCATCACGTAAACCCCAAGGTTTTTAGATTATAGAGGTTAAGTCTTAATGCTTAGACTTTTCTCCCTATTCACTGTTGTCAGACACCATGAGAACAGACCTGTGTATGTAAAGGGATTTTCATTAGGAAAACATGGTGAAAAATATTTTATTTAATTAAAGGTGGAAGGTGTTTCAAAGCCATTAGCTGAAAATGTTCTTGAAGTCTCACAGTTTCTTAAACTTCCATTTTTCAAATCATGACATACCATTAAATTTACACAAAAGATCCTATCCCTCATTGAAATGCGGGGTGGAAAAAGTGCCTATACATTAGGATGTACTAAAATATTGTTATTCAATATTGCTAGAAATTTATAAGATATATTTAATATTTCATTGAAACATGAGGTTTTAAGAGTGTATTTCATGCAGTTTCCAAGGATTTTTCTAGAGAAATATCCTTATGGATGTTTCTCATATTTTTCTCTAGATTTCCCCCATTCACTACATCTAGAGATTGTGACAGATAAACCTTTGCATTTAAATATTATGGCTGGTTGCATCTGTTTTAAGAATGTTGTTCCAACAAGTACAGTGTTATGCAGCATTTAATTAATTTGGTTTGGATACGTGCAGTACTACTCCCAGGAACTACAACATCCAGAAATAGCTGGAAGGACATTAATCGCTTATCTAAACATGAAAATAAGTAGAAAGTGAAGCATGAAATTACTTTCTGTACACTATATACTAAGTTTGTCATCAATATGCTGATGTAAGTATGACAATGCTGTTTATTTGGACCTGTGATCATTAGCCTTGACTCTTGTTGAATGTGTTTTAGCAAACATTACTTGGAGGTAAATCCATGAGTATATTGTATGTATATTAATTAGGTTGTCTCATTTATTGTGGTGGACAAAAATCTTTTTCTTCCACCATCTAATTTTAGATGAGCTAAACCCAGCATAAAACAAACAGAGTAAGTTTTTTTTTTCCTTACTTGCTGTTCAATTTATTAGGTCATAAATAGCAATAAAAACTGCTTATTTTCCTTAAAGTGTTCCCTTAAAATGTCGGGGTTTTATTTCAAAGTGAACGTGCCCATTTCTACTCTTACAAAGATATTCAGAGAACACTACGTGTTTAGCCGTGTGTCTGAGAAAAACTCATCCTGGTGAGGATGCAGCTGGAGTCCTGTGCCTTGCTCTGGATCCCTCACTTCAAGGAAGACATTGAGGTACTAGAGTGTGTCCTCAGAAGGCCAACAAAGCTGGTGAGTGGACTAGAGAGTAAATCCTGTGAGAGCAGCTGAGGAGGCTGTGGTTGTTCATCCTGAAGAAATGGAGGCTCGGGGGGCACCTTGTTGCTCTCTACAAATACTTGAAAGGAGGTTGCACCCAGATGGAGTTGGTCTCTTCTCCCAGGCAACCAATGACAGGGCAAGAGAACATAGACTTGAGCTGCACCAGAGGAGGTTCATATTAGACATCAGGTGGAATTTCTCCAAGGAAAGGGTTGTTAAGCATTGGGATGGACTGCTCAGGGAGGTGGTGGAGTCACCGTCCCTGGAAGTGTTCAAGTAAAAACCGACTGTGGCGTTTAGTGCTATCATCTAGTTAACAAGGTTGTGATCAGTCAAAAGTTCCCAGAGATGTTTTCCAACTTAAATGATTTTGTAATTCTGTTTGGAACAAAACACTCAAATAAGTAGAAAAAAAATGTCTATTTGTGTAGTTGCTTATACACTACATCACTTTACATCTTAAAACAAAACAAGGTCTGATATAGAGATAATTGTAGTTTTAACATTCTATCACCTCATCAGTTGGAAATATAATCATCAGGATGTGAGGAAATTCTTGAAAATGGAAATCCAAAGTTTTTTCAGTTGCTGTGGCTGTAATTCTTGAATTTTGGTTTCTTCTGTGTGGGTCCTTTAAGTCTTACACTTCCATGCCAGAGTTGTACATATAAATAAATAAATAGATAAATAGATAAATAGATAAATAGATAAATAGATAAATAGATAGATAGATAGATAGATAGATAGATAGATAGATAAATAAATAACTAAATAATATATATATATATATATATATGTTTCATAGAATGGCTCTAGATAACCATATTTAGGCAACAGAATCGTTGTCCTGTGTTCAAAGAACCTGAAACTTTCCTTCCAGTGAATTCCAGTGTCTCTGCAAAATAAACAGCCTTTATTTTTCTTTCTTTTGAATTTTTATTAAAAAAGACAAGGAAGGATGAAAAGACAAAAATCTTTCAAGTTTATTTGATATCAGGTTTTTTTACGTATGTCTACCTACATACGTATAATTAATATAGGTGTTTTCCCTTAAATACAGTAAAATGTCTTAAATTCAATTAAAACTATAATCAATAATCAGTTTTGTTCTCAAGAGAATAAATGGGATAGGAACCTATTTCTTATTTTTTCTCTGTTTTTTGTTTTTTCTACTTTGATATCTCTTTCTATAGCATATGTTCACACATCAAGTATTCCCAGTATGGATAAAATGTCAAAGACCTTTAATACTTTTTTTTTTTTAATTGAAAAAAAGGTTAGTCTTGCATCTGGAACAAATTTTCCAGGCTTATAGTATGAAGTCCTTGTCATTAAATTTCTTCTGGCACTTTTAGTGTTTTGACAAGGTTACTTTATTTTTAAGAAAATGGTTATTCAAAAAACTTTTATAATGTCTTTCTGAAAGTTCTGGATGGAGTGAAAAAAAAACATCTCACAACAGAAACCATATTGTATATACCCTGATTCTGTTTTTCCTAGTCTATTTTCCTCAAGGAAAGTATTCTGGAAATGCAACAGAGGAGACATCAGCAAAATGACTAACAATAGATAATAAAAAATAAAGTTTTGCACAGGGCTTAAACAAGTTCCAAAAGTTACAGTTGATTCATTGCCTTGATCATCAAAACAAATTAGTAGTTGAAAATGCAATGAAAGACATTACTGGGCTTTGATCAGTTTAACAGTTTTAAGACAAATTCTGTAAAGTATCTGCAGTCAATCAGTAGCAAAATGAAAGAGAGCTGCATGAATGTATATGTGAGGCATCATCAGAGCCACTTTCACATCAGCACAACTTTCATTGTATGATGAGCAGCCAGCCTTAGAGGGCTGGATAATCCTTTTTGACAACAAGCAGATCTGAACAGTTCATGTCTGTCTTAGTTCTCTCTTACAATATGGATAAATCAGTCCTCATGTGATCACAGCTTAAAAGAATGTGTGTTATTTTTAAAATGATGATTCTTGATTTACATCAGCTTGTCAGTATCAAAAACTCTCTATTGGTTTGGGTTTCTTCTCCAAGAAATCTTGCAAAATATTCTTTTCAGGAAATAGGGGGAAAATCTGTCTTCATCGAAGACTTAGGTTTGCTTCTGTGCTCTGTCTTTTCATTTTACCAAAATCTATGTGCTAACAGCTACTGCATGATACTTTTAAGACATTTAATGTCGTGTTTATACACATATATTATGAGATGCAGCAAATCTGAAATTCTTCTAAAGTTACAGAAGGTGTTTTTAAAAAGGATGTAGCCATCCCTGGTTTTGCCAGAACAAAGCATGAAGGTCAAATAGATACGGACTTTGGGGAAAATAAGCAAGGCCGATGTTTTATCATCTTACTTGTTTTTTATCCATACCATGCAAAGTCTGAGTCAAGCATTATTCTGAACTGTGTTATAACTTCTCACTTTGTATTGGAACAGCAGATACCACATGATAATGTTTAAGACCAGCTGACAGAGTTGGTGTCAAAATTTTATTGCTGTTTTTTAATTCTTAAAAGTGACTTATAAGAAAGCCAGACTTTGTATCATGGTGTGCAGTAACAGGACAAGGGACAATGTTTTTAAGCTGAAAAAGGATAAATTTAGATTGCAAATAGTGAAGACATTTTTTACAATGAGGGCAATGAAACTGTGGAACAGGTTGCCCAGGATGTTAGGCATGTTCACATCATTGAAAGTTCTCAAGGTTAGGTTGGATGGGCCTTTGAGCAACCTGGTCTAGTGAAAGATGTCCCTGCTTATGGCAAGGAGGCTGGACTGGATGATCTTTAGGGGTTCTTTCCAACTCAATTAAAATATTTTTTTTTTATGATGATGATGATATAATATGAGAACCATTTTATAAAAGATTAGAAAGATGAAGTCCATGCACCTTAAAACTGAACCTCTGTAGGTAAAGTTTTCATGTCATGTCAATTTATAATAAAGGAAGGAAAGAGATACCTTTCTGGCTATAATTCATAGATCCTATTTTGATAAATGCATAAAGTTAGTCAAGTTCCAGTTATGATTTTTAAAGCATCTAAACAAAAAAGGAAAAAAACAATGAGAATCATTACTAACAAATGCCCAATTATACCTAATCAACAAAATTAATTTGGTTAAAAGAAGACTAAAATTCACTTTCAGTAAATGCTGAATAGTGATTGCCTATTAAAAACACTAATGTCTTTTAGAGTGTTTCACTGTAATAATACAACCTGGAAGTTGAAATTCTCAGGAATGATTTCTTGAAATTTTGAGTTTAACTTGAAAATTCTGGAGTTTAAAATGAAGGCTGAAAATGTTTGCTTTAAATCTAATGCACAATATCTCAAAATCAATCTGTAATATTGAAATGAGTGTTTCTGATAGTTTGTTTTTCAGCTGGGAGGGGTTTTCTTACCTTTCTTCATGTGTCTGGCTATCTGCTACGTTACTAGTGATGCAATGTCCTGTTGTGATTGCTAAAGATAAATACTTCTGAGATTAATCCACGGTAAAATGGAAGGTTATAGAGGGGAAGGAGTAGCCAGCAAAAGCCCCCTTTTGTTCTTTACTCTGCAGGTGTCTGTGTGTATAACAGCACAATTCAAAGTTTGGTGGCAGGAGGAAGGTCCATGTTTACTTACTCCCCTCAAAATGAATAATCAATTTTAAAATATATTGTTATGTGGTAAAAGTAATTTTTTGGGAGAAACTGAGAGAATCACTTGTAAAACGGAGACTTATTGGCTTGAATAAAAAACATACATACACTAATTGGATATTAATCCAAAAGTGGGTTTATGTGCCTTTTTTCCTTTTATTTTTTGAGCAACATACTCTACCAGTAGCATTCTGTGCCACATGTCTGATGGCTAAAAAATCCCAAAGCTTTATCTTAACTGGCCTATAAAAATAATTGATTTCAGAAACAAGTGCTGTTTCTGTTTCATTGAGAATATCTGCAGAGTTTTATCCATCAGACCTCAGTTCCTCCTGGACTAAATAATTTATCTTTAATGAATTCCCTTTACTTTCTAAAATGTATTTTTTACAGAAAACAAACAAACAAACAAAAAAAACTCACACACAAAAAAAAGTTCCTTGATGATACCTGAACAAAAGTATACATGAAACAGGAGTTTTGTTAACCTTCTTGAAATGAAGATAGATTTATAATCATCTTGAAAGGAAGACAGATATAAGTGCAGTACTTTACTGTAAGAATTATTTTTCTTAATAGTAAGGGTATAACTAATCATGTTCAGATTAGGACATTGTCATTACAGATAAGGAGGACAGCAGTGATGTAAAAATATCCTTTTTATATAACAAGTTTTTATAAAGAAATCTTCACTTCAAAGTCAGGAAGGCAAAACAGAAATTAAAATTAACAGCAATGATGTCTGTGAACTAAAAATACATTTTATGAGAATGGTTTTTACTGCTGACCCTTACAGACTTTCAAAATTATCAGGATTTATACAAACTAATGTTAAAAGATATATGAAATTTGTTTTGTTCTTTACTAAAAGTTTCTAAGTCAGAATTAAAGAAAGGGTGGAAAAATTGAGAAAAGCCAAGTTTAGTCATATTGCAGGTTTAAACCCAGTAAAACCTGTGCCTCATTTATAGATTACCTATTTTTTTTATTCCATTAATATTAAAGTGACCTCTAAATCTAGGGGGGTTTTGTGTGCTTGTATGCATTTTAACTTTTATGTATGACATAGAAATGTATTTATGGACACAATTTATTTTTTTTTCAGGGATCATTGCATGCATAGGAAAACAGCCAGACTGCAAATCAAAACCCTCAGAGCAAAGGAAGACAGAAATATACATCTTTTAAGTGAAATATCACAAAATTCAGAGTATATTTTATTTCCAGCACCCTTGGTTAGATGATCAGATGATTTTTTGATTGCAATCAAATGCACCCAGCCAGGACTTAGATTGTACATGATTTTTTCCTCTGATTGGTTCATCTCTTCTTAATAGCTTGCAGATTGAACATTCATGGAACACATTGTAAGTGAAGTTATAATATCAACCTTTTGACTCACACTTAATGCTAATGGCAAAATTTCGACTTAATGGAAACACATTTAAACTGCAGGAAAATTAATGAGTTAATACCAGTGTTCAGAACCAAATACTCTGATTAATAGCTTCTGTAGTTTGTATATCATACCACCACAGCACTCCAAGTAAATATTTGAAAATGTAAATCATGTCTGAGTTATGTGCCAGCACCACATAAACCAAATGTATTACAGTATGCTGCATTTTTTTGTGTTCATACTACCCAAGGCATTACAGGGTTGCAGAATTCTGTCTGAATTACTTGATGAAATACTTTTGTTCATCATTCCTATTTGCAGTTTATTGAATGAAAGTTAAAATTTAGTAGAAATGTAGGCATTTCCTGGTCACATTTCTTTCTTAGAAATCTCAGTTATTACTCTAATTAAATTTTATTACTTAAAACAATTTGTTAGCAGAAAAAGAAAACAAAGGCATTAGGTCATACATTTGAATACAGTCTACATCTGTTTCTTTTAGAAGTTATTGTTTTCTGATAGAATTTTCAATCTTCCTTTAAATGAACTCATAATTCTTTAACAAGTCCTATGGATCCTACAGTAAAGCCATTATCTACCATTGCCATAATTAGTTTCTTGATTGATTGGAAAGATTCAGGCAGTTAATAAACTTGTTTTTGGGTTGGAGCTGTGGAAAACAGTGGCTTGTACCACATTGCATTAAGAACAAATATTTCAAATAAGTATTTTTGATGTTTCATTCCTATGACTGAATCTCTGGGTTGATAATGAAAATAGAAAATTTCACTGCTAGGCTGATTTAACTTCTACATATTACTACAAAAACTAATACACAAAGCCACAACATAAACACTGAATTTTGGTGTTTCCACCAAAATATAAACATCATATGCTAAGGGGAATTAATGTGGTTTTGAGAAGGTGCAGGATGTCAGATCATCTAATTAATAAAATCTGAATTGTTTCTCTGATATCCCAGCTTATGATTCAATATAAATGTTTTAATGAGGTTGAGAACCCAAGATTAATACATAAAAATGTCTTCAGGTTAAAGAGACAAAAGAATTCTAATTGCAGTGGAAACCAGGAAACCTGTTTTGAAATAACACTGGACATACCAGCTTACGTAAGAAAATAAACATTTTTCAAATGTTTATTCAAAAATGAGTTTTTAACTTATCATCTCATAAAATCCCATAAAACTTTTTTTCATAAGTCTGTAGTTATTTCTTCTTTTTTTTTCAAAATGCAATAGAAAACTGACTCAGTTGCTCAAAAAATGCCCCACCAAAACAGGAAGAAACAGATATTGTACTTTATATTTAAAATACAAATCAATTATACTATAATTAATACATATGATAGTAATAAATTTGCAGATTTCCTAGTTTTCATCAGAAGTTTCATAAAATTTAAGCACCGTGTCTTCAAATTTTAACGGAAATAAATACTCTGAATCCAAGTGTTGAAGGTAGGAAGTAGCACCATCTGGCTTAATATGTTGTATCAACACCATATTACTAGAAATAGGAATTTTATTCCGCATGAAAGAACATAAACAAAATTCAAGAATCTTAGGTTGAATTTGGAAAGGATATCCTTTGACTTCATTTTAGTAACATTATCCTAGTGATGGTTTCAGTAGCCAAAACCCCTCTTCATCAAAGAATCTTCACTGATTTTCTACAGGATTATACCCCGAGAAATTTGCTTGTGATGCAGCAGCATTATCAGAACTGGCATCAAGCTGTTGTTCCATCGCTCTGCTGATGAACTCATAACGTGTCCTATGTTATGTCTGCTTCTATTGTCTGGATATATTTTGATTTCTGAATCTCATCAAATATTACTAGACACCTGTACACCTGTAGATTTAGCTCAGATTTCCACTAGACTCTGTGAGCTTAGATAGTCTACTTTACATGAATACAGTTATACTCAGATAAAAAAATCTGAGGTGTCTAAAAATTGGTGCTTCGTCCCTGATGGAAATTCTGGCTTAATCTAAAAGAGATTAGAAATATTGGAGAAGGAAAAAATTAATTATTTAAAATATATTTTCAATTGTATTTTTGGGACTTTTTCACTTTTAGGTATTCCACTACTGCAAACTGGTAATCAATTGCTTTAAAATTAAGTGAAAGGTGAAATTAATTCTGAGGAATTGGACACTTAGGAAGGCACATTTCTTATGCACACAATTTACCATGAGGGAAGGCATTTGGATGAATATGAGACTTAATGTGACAGGAATAAGTGGAGAAAAGTTTGATTGACCTTCAAAACTGTAAAAATCCTGTATGAAACGTGGCTATTTGTGGAAAGCACATCTGAATGTAAAGAATCACAGTTTATGATATGTACGTCTTTATTGTGACTGCTTCACGCTAATTAAGAAGTCTCTATGAATTAACACCAGTAACATTTCTTTTAAACTCACAGTTTTTTAGAATACATAGAAAAAAATAGTTTAGTGTAGAATTATTGAATTATGTGAAAAAAAAAGTGCAAGAAAGCAATTAGTAAATATACTCTCTTGAGAAACTTTTAAAACACTTCTAAGTAGATAATGTAATTTTTTGAATAAAAAATACAATAAATATATCAGGCAAATGCAGGATTTGTCTGAAGACTGTTTAGACTTTATGGCTTCTTCATCCACTCCATCTGTATTCTGATATGCAAGGTTTTCACTTATGATTAAAGGTATGCAGTCAAATAATAATTTTGTCCTTCTAATTAATTCAATTTGGCTTCATTCATTTCAATTGCTTCTTTGAAATTCCAGACAAAATTATTTTAAAACTTACTTATGTAATAAATGTGCATGAAATCAGAAAGATGCTATTCATAGCTGACAGGAAATAAAAACAGAACGCAAGGAATAATTTTTTATCTAGAGGAAGCAATCAAAAAAGTTAACTTCTGGTAGAACCTAGGTTAGAATCAATGATGCTAGGCTATTTCTGCCACCTGAGAGACCATTTTGAAAATGCTTTAAAGAAGTAAATATCTTAAAAGTGGTGAGAGAGGTGAAAGTGGAGGCGTTAAGCTGAAGCATTTATTATGCTAGTTGTATGAGGATCTTAGCAGCAGCTAACTAACCTCTTTTTAGGGGTGAGAACCCAGTTTCTCACTTTTCCCTCATTTAGGAGGATGGAGTAGAAATGCAGTGACACTGAGTGAGGGGATATTTGTAAGGAATTTGATGGCGTGCTTACTTTTGGATATGCTTTTATTGAAGATATGTTAACTCTATAGCCGCTGAAAATGTTGAAATACTTATAGTTAAAAACGTGTGTTCCAATGTTTTTAGTATTTTATAGATTTACTAAAAGAACGTTAGGGTACACTTGAAACCCCCCATATAGTTATTTTTCTTCTTGATTACGATAAAAAAGAAAAATAATACTATTAGAAATTTATATTTCCCTCTTAGTTTAATATTCACTCAACTAATAGGAGAAAACCTACATCATTTAACAATTTTTGGTTCAGCTTTGTCATACATTTGTATTGGGTCTCTATCAGCCCTCTCACTTAACTGATAGTGTGTGAGTCTCCTGTGATTTCCATCTTGCATAAAGTTACACATATTGAATGTGGGTGTTTAAAGAATACTCATACCCTTTTCAGTTTTCAGCTGTTACCCACATGGTGTTCCTGATCTTTTTACATGCCACAGCTTGTTTACTGAACAGGCACTGCAATTTTCCACTTTAAAAGTTTTGAAGAACAGTGACAGATTATCTTAATTTTCAGTGCCCTTCAAAGGTGTGTCCTACTTAAATTCTATGACAAGCTATTTTAAAAACTTTTAAGCTGTGTAAATGTTGTTGAGGGTAAAATAGCAATCGATTATAGTTGTGTATCTGATATAATAAATATGTCTACAGCAGATCAAGATATGACTGTATTTTTACACATTTAAAGCAAACTTGTTTATTGTAATTCAGTCTTTTTTGTACTCAGTTACTCATGATTTTTAAACCTATCTTTACACAGTCTACACATATTAGCAACTCCAATATAATGAAAAAGTATTTAATTATGAATATTTTTCACTTTCTTAATATATAACTTACCTGAAAAATTCACCTCAGTTTTGACAAAAAAAATTTCTCTTGTTGTTTTCTGGGTTGTTTGTTTGGTTCTGGTTTTTTTCTTTTTTTATTTGTTTCTTTGCTTGTTTAAACATTGCTGGTTGTCTCAATGTTTGAAAATATTTGGAAATCCCAAGAATGTGTTTGGATGCATCTACACATCCATAATGCATGAATGAGCCATTCCATCCATCCCTAAACTGCAGCAAAGTCTAGGGTATGTTGTAGGTGAGAGGCCTTTTCCACTCATACAGTGTCTTCATACAGGGTAAGGGAAGAGTACTCAGAATCCCTTTGACTCAACAAATCTTAAAAAAACAACGTGGAACAGTTGCTCAGTTCAGGAAAAAAAAATATCCCAAACAATTCAAAACTAAAACAAACAAATAAAAAACCCTACCAAAAGAAAAACTCCCAAACTCAAAATCGCTTCTCCTGCAAAACATCTTTACAAAATCAAAGAACTTTTTTCTTTATCAGTTTTTACTTCTCACACTCACTTAAATAAGAATTGTAAGTGTAAAATTTCAAGGGAAAAAAATAGAAATATTCAAATGACATTTTTCTGTAGATGTTTGAAAAGTAACAATTGTCTTTTTAGAAAGATGCTCTAATAAAACTAAAGGATAGTTTCTGCTCCTGAGGAAAGCAATACAGGACAACAGTACATTTTTTTTTTTTAATAGGTGGACAAAAGATTAGTTTGGAGGTAATTGCATGAAACTCATTAGAAATTAATAGCATGAAATGAATTAAGAATAATTTGGTGTGAGCTATAAGGTTTTTTAAGGAAAAAGATATCCCACAATTTTGTATATCTTTAATATACATCAGTATAACATTCCAAATTTCACATCTTAAGTGTCTTGTCTCCTAAATGCAAAATGTCTACTCCATTTAGAAAAGGTTTCTGATATAATTGTAAAATTAGAAACTGATTGGTGATATTAGTCCTTTGTGATGGGAATCCTGGCCACAGTAACTGCGAGGAGTTTCCTTTTAAAAAATTCATTGAAAACACAGCTTGATGCCATTTGCAGTTTAAACACTGAAACTCGGTGCATTAAAATACAGATCAAATTAATATGTTCACATTTCTTTTTTAAATTATCAAAGAAAGGACAAGTGGAGAACATCTTTAAAGAGAAAAGTGCACAAACAGGATATTCTAATGTCACCTTTGTGTATTTGGCTTGATCCTAACCATAGTTCTTAACATGGGGCTCCTTCAGAGAGTTTTATATTGTTCTGCAAACTATGAATCCTTAATGAGACTGGCACTATTGTAGCCCATTTTCCAGAGTGTTGCCTACACAGAACAACAGTTTTAGATATTGAAATGTTAGTTAGCTTCTGCTACACATTTCTGTTTAACTAACCTGCACTCTGTTTAAGGGGACTTCTGGTATCTGACTGCTTTCTTGTCGAGAAAGGAACTGCAAGGAGCCTACTGTAACTAATAAGTTATATTTTGGATTTAATTTTGGTGTTCTTGGTGATGTGAAATTAGCTATAAATAATTATAGATTTTTTTTCCTGAAAATTATTCAGTTGAAATTTTTGTAAGAAAGAATATTTGTGGCTCTGCAAGTGAACAAACAAAACTTTTAAAAATTACCATGATTCCTATAGCTTTATGATTTGAAAGGTTATGGCTCAGAAGCACAGAATTTTAACTCCTTTTAGTAAAGTTCTTGCTGAAGTAACTGAAGTTAACAGCACATAGAGGGGTTTAATTAGCAATTTTCATTGTATTAAAATACAGTAATTTGTACAGAGAAAATCTGTAATGTGTATATGTATGCACTAACCTATTAAGCTTACATGAACTAAAGTTTAAGTATAAATCAGTTGTGACAAGTGTTTTATGATTTACATCATGTGCCTTGGGTAAGATTTGCTGCATTCAGGAATGCTTCAGGAAGAATTCTTTAAATGTGTAACCAGCTGAGCAATTAGTTGAATGCATGGAAGATGAATAGAACTAGAGCATATTTTTTGTCCACCTAATATGTCACTTATACCATACATTGCTCATTCACATTCAAATATATGGCATTTCAAAATGCCCCTCTGAATCTTATGAAGAGTTTTGACATTTTTCAAAGCTCATGGGTAATCTCTCCAGTTTCTTTAAAGTGTTTAGAACCTGTCCCCATGTTTTCAGAGTGTCATTCTGCTTCTCTGGTGATCTGTAGATGTCAAATTTTATAAGAGGATTGTGGGCAACAGGAGATGCTAGTGTTTGTGTCAGTAAGTTAAGCCTGCTCCTCTGACCAGTATTCAAGGAAGGAAAAAATATAAAAGCAGTATAGAAAGTACAAGTACCAAGGGCAGACCAAGCGAAAAGATCTTGTACATCTGAATATTACAATCCTGCTTTTATCATCTTAGGATGGTACATTTTCCAGGCTGAAAGTAATGCAGGTGCTGCAATATGTCAGAATGTATATCTTGATGAGGAGTTGCTTACTCTTCTGAAAGCGAATAGCAAATGTACAACAAAGAGAAGATGGATATGTGTTTTTGATAATAACTGGTTGGAAGAAATTCCCAGCTATATCTTTAAGGAGAATTTTTGTTTGCTTGCTTGTTTGTGCCATCATTTTAATAACAATGCACTTTATTCTTTCTCGAGCTGAACCCAGATGTGATTAGCAATTTAACTTCCTAAGTAATGGAGTAGAAACAAAAAGAGTCAGCTGACATGAGTATCAAAAAACAACAGCCTAAGAATTATAATTGTGAAAGTGGAAAGAGCACCTGAAAAAATATAATGAAGGGGAAAATCCACCCTGCTATTGTGTGACTTTGTTGCAGAGCACCTCTGCCTGCTCAGTCCAGTGAAACAACTGGCCATGGGGAATATTCTGCTGATGGATCAATGGCAGAGAAGCTATTGGTAGCCCATGATGGGCCAGTGATTCTGGCAACAACAAAAACAAATAATGCTCTTCAACATCTTTCTGACCCTCTCAGAAGTAAATGTTATTCCCAAATAATTTTTATATTCTCTCTTCTTTAGTATGCCCCTGCTTTCTCTGGGTGGCTGATCTTATTGCCATATACACTCATTTTCTCCTTTTGTACTTCCAGATGGGAATGTAAGGTCCTGCTTAACTATGACATATTTTGAATGTTTGTCACTATAATTATGCATGTACAACAGTTGCATATCATACAGAACATATTGAAGGAAAGAAAAGTTAAATAAAATGTTAAAATTAAACACAATAAAGCATGTTTAGTTAGCTTTATACTGGGCAGGACACAAAACATCAAGAAAATGACAGTGCACTCCAGATGCATTTGATTAACAACTAAAGACAGTCAAAGAGAGAAGGACATGAGCTTTATCCACTGTGAGACACCATACATTCACAACCAGATTACCAGTAAGGATGCTCATGGCATTTTTTAGTCTGAGACACAGACAGCAAAGTGCTAAATGACTGAACATCCCTAATGCAAGAGGAACATTTCCAAAGGCTCCCTAGGGTATTGCTTCAGCCCTAGCACTACATATCAGGAGAGTGCACCAGTGAAGTGCACCAGTGACTCACTTGAGTGCATCAGAAACACATGGAGAGGGAAATTAGCAGCACGAGACCTCCTCCATGCTACAGCATGGGATGGATGTAATTTGTGAGGAGCTGGGGACTGCAGTCAGGCACAACAAGCTGTGGTTCACATGCCAGCAAATACCACAGAGTGCATATGGAAAAGAATACCACCATTGAAGGGGTTAGAGAAGGGGAAAATTACTACCTATTAGCCAAAACTAGTCCCCACTAGCAATTCTCCAATAACTCCATCCACTTTGATTTGAAATACAAACTTTAACCATTTCTGCTAGCTTTTTGCTTTTTTAAACAATTGTGTCCTTTTTCCATTTTTAAAACTGCATCTTCTTAACAGGACTTCTCATTTCAACAATTTTATGTCTGTACTACAGAGATCTATTCACCAGTTCAGCCGCAGAAATGTTAAAATTATCATCAGGATCTGTTTTCTTCAGGAGCCTTCTGGGAACACTAAGACTGACAATAAGCCTCAGAAAAACAGCAATATATTCTAGAGCTATTTATTCGTTTTGCTTTATTCTTGCTAGCTATTGTTCATCTGGGCTCTCCCCTGGGCACAGCATCTTGAAGGACCTCTTACATCAACTAGAAGGCAAAAGAATGTCAAAATAAAACACTTGTAGAAGTTCTGTTCATACGATAATTCCAACAGTTTTTTGCTCTCTTTGATTTATTTTAATTTTGTATGGCTCTGTTTTCAAAAGTGTCTAATCAAGAAGGTTTAAATACATTGGTACATATCATCACCTTGGTTTCTACTGGGATTTAGTATGAGTTTCTATTTGAATTGACTGAATTTACAACTTAGACAAAAGCTCTGATTTTAACTGAAGTACATTGTGTTCTTTACTGCATGCATTATGACCCCATGCCATCCATTTATCATAATCAAGAGCACACACTTTGATGGAAACTGATACCAATACTCCCAGCAATTAAACTAAAGCTGTTCAAGATGGAAGACACCACACCATAACTTCTTTACAGCACTAAAATATAATAAATGCTAGTTTCTTCACTTTTAATGGTTTCACATTATAAAAATACATTATTTTTTATACAGTCAGCATTCATCACTGGTTTTCCTCATAACAGAAATTTGTTTGCTTTGCTCTTGAAGCACTTAAATTTCCTGTTTGTTTCTAAAATAGACATATTGTTATGGCTTCTGAAACAAAAAAAGGATGTATTTGTAGTGCCACTTTTCTTCTTTTTGCCTCTACTGAAATAGTGCATTTGTAAAATGGTTCCTTTTGATTGTCCAAAAAATATTTTCCATTCTTTCAGATAACATTGTACACCAATTTCGTCTGAAAGCTTTTAAAGCTTTTTATATTCAACACAAGTGTTTCTCGCTACACTTCTGTCTCTCCAAAAGCTTCATAAATACAGGGCTGTCAGTATTTATTTATTGCTTGAGATTATTTTCCCTAGGACATTTCAGTATAAACTACAAACATTTAATGAAGTTTTGTTTTGGTTTGAGCTTAACTCATTCACTGTTGCACACTTGAGTCATTATTTGCATTATCAGTAACATAGCAATAGCTTTTCTAAGGCCTAAGAAATTCCCTCTGGTGTAGTCTATTTGAATAAGGACCACGGATCTTTCACATGCTTAAGTTGTACACTTCATGTTGAAAGAAGGAATCTGCAAGTTGCATTGATAAGGATCCCTGTGGCAGCTTCTGTTAGAAAAAGCAATGTTCTAGTGACCTATTATTCAAAATACAGAGTAAAATTAAAAATCAAGAATAAAATTTGTAGAGTGTTTAGGATTATTCTTGCCACAAATTAGAGAAAATGTTTAGCAATATGGGAAGTAGACAATCTCACCCTTATTTCGCATAGGTTCATCATCTGTTCCATTGTTGCTTGGAAAGCAGTGTGCACTGCAAGATAAATTAGCTTTATGCCCAAAGATATATAACATAAAATACAGCTTTAATTTGTGGAACCTGAATTTTCATTAACATAATGCTTTACATTTACTTTCCATTCTTTAAAAGAACTGATTGATACATGAATCTTCATTAATTTTTCCTTCTCCTAGACCCCCTAAACATGCATATTGGTCTTACTTGCCAGACAGGCATATTAAATGCCTCTGGCTTTCTGGAACTGTAAGACATTTGATCAGAAAATGAAAACACTGGCATGTAGTCGGCATTGTTCTTTCTGGTTTAGCTGGCTTTAGTACAACGTTCACATTAGCTCTGTGCCCATAACCTCAAACTGAATAACATTGGAAATGCATGATGTATGGAGGAAGCTTAAAGGAAAAGTGCCAAATGAATATTGGCCTTTCATGTCCTTCTCTGGTGAGCACATGTGCAAGTTGGATTCAGGATGCAGAACAGAGAGATGAATACTAAATATTCTCAGTGCATACTGTAATGTCTTTAAAATTAATTCCTTTCGAAAAAATCCAACATGTTGATCCAACTCAATCATTTTTTTAAACATCTTGGTCTGGATAAGATCTCATTTACTGTAAGATGCAGCCATTTCCAACAGCAATGAAAAAAGGTAAAGAATATTTTTTGGGCATCAACAGGAGTCAGAAATAAAATCTCCAGAAGGATAGACATGATTTATATACAGTTTCATTTTCCACATCTCAAACATGGAAAATTTCACATTGATATACTCAGACCTATAAACATACAAAGGCTTTTATTTGTTTAAAATGAACACAATCACAGTAAGAGCTAATCTTTGACCAATAAATCTTGATGGAAAGTTTAGATGCTGTGCACGAGGTTTTGTGCTTTTAGTACTAGTTAATTCATTTTTTAAAGGCAATTGACTCCTACACTTTCTAAATTAATTTTTTAAAATGTGTACTTTGGCTGATTCAGTCTCTGAAAAGGGTGCAGGTATATGTCAATTTACTGTTTGAAGCATACATTTTCCTTATTGTCTAGTGAGGTAGGTTTTCCCTCTGCAGTGTGTGAGGACCTCTGTGAAGCAGGTAGTCACTGCAGCCCACAGAAAGGACCACATCAGGGCAGGCAACCACACCGCAGCCCTTGGAAGACCTCACAGAGATTGATGCTGTGTAAAAGTTCCTGAGAAAACCTCACAGAGAAAGACAGGAGCAGTCTTTCTCTGAAGGACTTTATGCCATGTTGAGGACAATATGTTGGAGCAGGGTACACTGTGAAGAGTAAGAAGAGGCATATATGAAGTGTTATGAACTGCTTACGAACCCCTTGTCATGTTCCTTTGCATTGCTTGGGGATAAAAAGCTAATGGAACTGGGAATGACAGAATGAAATTGAGCCTGAGAGGAAGGCAGGGGTGGGGAAAAGATGTTTCATTTTATTCTTTGTTTCTCACCATCCTACTCTTTTTTAAAATCAGCAATAAATTTAATTAATTTTCCCTAAATGAAGTCTGTTTTTTGCTGTACTACTGAGTGATGGTAACTACTGAGTGATGTGCTTATCTTGAACCATGAGCTTTTCCATCTAACACTCTTCTTGTGTCCTATTGAGCAGGCTGAGGGAGAGAGCAGCTGGAGGGCATCTGGCAGCCCACCACAGTGAATTCACCACAAATTTATTCTTGACACTCAATAAAATTGGCCCCAGTGTTAAATGGAACTTTTGTGAAGTAATACTGAAAAACCAGTTTAATAACAACAAAACATGTATCAGGAATAGCAATCCACAATATTATTAACAGTTTAAAAACTTGATTTCAGCTTCTTTTTGCTTATTAGGTAGATAAGAATTTGTGGGTACATAAATTCTTATCTATCAAAGAAAGAAACATACATAAAGAAAAATAACATGCATAAAGAAGCATACATAAAGAAAAATAACTTGATGTCCTGAGATTCAGTAAACATACATAGAGAAATATGACAGTAAAAATGTCGTTCTTGATGACTATTTGTGTATGTCATGGTTTAGGAATGGTGTTATCCAACTTAATGTTCCCACTGAAACCACATCAAACAGTATGCCACTCGCTCACTCCTCCTTCCCCTCTCCTCCCCTGTACAGGACTGGAGAAGTAAACTGGAGGCACAAAAGGTAAAGATCACAGGCTGAGATAAGAACAATTTACTGGAAACAGCAATGAGATAAGAAAACTCACAGTTACAGAAGCAATACTGATGACAGGGGGTGTGAGAAAGGACGCCTTACTGCACAAGCCTCCCAGGAAAACCCCTGACAATCCAACATGCTACCTTGACCTGGAAGCAAGTCCTTCCTGCATTCCCTGAAAATGATGTGAGGTCATATAGAATAACCTCTGGGTCCCAGCCATGCTTCCTTCTGGCTACTGTAAAAAATGTTTTACTGTGAGTGTTCCTGTCCTAAAGGATATTAACTGTAGTGTAAACTTTCCACAAGAGCTTTAAAATATCTCAGAAAGAGTAAAATTAGCATAAATTACACATCTGAGAGGCTGGAGAAATAGAAGCTTTGAATGGAATGCAGAAAACAGAATTATTTTAACTTCTACCTTGTACATTTTTTCAGCTTCTTGGCAACTAAGATTAACCAACATAAAGGAATTGTAAACAGTTATAAGAAACATTTCTCTCACCCCCTCCCTCTCTCCCTCCCTCTCTCTATACATTTTCCCTCCCCTGTTTTCCTCAGGTCACCGTCTAAGTTACAGTTCTCATGTTTTTTGAATTTGTCCTGATATATAGATATCTATTTTCAGTCTAACACCACCAACAATTTCCTGAATTTTTAAAGTGCCATATATTTAAATGGGTTTGTAGCCACATGATTCTCCATCTGTTTCAAAATTCATCTAAAAATACTTTTCTCTTGTCTGCATCTCCATGTTAGCCTATTTTTTCAGTATTTCATTATAGCTATAAAGAAGATCTATGTTATATTTTTTTCAGGGCATGCAAAAAAATTTTTTTTAATTTGTCCTACCTATTATTATTCTTAGATTTTGAATTTCTGATTTAACTTTCCTACCCCCACTCCCCACCCCCAGCTATTATTATATAAATTACAGTCACATTTTCAGCACCCTTTGTTTTCTAGTGTTCTATATTGGGGTTTATTTAATTTTTAAAAATTATTTTCATATCTGCTGTGCTTTTTTCTCCTGTAAAAATGAGACAGAATTCTTAATATTCAGGAACTTTTACACAGCATCAAGATTCTTGTCCTGCATACCCTTTTCTGTTTTATTTAGTTTTAAGATTACTTTCTAACATAATCTAGTGCTGCTATTTTGGTTTTAATGAGTCAAAAATCCTATTGACTGTTTTAAGTGCTTTGTCAGAGAACTTAGAGTTAGGTAATCTTTAACAAATCTACATTGAAAGGGATATTCTGCCTTATGGATTTCTGTATTTTTAGTATGTATTTACAGTATTTTTTGATTCAAAGTTGTTCATCCTTAGGTGAGTAGTTGGAAAAATGTTGCTAATGTCTCTATGAGTGTAGAAATGTATTTCTGAACTCCCCCACTGGAGGTTCAACTTTGAGGAGCTCCACAGAGTTTATGAGGTTTGCAGATGCTCCTGGATAAAACAGCTACACTATTGTCTGGAGGTAGTTATGTGCAGAGGGAAAACTCAAGATCTCTTATACAGTCATTGACTTAATATAGTCTCAGTCAGAATAAATGAGAAAATTATAATTCATACAACGATTTGCACAGGGATTGGATTCTAAATGAGTTACCAATGCCCAAAGGCCAGACTAGCAACTGCACAAGCAAAAATCTGAGTAAACAATATCCACACTCAGTTACTGTTACTGTAGTACTAACCCTGTAAGTGATAATTAATATCTACTTTTGTCACAAATGTGGACCTAACGCCAACATTGAATTTTGCATGAATTTTCATATCTTTGTTGACTGGCTGGTATTTTGAAAATTACCCTCCAGATTTTCACATCCAGTAGAACAGTTATGGTAATTAATCTTATTAATAGTTACTGAGCATACACAATTAATATTTTTTTCAGCTCTTTGGTTACCACAGTGTTTTTTATTTCCTTACCTGTCAAAAATATAGCTTCCTCAAGAATTTTGTAAAGTTCTCATTTATGTACAAGAGCGTTAAACATTGAAACAGCCCCCAGGTAGAAGACCTGTCACTCTTTCATGTACTTTTCTTGCTGGAAGCAGAAATCCACTTTTTTGGATACTTAGATGAAAGTTATGACAGGGGGATTATAGTACCAAGTGAAGGATAAAGACATAAAAGAGGTAACAATCAAGGAGCACACATAACTTCTTTCAATATCAGACACTGAAGGTCCTAGATATATATATGAAATACTGTCATGAAAAATGTGAGCCTGGTTTAGGAGTCTTGACAGCCCGAGACCAAAGTTTCCCATCACATATTTTATCTTGTATGCAATGCCAATGCATGTGTTCTGTGTAGATGTTATGCTGCAGCTGTTTACATGTGAACTGGTTAATTAAGAAATTAATGGTCCAGGAACCTGCTCCATCTTTTTCATGAAACTCTCGTGTTTATAAATATTTTAATTGTTTATTCAATGTCATTTTCTTACATTAGAATTATCAGTCTTCTGCAATGATCTCTATTATGTGTTTTAATGTAGAAAAGTACGAAAAAGAAAGGGGTAAAAGAGATAGAGGGAGAGAGGGAGGAAAGGAAGGAAGGAAAGGAAGGAAGCGCGGAAGGAAGGAAGCGCGGAAGGAAGGAAGCGCGGAAGGAAGGAAGCGCGGAAGGAAGGAAGCGCGGAAGGAAGGAAGCGCAGAAGGAAGGAAGGAAGGAAGCACAGAAAGAAGGAAGCATGGAAGGAAGGAAGCACGGAAGGAAGGATGCATTATGGAAAATATTTGTATGAAAATTGTGCACTATAAAATGCTAAGGTGTAGAAATAACAGTGTGAACATTGGCCTTTTATGATTAGTAGATGGGCATGATAAAAAGGGCCAATATGAAAAAATGTCCAATGCAAGGACAGGTAAATAATTGTGGAAGACTGCAACAAAAAAAGAAAAAGGTAAGATGTGAACAGCACCATGGAAAAGCACAAAAGTAAAAAATTAGCACAACACCCAGATGGACAGGAAATAGTAATATTATGCAAGGATGATGTCATACTTTCAGGGTATTTTAGGTCACGCATTCAGCCCTCCTTCAAAATATGGAACGTAATTTTCCTTAAATAATAATGGTGCTCTGGTAGGTTTGATTTGTTTGGAATGGGCAGGAGAGTTCTGTTAAGGAGTCAGATAGGCTTTTATTCCGATGACCATTGCAACATGTAGTTGATAAATCTAAGAATACTATAGCAAATGTGAGAAAAACTTGTTGCATTAGATATACCAATAGATATAATTTGTGGAAACTAGCTTTTTCTCCCACTAGGAACAGTCTACTCCTTGTTGAGGGGCAGAATGACACAGACTGAGTGAACTGCTGTTAAAGTGCAACTTCCTCATAAACACAGAATGTGATCTCCAGCATGATAGAGACCAGACCCTAAAGTTCATTTTGGTTATACTCATTTCTCCAGAAATAGAATGTAAATGTCCAATCACTTGTCTAGTGAAAATCCCTCATAATTAAAAAATATTAAGATCTATTTAAATATATATAATGATATAGAATTTTTCATAGATATCAGTCAATTACTTCTAATGCAAATTTACCAGTTCTATTCAAGGATTGCCACTCTTATAGCACAGTCATGCATCTATATGATACTTGAGAAATACTTTATGTAGATGCAGTTACATGATGATCTATGAGAAGGGAAGCAGAACTTAATGAATATTTTGCTATTCCCTGTTAGAAAGTCAAATATACTTAATTTGTAACTTTTCCAATGCTGTTATTAAGCAATTGAAAATTATGTACTCTTTAGAGTGTATTTTAGATTCTTCTCTTTGGTCTCAGATAAGCATTGAAGAATAATTCTTGGAGAAGAATTCTGTAAATTAAAACATTCATTTGCAGATAGCAAACCTCCAGTTTTCTTGATCAGTATAATGCATTCTGTAAAAAAAAGAAATTTATTTTACTTTTAAAGAAAATATTATCTTTATATAGCCTCTTATAAAGCATAATGACAAATTTGGACTAGTATGAAAAAGTCCGGTGAAGAAACCTTAAAGTTATTAATATTAGTAATAGCAAAATAGAAATAAAAGTCTAACAAAAATATTAACTTTAGTGATTTTTACATTCTCATTATGTTGTTCTTAACATCATATTCCAGTAAACGTTGTATAAATAAAAATATACACATGTATTTATGAAAAAACGGTTTCAAAATAAGAGTTATAACAATTCACTGTCAACTAAAAAGACATATGTATAACCCTTCAGAAATTTTCCTGGACTCAGTCAGTATTTAAATCAGCAAAAGATAGTATCCCCTAGAAGTAAGAAGTGTAGACTCCATTAATCTACTGGATTGAGTAAGGTTTAGAAGACAAGACTGGAATTCAAAATCACCTTGATTTCCTGTGGAGATGGCCTGATAACAAGACTAAAATTTGTACAGACATATTTAAGTCTCTGGCTACTAAAAGAAAAGAAGTTAAAAGGGTGGAAAAAGGAACCAATATACCACAGATTGCTATAGATGACTGATTCTTCTCCATGAGCTCTCAGAAAGCAGCTTGAAGTAGACAGCTGAATTTGAAATAAGGATAACTGAAAACAGAGTTGGTAGTACAGTTGACTGGGAAGAACTGCTGATAGGCAGAGTAGAATTTTATGATAATATTTTTAAACAGATAACACGTCTGGTGCTACCATCAAAACATCCCTGCACTTGTGACAGTGCAAGGGTTGAACTAAAACATCTTTGCCAGACCTACTGTTCTTTAGGTTTGTGTTCCCATGGCCTGCTTTCTTTGTGACTATTAGGCAGTTAGGGATAAAACAAAAAAGTAAACCATCTACAACCACACCTTATTTTTTGCCCCAATAAAAAGAAAAAAATAATTACTCAAAAAAGATGAACTTTAAAAGACAATTTAATTAAATTTTATTAAAAGGAGAAGATATAGATGAACAGATCAAGGTGGAAATCTCAGAGGTGGTTATCTCTTCAGTGTTGTGTGATTATTTTTGAAAGAAATTTAAAAAAAGAAAAAAAAAGAAACAAAAAAACCAAGAAAACAAATAACCTCCCAACAAAGTGAAAAGTTTCCAGCTTATGAGGGAAAAGACTGAACTGAACTTGCCTCACACAAGTGTTTCATAAACTATTAAATGCTTTTGGTTTTCTTCCTAAAGTTATGTCTTGGACGGGATAGTATTTATCTATATTACTGTTAGTTTATTTTTATTAATATATTTTTTGTTTTCTCCCTTTATGAGAATTCTTTTTACCTAAGAGATTGGTTCATGTGGTTTAAGTGGCGTAAGTTATTTAGCTGAGCATCAGAATATTTAGCTTTATTGTTCTAAAGGTCTACATAAAAATTTAAGATAATTTCTTCAGTTTGAATCTAGGAATTACAGATGACAGCCAGATGCTAGCAGAAGGCTTACAAAAATTAATATAATATACAATGTTTAAATACTAGCTTAAATTGTGCAGAACTGTAAGCAAAAGACAAGTACTTCACAAGAGGCATTAAGTCCCTCTGGTGTGGTAAACTTGCTGTGTCGTCTTATTACCAAGCAATAGAAATGTAATGTGCTGATCTAGAGAGACATAATTTTCCCACTCTTGGAAAATTTTTGTGGTTTCCCAAATGCTTTTATGCAGTGTTGGCCAGAAAACTTGGCTAAATGTGTCCCCTGTGGATTTTCTTATTGACCAGTATGATTGTAATGAGGGAACATTCAAAATTTTCAAGGAGAAAAAAGAGACAGCGCCAAAGCAATTAGTCCCCATTTTCCTCCAGTTTTACCAAGGGTTTGCAATGTTTATGCTTGATTTGGGATAACCTACATTTTTTCTAATTAATAATTCAATATTTATACAAAATAGACAAGATCAAGCAGTAGAAATTGAGTCAGATATTATAAAATAGCCAAGCGTCTGCTCAACAAAGAAAGAGATTTAAGTCAGGCAGAAAAGAGGCAAAGTACATCTAAACACCATAATCAGGCTCCTGCTAGGTACTCTGTAGCCAACAGATGTGCAGTCAGCACAAAATTCTTCCCTTTCAGTCAGCCCCAACCATTCTTCCAGTACTTTTGTAACTGATGTTTCATTCACACTGGTGTATTCCCACAAGAGTCTTAATAGTCACTAACAGGAGACTTTATGATTTTTACAAAATTTAGATATACTTCTCTACTGTCTGTGCCCTAGACAATTAAGTATCTGCCTACTTTACAATGTGCTAGAAGCCTAATTTTGCCCTTGTTTCAGAGTTACCTTTCTTTTTCACTTCAGCTCTTACTGAGGCTATTTGCAACATCAGTGATTTTCCAACAGGTTAGTATGATCATATGGAGACACTTCTTTCTCCACAAGTGGTCAGATGATGGAGTTTTTAGCTGTCATTGCTGCTTCAAAAAGCAAATGATCAGTGAAGATATTTGATAATGAGGAACAGCAAATATCAGATGCATAAAAAATTAGCCAGATCAGCAAACAGAACGGAATTTAATTATAGGAATAAAATAGCCTTCCCTCTCTTCCTGATGTAAAAATATGTATCTTTGAAAAAACCAGATATTTCAAAAATCTTTATAACTTTACAAAACCAATTGTTATATTCCAGCTGAACTGTTGTCAAGCATTGGGAACAGGCTGCCCAGGGAAGTGGTTGAGTCACCATCCCTGGAGGTATTTAAAGGATGGCAGTATTAACTTAATGGTTGGGCTTGATGATCTTAAAGATTTTTGCCAAACTAAATTATTCTATAATGCTATAATTCTATGAGGCTGACATCTGAAACTCCTTACTACTACTGCTATCCATTTGTCAGACTTGCCCCTACTAGGCTGGTGAAAAGCAGTCCCAGAAAAAGAGTGCTGTAGTGTTTCCTGGGCACATGGTTCAAGCATTTTCATTAATAAAATTATTTAATTAATTAATATACTAGACCTGTTTCTAAAAGAGCTATTACAACCCAAGTTAAACCACAACATGAATCATAAATGTTGACACTGCCATCAATAGGCCATCCTTCTTCTGTAGGCCATCAATATTCTCAAACAGTTACAGATATGTAAAATTGACAACTATATATTCACATGAATATTCAATTGTTGTATGGAAATTTAGAATATGGGTTATGACACCCTGAGAGCTTACTCCTTTAATCCTAATCACAGAAGTAATTTATTTGAGTAGTACCTGTCTGTTGACACCAAGGGAATTGCTCAGTTAATTTATAAACTGAAAAATTTAAAACAATATGGCAGAGTTGATCATATTCTTGGATTCTAAATTCAAAAGGAAGAGGTATTTAACTTAAAAAGGTGTAAAGAAATTTCACTGCTGTTTGCTGCTTTTTAGAACTGTTTCTATGTAGGAAGCAAGACAAAAAATTATACATCTCTGATTTTCATAGTGAAAATTGAAAGATATTTGTGAACATAAATTATATTTATTACAGAAAATGTGATTTTGCATCCCAGATTGGGGTACTCTGCTAAGTACCCTATGCTAAGTGTCTTTAAATTTCAGGAGAGCAAGGCATACTTTGTTGTATGTTAGTTGTAGAGCCTAAATTCATGGATTCTGGCATAAAATAATAATAATTTAAAAGATCTTGTTTGTCTGCCAATGAATATATATTCTATTTAAAATATTTCTTGGTTAACATATTTGTGTGTATGTTTAATAGAACCAGACAAGTATGAAAATCTGAACAGGTAAATATGATTAAATTATATAAAAATTAGATTCTGCATCTTTGAGTCAAAAGAAGAGTGTGAATAATTTAAGCCTATTCATCAGAATAAACAGGTATTTTGTTTCTTAATAAATTCTTTCAGATGAATGCATGCCTACAACCAAAGCAGAGAAATTAAGCAGAGCAGTAATAAATTTACTGTACGATATAGGAAAAACTGAGGTGGAATTCATTAGGTATCTAATGAATACGTCATGAAAAGTGGCCCTAAAATGTTTAAGGACAGGTACTTTAGAGTTACAAACACTAAACAAATAAAAAGCAAATTACTTTTCTAATCCCACCTCCCATCATTAAATATCTAGGAAAAAATAACAGAACAAGAAAATTTCAATAATAGGCAAATCAAAAACTGAAAATCCATTAGTGCAGCTATACATTAAATTGAGAAAAAGATATGTCTTCCATTTCAAATTTTATCATTTTGGTCAAAACCAAAAATCTGGATACATTATTACTACTATTGATATTCTATTAACATTAACATTGACTTTAACAAGCTGTGCAAAATGCTTTTTTAAATGTTTAAATAATGAGAAAAAATGGATCACATTTTAATGTATAAATATTTTCAGTTCTATATTTAGAACAAATCTTCAAAATATGTTTAAGTGTATTTACTGTAATTTCTGGTGGTTTTTTTCCTGAAACATACTTAAATGAGAATTAAGGTAAGGTAATAAAATTACCCTAAGTGTTTTACAAAAATATGTTTTTAAAGTTTCTGAAGAAGAATAATCCATCAACTCTTAATGATGCAATATAAAATTGATTAATCAAAAGAAAGGTGTTATTATTCCTTTTTTAAATGTTCTTCTAAAATATATTGATTGAATTGTTATTCTGCCTTTCTTCAAATTATGTCAGAAAGGACACTTTATGGATAATGACCTACTTGAAAAAATCCCCCAATTAACTTTTTGTCTTTGAGATTTCTTGTAAAAATTGTGCTGTCATTAATAACAATAAACAGTGTTTTAGAAAACGGAGTTGAGAATGTGGCCCTGTTTTTTATGATTTTTTTTTCCAAATCAATCTTCTTGATAGCATTGAATTCTTAATTTACTTTTTAAATGGTTGTTTAGAACCCCCTCATTGACATATTTGAGCTTTTTAAAATGTAATTTAAAGTAGATCAATACATAAAAACATATGCATGTTTTCTCCAAATTATTTTGAAGATACTGCTGTCAAAACATTTCTATTAATGAGCAGTATACATTATACATTAGAGCAGTGGATTATTCAAAGTAATGAACTTCTAAAAATAAAATAACAATGTTACACATAATGGCAGGATGTACTCTGGGACAACTCCATATTATCTTATTCACAGATGCATTCCTTCATGTGCAATGACACATTACAAATTTTAACTTATGATTTCACATCTAAAGGGAGATCAATGAGGCCAAAATTTTGAGATGACTCTGACTAGAGATTTTCTCTCTGTCTATTTCCTAGCTAAGAGATTTCTAAGAGAGACACACACCTGAAAAATACCTGCAGGACAGTTAAGACACCTGAAGACATAGCAAGTGACTCAGGCATCCAACTGCCAGCAATGGAATCAAACCCTACAAGTAAAGCAGAAGTCACAAAAGTCCTCTCTTGTACCTTCCAGCCTCTTTGGACTTTCAAACATCATAGAGCTTTTCAAGTGGAACTAGAGATGGAAGCAGAAATACACATCTCAAGTGGGCAATTGAACCAAGTTTCTGAAGTCAAGCTTCTGAATCTCAAGTTGAATATCACCATTAATGACCAAACTCCTCCAAATAGCTTTCTTACATCCACTAAAAAACACTAATCTAAAAATCAGTACTGATCTAGAAAGCCTAATTGAAATCAGCAGTGAATGCTATCAGCAGAGCTCCATTACAGGACAAATTATCTGTAGTTAGCAGAATCTGAACTTACTAACTATGAAAAGATTGGTTTCAGGGGGTGGAAAACCTGCTTTCATCAAGCTGGTATATTTATAGACCAGCCATCTGACAAGATGTCAAAACAGGAGAGGAATTCCTGGAAATGAACACAATTGCAGTGTAAAATAAGTTTAAATGCACTTCAAATTGTATAAAGAGCAACTCTAGACTTTTCCCTCTTTTTAGTGTAAATAAAAAATACTGAAAATAATGTTGTCCATACTAATATTTGCCATGTCATGTAACTGAATATTATACTTAAAATAAGTAAATATTGAGGTGGAAAGGCTGAGTAAAATTTCAAATACAAGTATAAAAAGCAGTCTATTACTAAGACATGTACATGACATAAATTATACATTTGCACTTCAATGCCCACCTGAATAAAATCATAGACTCTTACATAGGCCAGATTATCAAGCTATGCTGCAAGAAGTACAAAAGTATCTGACTTGCAAGACTTGAAGAAACTGAGTTTTGTTTTAGATGAGAAACTTATGATCCTTGTGCTTATACAGCAAATATTCACAAATCTACTACAAAAAATTATTGTCTATATAGAAAAAAAGATCATTGAAGCCTTGACAGCAAATATTCAAGTAAGAACAATGGAAGATAATGCACTCTACAAAAAATCCAAGGGCTTGCTTAATATATCTATATTTGTTTTCCATGTATTCTGGGAGGACTACTTTGTATCTATTTTCAGGAGACATAAAACGGGCATAGTTGAACTGTCGATTCTGGCTTTGATCAGGCCATATTCTTGTTTTGTCTATCTCTTGACTCCTATTTTCTTCCTGCCCTATAAATCTGCGGCATTGCCACAATCTAATTAGTGTAATAATAGAAAGATTTTTGGATCAGATATCTATGCAGCTTTCTTTGAAAGAACCTTTTAGGCTAATGATTGCTGACACTGAAATTGCTAAGTTTATTACCAGGCTAAGTCTTTGAATAAAAGGCACATTGATAAATCAATCTCATCTTTTGAGGAGTGCAGCAGGAATATACTACTCAAGAAGTATCCTTCAGACATCCTTGCATGCTTGTATTTTTGATTATATTTATCTGACATGCAAAGAATCAATCATGTCCAACGCAGCTAGGTATGAGGTTGTCGGTTTTTTTGGTTTTTGTTCCCAAATGACTACTGTTTGATAAGCTATTTAGTACTGGTTGTTTACAGATAATCATCTGCATGGATTATGAGTTAGGTTTTCGTGCCTAATAATATTCAATTATTTAAGGGGCTGTTAAGTTGTTCTTACCTGTTGTAGTATTTTATTTGATTGTTTTGTTGGTTTCCTCTGACTAAGTAAAAGGTTTAATCTGTTTCTGAAGTGCGGTAAAAACAAGCCTTTTTTGTTAAAGCAATTAAAGCATACAATTATGTACATGCAGCTCCCTGATCTGGTATGGCCCTCTGACTATTATCCTCTATTAGTTTTCCAGCTTGGTGGTGGTGAGACTGAAGGAAGAAGTCCTACACAAAAGGGACTTGGCAAACAAAAAGAACTTTGGGGTACTGGGACATTTGGTCAAAGGAGTAGGTGCACAGGCTGTGTTCTCCTCAATCCCTTCAATGCCAGGGGTGACTACTGAATGGAGCAGGGAAACTAGACTGGTTACTACCTGACTTAGAGGGTAGTGCTGTTGGGGGAATTTTGGTGGGTTTGACTATCGAGTATTTAACATGACACTAAGTCTGCTCATGAGAGGTGGGTCCACTTGTCTGAAAGGGGGAAACAAGATTATGTCTCATGACTCAGGGACTGATTGAGAGGGCATTAAACTATGTTTGAAGAGGGGAGGGGATACAGCCAAGCTTACTGAGATGAGCCAGGGAGTGGCATGCTAGTCTTGGAGGTGGAATGAATCCGCCAAACTGCATCCACAGCAATGCAACCATAAAACATAGCAGATCAGGTCCCCTTGCTATCTTTTCTCTCTTTTATTTCTCTGGCTCTCTTACTTCTCTCTGTTTCTTCTGTCTTTCTCTTTTGTCTTCTTTGTTTGCCCCAGCTCTGGATCATCCATGTAGCAGGACCAACACAGGATCTAAGCACTGCTGATATTTGCTTTCTTCTCTTGTTTTGCCTGGTCAAAGCACAGCAATAAACTTCTGCTCTCTACTCCATACACAGTTTTTCTGTAGGAGTGGAGAGCTTGTGTAATGCTGAAAGGTGGCTTGTGAGCCAGCCCCTTTGGGGAGTTTGTTGTGGGAATTCAGAAATTACTGAAGTATACTATAGAAAATTTAGGGCTTGTTTGTCCACAGTTTTGTGGGAGTCTAGTTACATTTAAAATCTTATTATTTAACACTTTCTTAGTCTAAATAATGGGCTGACTGCTGGAATTATGGTGACTGTATAATAAAATCATAAAATTCCCTGACATGTATCCAGTATTTGTCTTTGTTCAGCCTGAGAAGAATTTATAACAAACATCACAGCCCCTACCTGTGGGTGGTGACACTGCCTAGAAACTGATCATAGCAAGTAGTGCCACAGACAAAATTACCTGTACAATTAAGTTTTCATGTATATCTCTGCATATTCACTTTTTCCCCTAAAATAAAAATGTTTTGCCTTGCTTGGTCAAGGACTGCTTTCTTCTTTTTTTTTTTTTTTTGTCATCTATAGAGTGATTTTTTTTCCAAATAACTAAGAGTTTAAAACTTTGAAAAATATGAGGAGATTCACAGTATCTAGAGAAATGAGTGAGAAACAGGATACTTATCAACATCTCTCAGAATGGATCTTACTTTTCAGATCTTATTAACAGTATTTTTGTTTTATACATCATTGGTAGTCTGAAAACACTGCATAAGCGATTTATATTATTTAAGATTTAAATATTTGCAATTAGAGCTTAATTTTTTTTCTTTCCTGGTAACTGTTCCTCTCCCTCAATATCTATGTCTTTTCAGTTCATTTAAAATTAAAGGGGTTATCAAGGCTTACTGAGAGTGACAGTGTCATCTAAGAAGAAAGGAAGAGAAAAAATAGAAAGGTTCCATCAAAGTAGGTGCTTTGAGAAATGCTTCTGACAAGACCCAGACTGAAGCTGACAGCAGCTGGATTATGCAATCAATTTATGTAACTATGTAAAGAAATCTTCAAGAGGAGGTGAAGGAGGTTTTGAATTTTTTTTTTGATTCTGCAACATCTGCAGATACAATTTCACTGCTAGGCACAGGCAAAGCTTTTATGTTGCAACACAAGAAACTGAAGATATGTCTGTAAAATGCAAACAATTTCTCAGGAAAATTAATTTAATTTTTTGCTATTCAGTATACAATAAAAAGTAAGAGCAATGAGTGAGTATGCTGGCTGATACTTTCTGTGGAAAACAGATGTGTGCTGCATGCACCCTTCAGGTCAAAATCAGTAAGGGGAAAATGCTTTCTCTCCAGGTTTTCTTTTGCTATTGCTTTTCCTCTGAAGTGATGAGAGTAAATCCATTCAAACAGTGTCCTGGCAGCAGTTTGACATTTTAAAAGATCAAAAAGTACCATGTTAGATATCTAGGGAGCCCCCAGACTGCAATAACACCAAAAAGGAAAGTAATAAAGTAAGGAGCAAGCATATGGCCTGCAGTTGCATTTCTTGCTATTGATTCTGAAACTGCTGAAGTGGAACTTTATCAGCAGCTACATAATCAGCAAGTCAAAGCAATGCATCTCTGTCTGAAAATACAGTAAAACCACTGTGTCAATTTAATCAAAAGATATCAGTTAGAGAAACCTGGAAAATTACATGACATTACGTACTGACGGATGTAAGACTGTTGAGATCTGAAACTCAAACTGCCAAGAAGTGACTGGAAACACACTGATCTTTGAATTATTAGACCCACATGTCATCTGTTGGAGCTTCCTAACATGTAGAGGAAACACTTCCACTGCTGAACTCTTTAACAAATAATGATTTGTACACTCAGAAGGGAACCTACTGGCTTATGCCACCTTACTGCCAGTCCTGCTTATGCTGAAATGTCTTTGTCTCCTATTTCTTGCTTTTGGTGTGATTACCATAACCAATGGCCCTTCTGTATATTCAGGAGAATAATTTGATACCATTAATAAATCTATAAAGCCTTTCTACTAAAGACCTTGCTTACACTGAAGTTCTACAAAAGACCAGATGCAGTTTGAGAGGTTCTCTTTACTTCACTGAGCTCCAAGGAGGTTTGGCTTCCATGAAAAATGTTTTAAGAGATTGTAACAGAAGGCTATTAGCCCAAAGTAAGACTAAGATTAGGGGGAACCAAAAATCTGAATTTATCAGTTTATTTAACTATGCCATTTCAGTGTGCGAGACACTTTGGATTTGCATTATTTTATGTCTAGAAGAAAGAGTAATTAGTGGTCAGGACAAGAATATCCTGAACATTTTACTCATTTTTTCAAGCATTCATTATAGGAGGGCTTTTTATCTGCTGGGTCTATTTAATTTGGCTTTTTCTCTGTCATTTTAACAAGATTGTTTTAAATGAGATTAATTCCTTAGACATATTGAGTATAAAGCCATACCTGAAGAAATGCTTTTGCAACTTTTAGAACTAATCAGAATTAATACTTGAAAAAGCAAATTTGCAAAAACAGGAGAAAAAAATCTTTCATTCATCTTCATTAAAATCCTTATTTGATCTGTTAGAAAAACAGCTCAACACTCAAAGTTAGTTTATTTTATGGATGTGAAGAAACTGCTGCATTTTCTGCCTAGAAAATAATATACAGAATCAGATCATTAGCTGGTGTTAGACTTTATTAAACTTTACAGACTGCAATATATTAACACGACATAGTTTGTGCCTATTGTACATGCATACAGTGATTTAGACTTTGTACATAGCAACATGAAAACCTCTGTCACACTAAACTTTAAGAACTACGAAGGAAACTATATCTTCAGTGCCCTCTTGTTGTAATGTTGTTTGGTGTTATATTTAGAAAGCTGTGATTACCATGAAGCTGTACATATTGCTGTCTTTTTAAGAAAAGACCTGTCAATGTCTGAGACTATGCACTTAGGCAAAAGCCTCAGCTTTACTGCGTCCTTTCTTTTCTGGCTACAAATACATATATATCAACCTAAGTGCCTTGTTACATCTTTTCATAATCATGAGCTATGTGCGGCAAGGAAAGTTCTGGATCAGTATTGTGGCATTATGAGGAGATTTTAATTTATAATGTATTCTCAGTATCAGTAATAATAGGCCATAGCATTATTTATGCCCTTCTTAATTGCAAGCTTGGAGACCAATGACTCAGAGTCACAAAACTCTCAAAGATATAAGGGAGATCCAAGCTGCACAGTGCTTGCCCTTGAAAAATACTCTGTATCTTCTGAGTCACAGCACTATTTGCAAAGAGTTTTGCACTGAATATACTGACATAATGATTGCAGCAGCAGATTATAAATAGCTGTATTTATACATAGCTCTAAACTAAAAGAGCAGCAGCTTGCTTGAGACATTTTTAGTAAGAATTTTCTCCCACTCTTTAATTTATTCCTTTCTCCATTATGCTTCAGAGCAACCTGGGCTGGAAGCTTTAAAACTTATGACTCCTCAACATGAAAACAGACAGTTCTTAATCACATTTTAGGTGTTGTGGTTTTCGGAGAGAGGAGCAGCAGCTATAGGCTTGTCCTGTTTCCTTAGCAACAGAGCAAGGAGAGCTCAGGAGACTCTGCTGGAGGGAGCCGGAGATGCTCACGTGTTGCTCTCGGTATCTCTCTCCACCTGTCACAGCCTACGAGAGGACCAAAATCAAAACCAGCTTGCCAAGGAAAGGTTCTGTATATATGATTTAATACTACTCCATACTAAATGTGTGATAACTGAATACTAAATTTACTTAGTTAAGCATTCAATGGTCAGGAGGGGGCAGAAAAAAAATGTGCCAAGCACGTATACTAGGCTCTGAGCTATGCCAGTTAAATTTTCTTATACATTTTACAGTGTTTAAAATACTTGCTCACAATGAAGATACTGAGTAAAATCTTCCTAGTTTCAAGGACAAAAAAACCCACTCATTGTTTCCATTTTCCATATGGCCCAAATTGTGGAGCCATAATAAATTCAACTTTCCTTTGAAAATGGAAATACCTTGTCTAATCTTCATGGTACTTAATAGAAATGACATCTTAAATGTAATATATTAATTGAAACAGAAGTGTTAAATAAATAAACAAATATCCCAAACACACTCCCTCCCCCAGGTTTTAAAACACTTTACATTAGGTTAATCTCCTCTAACTTTGGGTGCACAGTTGTGGCATTATCTTATTCTCCACCTATAATAAAAACAAAATATAATTCTGATTTTTGGTTCCATCTCTTCCTCCCCTGGAGCAGTATGAGCCCTGTAACAGTAGTGGCCTCGTTGAATCTTAAGCAAGGTCTTTCTCTATAAAATGTTAACTGGACTGACTGAGATTTTGGTTCCATATACATGGTATTTTCTGCCTTTTGGACATAGCAGGATTTTGAGTGGGTCATTCTCTCAGTAGAGCCTTCAGTTCTTTTCTCCCCTTAGAGGGAAACCTAACACAACTAATTTTTCAGTTGAGGTTTCACTTCACTACTCCTTCCCTGGCGCACCTTATGACTTTTTTAACATGGACATGCCAAAGCTATTTTGTTGGTTCCACATGAGGCCCAAATGAAACACTCACTGGCCACCACCTCATCATCAAAAAAAAAAAAAAAAGCACAAAATGCAACATTGTTGGATAATGGAGAACAATAAATCTGTCATCTGTTTGCTATACATATCCCTTTAAGATGCCAAGGGGAGAGGAGAATTACAGCCTATTGAATTCCTCTTTTTTCTACCCAACAGGTGCTAGAGGTCTTGTGTGCTGTCCTAACCATTTCTTCTCCATAGCCACTGATGATCTCAAACATAGAAAGAGGCAGAGCTTTAACTTGGATCAAATGTGTGCATGTGTATGTGTGTGTGCGTGTGTGCGTGTGTGTGAGACATCAATAAGTGCATGAAAGAACAAGCTCGGAGGCAAAACATCCTATCCCATGAAGGGAAGTATAAGGAAGAGAAGGTCTCAGGAGAAAATGAGCAGGGAGAAGGTCTCATATATTGCTTACCAATCTCACAGACTACAAATTCTCCAAAAAACATTGTCCAATTAATTTTAGGATAGCAGAGCTCTGAACTCCTGTCAAAGCACACACCAAATCATCTTCCCAACATGATCAGCATGGTCATACATTGCATTCTTCCACCTCATAAGTTACCAAGCCAACAATCTAAAATTGAATGCTCATACTTGCAAATGAATCCTTCTGTCCATATTTCAGAGGGAACAATTTGGTTTCTTTTTATATAGTTGAAGTGGCTTGTACTGGCCTGAAATATTGCATAGATGGTCTACTGCTATTCCTTCTGTGTATGCTAACACTGTGATATTAGATGTAATATATATACTTTTTTGGGTTTTTTTTAATAAAAGCAAAATATTCATGGTGATAGCAAAAAAATAAGTGTTTAGGTCTGAGGTGGAGACAAAGAATTTAAGCCCTCAAAATTAATAACATTTTCTGTAGGCTTTCTCCAGAAACCTCCTTTTCGTAACTACTTTTATCCTTTATTGAGATCATTATTGTCCAAGCATTTTTAAGTTATTCAAAGACTATGTGTTTTATTTCAGTTCACTGTCATTTTAATAATTCAAAAATGGATGTTGTTTTTTCTTCATCCCTTCTCTAGATCTGTTGTACTGGCTTTTTGAAATTTGACAAAACACAAAGTAAATTTTCATCCCTCTTACTTTTCACTTCTGTTGACATAAGAGTCAATAGATTTTGAGAGAGTCTAAAATATGTTTCAAGAGTTTATTTTCTGTCCTCTAGTATTTATGTTAAATTCCAGCAGAATTCTTGGTAGTTTGAAGCTTTCAATTCCTTCATTTATAACTGAAATAATGACTGTTAATTTACTATTCAGAAAAATGCATGCTTTAAAGCTGCAGTCTTGTGAGATTAATTAAATTGAATGAGTAGAAGGAACACAAAGCAGAGTTATGTTTGCTTGCTTGTCAGTCCTAAGACAATAAAGGAGGGATAGGGATGCTACAGAAAAAAAAATCTGGATTTTATGAGTGTTTTGGAAAAAAATTCAGCACACTATGTCATTTAAACATTATATATTCTTAAGGCATTGAAATCATATGACTTAAACGCAAACATGCCAATTTTTGCAAAAAATCATAGGCAAGTTTGGTCAATCTATGGCTATATTTGTGTCCCAGATGCAGAATATTATTTTCAAAGGTGCTCTTCTCTCAGAAGAACTCACCACACGCTATATGTTCAGGAAGAGAATTTTTTAATTCTCTACTATTTTTAGGCTTTTAAACTAGTTTAGCTGTTTTACACATTCATCAAGTTGTTTTCCACATACTTCTTTATTTCATGCATTAGGGCATATAATGCCCTTATGATGTCTTGAAAATCTACTTTTGCCACAACTGCTGTTACTGAATTGCTGTCTAAAATGAAAGACATTTTTGCCTTGTCTCTAATTAAACAGTTCTGTTGGATCTTTCATTTCTTTCTTTATATCAGAGGTTAATTAAAATATAAATCATTCTGCAGTATGATTGATAGATAAAATAGCTATAGCTAGGTAGCATTAATACAGAAATGAAGGAAGCCTTTTCATGAAGGAATTAACCTTCTGTAGAATGTTTTAAATACAAAGACTAGAACGAAGATGTTTTCATTACTATCATCTTATAATAGCTGGGTATGCTACTTATAATGTAATTTAATAAATATTAGCAATAAGAAGAGGTAGAAATTCAGATGGTTTCCTTCTGCAAATTGGTTGTCTACCCAGAGACAGGAGGAACAAATAAAATAATAAATGTTTTACATAAAATTTTATGACTAATTTTTAATGCTTTGATTAAATCAGGTAAGCAGGTTTCACATAAACACATTAATTCTGCAATTTTAGTTGAATATTAACCACTTCTTGTCTTAATCTACTGCCTAATGATGTTATAAAGTCTTAAAGAGCTGGCAGGTACCCCCATGAATGTGTTTGCATTTTAGTCACATATAAAATGACTCCTCTTTTCCATCATTTCCACGTGACACCAATGTGGATTTAATCAATTCACGTTTATAAAGCATTTTCATGTCCTTGGATGAATTGCACAATAGAAGTGCCAAGTGGTAGTTTTAAATAGCAGAATTTGACCAAAAAAAGTAACCCATTATATTTTGTTTAGAATAGTTGAGATTATATGATTTATATAAGTTATTTACTATTAATAGAATGGGGAAAAGTTGTTATAATAACAACTTTTAAATGTCTCTTTGTTTATTCCTTAGTAGAGGAATGACTTTGATTGGAAGGGACCTTAAAGATCCTATAGTTTCAATCCCAGCATCATGAGCAAGGATGACACAGATTATACCATGTTCAAAGCCTCATCCAACCTGGCCTTAAATGGTTCCAGAGATAGGTAATCCACAATTTTTCTGGGAAACCTGTTCTTGTGCCTCACTGCCCCCTGAGTAAAGAATTTCTTCCTAATACCTAACATAAATTTCTTTCAGTTTAAAAAGTTTCTTCCTTGTCCTATAATTACGTGTCAGTGTAAAAAGTCATTCTCTCTTTTGTTTTTTTAATAAGCCTCCTACAAGAACTGAAAGACCACAAAAAGATCTCTTTGGAGCCTTCTCTTCTCCAAGCTGAACAAATAAAACTCTCAAAATGTTTTTGCATGAGAGGTGTTTCAGCCTTTTGATCATCTTTTGCCCCTCCTCAAGACTAGCTCTAACAGGTCCACATCTTCCTGGTGCTCTGGACAAGCAGTACTTCAGGTGATAAATAGAATGTCCTTTAAAAAGAAATTTACTTGTTGTGGTTTCTGCAAAGATTTTAAGGTTTTAGAGTACCAAATCCTACTGCACCAAGCAGTCTGATACCGGATTAGTACTCCACAGTAATTTTTTGCTACAAACCTTCATGACACTGAGACACATTAACTCCCACTGACGCTGTGCGAAATGAAACTGCTCAGATCTGTACCAAATTCTCAAACGTCTGATCCAATTTCAAGTATCTAAAGAGGAAAAAGCATTGAGAGTCTGTCGTTTACCACATGAGGCTTGCTAAATGAAAAGTGTGATGATTTTTTAGGTAATCTAATTTGCTTAAGTATGTTGTCTCTTAATGATCATTTTGTGTGCCCATGAATCTTTTTCAGACTTTCCATTTTCTCAGGTGGATTTCCCTTCCTATTTTTCTGTGCAAATACCATGACTCTGGTTCATTATAATGTTTCACAAGCAGCTTTCCTGAGCAGCAGAGCTTATTTTGTACAGTTTATTTATGACTGTCTCCCTGGTGCTGTCCATACTTCTGGAGGATGTTTACTTCAACAACTGAATTGTCTTCTTGACTCCATGTCTAAAAGGTAACACATCATCTGGGTGATCCTTTATGTCACTATTGTAATTTTAATTTCAGGGGCTGTCTGATGACTAGTTGGGCAATATAAAAATTCTTTCTATTTGTGGGAAAATATTATAGCTCTGCTAAGATTTTCCCAGCTTGTAAATGACATGTCATTGTAAGATCAGAACACTTCCCAGCTGCAGATATATTTTCTGTGCTACATTATATACTGAATTTTCTGCATTTTCTTATGATTTTCTAATGTCTAAGAAGAAATCCTGTTGTATAATACTTAATAAGCATGATGTGGGACATTCATGCTTGGTATAACTGACACAATTATCTATTTTATATTTTCTTTGATATGTTAAGCCAATTGACTCAGTGAAATAGCTTTAAGAGACACTGAATCTTTGAATTGTCTTGAGCATACTTAATTTTACCATAACACATTTCTACTAAGAGTAGTCTTATTAATATTAAGGAGTGGGTGTTTGCAGGAATGGGGAATAAGTCTCCTGCAATGCTTAGAGTAGGAGAAAATATCTTTAGCCTACAGCTGTTTCAGATTAAATGTTGGACTTTTCCTGCATTCCAAAACAAAACCATTTTGAAGTGTGTTTTTTGACAAATGATCCTACAGATTTCCCACCCACAGATGCTTAAATGCACAGAAGCAGGTAATGTGCAGCTTAGAAAAATACTATGAAATAAAGTCAAAACTAAAAGCATTATCTGGATTTGACTGTGAAAACGCCTCCACTCGATAAAGAGATCAAGATGGTACTTGATGTAAAATCTGAGACCATGCATCATGCCTTCTCTGACCCATGCTCTCAGAAATCTTACATTTGAATAAGGCTATGTGCATAAGTAGATCCTCATTCCAACAGGACTTTGGTATTATGTAGTCTTGGGAATCTCTGCATTGGAAAATGCCCTGTATTTTTAGGTTTCTTCCTCTATTTCCATTCCCAGGTTGGCTTAGAAGAAGTATAAGATGTGGCTAATGAAAAATATTGTTGGAATAATTGATGTTGGAAACTGAAATTATTCAATCACAGAAATGCATAGATAAAAAGCTAGAGACAAGAAGCATACAGTTTCTTATGTTGTGACATTTTATCGTGTGATTTACTGCTTGGTAATGCTATGGTAGTACATGTAAAGGTGAAGAATTATGAGTTAAAGCTCATGTCATTGTGTTCTTACTTAGTTATTAATATGAAAATAAATATAATTCTTTGCTAAATTAAAACAGCCACATGCAATAACAAAAATAAATGGTGTAAAAGAAACAATTGGTTGGAAATACTTCACAGTAGAAAATATTTCTCAGTGTGTATTCAGATTCTCTGTGTGTGTTTGTAGGTTGTGTCCTGTACTCAACATAACACTTTCATCATATCAAAAATTCTCTTGACTGTGTGCCAAACATGTAAAATAATTTCTGAAGTAATTTCCTCTAGATGTAACCACTGCCTTCAGTAAAAGTAAAGTACTTATAGCACACCTGAAAGTCTTTTAATATCTGATAGGAACAAAACACATCAGAAAATATCTGAAAAATATCATCACAGCTTTTCTATTTTCGCTGTCTATTGAAGCTCAAATTCTAAACTGCATTTTTCCCTTCTGAAGACTTTTGAGGGTCAAATTTACAATGAATTGCAACTTAGTGTGTAAATACACCACAAAATAAAGGCTGAGATCACACAGTACTCTCCATTTGTTCTCTCTTCTTTCAACTGCAGTTCAGCTCTATTAGACACATTTTTGTCAAAGCAAAATCTCAACATTTGTGTGATGCATGCAACAGCAATGACAACATGACAACACCCTCCAGTCTTGAACTAATGAGCTAAAAAATCTAAACTCTCCTGCACTATCCTAATCAATTGTACTTGCTTCCAGCATTATCAAATAATTACAGTCTCTTGTTTATCTTTTCCTTTTTCACGAGGAAACCTGTATGGAAACTTGCTTAGATAGGAATATAAGTAATGATAATTTGTTTTTCATTTTTCAAATCAACATGGGCTTCTCAAACTGCTGAACAAGTTACTTGTGTTGTATTTGTATACTGAAGGTGTGTTGCATCTGGCATGACACAATGTATTTGTTGGAGATTAAGTAATTTCTAAATTTAACCATCTAATGTCTGTACTTACAGGTTATATCTGAGTCGTTTTGTTAACTTTTAACTATTTGATTTGCCAAAAATAATTTATCCATCTAATCTAGATAGTATACTGAAAATCAACCTGATTACAGATAGATAACCAGCATACATTTGAGAGAACCATTTATTCTGCACATTTTCCCCTGCCACCCTCCCAAGTGGAATCTCACAGTGGTACCATGTCTCATTATCTTCAATCACATCTGTTGACACTTACATTCCAAAAATAAAAAATACTTCAACAGTGGAGGCAAAGAAGGTTTAGATTATGGATATTACAGCAGGTGCTGGGAAGCCCACTGAGAGAAAACAGTGTCAAGCCTCTACAACATGAACACACAGCTTGCTGTTGCTTGGAGTAAAGGCAATTTTATGGCAAAAGAAGGGCACAGGGGAACACATTCAAGAACAAACAAGTAGAAGGGAAACAGAACACAAAATAACACAGGCAACCCAAAAAGTAGGAAAATGGCCAAATATGCATTTTTACCATCTGGCCAAGAGCAAGGTGCCTGATGCCTTTCCTTACACATGGGATGTTGGCAAAATGAAAAATGCACATAGTGTTTCATGCAGCAAGTAGAAAATACAGTTCCATTGTTCAGGGCTTTAACATCACAGTAGAAATGAAAAGATAAGTGATTCTTATTGCTACCTGCAATCAGTGAGATAGAGGCTGACTGATTTAGTAAAAAAAATTTCTAAGGTTTTTGAAATGCACAAATATGTTGGTGTTATTTGTGTGTTTCTTATAGACAGCAGGCTCATGGAAAGTACATTGCAAATATAGAAAAATACCCCAACAACTTCTAGTGTAAAATAGCTTAAATTATGTTTGAAACAACTGCAACCAGGGGATAAATACTGTGCACATGTACAGAAAGCTCAAAAAGGAAAATCCAGGAAAGAACAGTCAGTTTCACTCCAGAGGCTTGAGGACGTCTCCAGAGTAGCTATTACCAGGCACATGAAGGTCTGGAAAAAGGCAGTAAGTATTTAACAGAGGGGAAACTGTGCTTGACCAAGTTGATTGCTTTGCATAATGGAACAACTTGGTAAGGAGATGAAAGAAAGAATGAGGGATGACATGACCGCCCAAGAACATCTTTTTTCTAAGATGGATCGGATGGATGGAGTGTAACGTGTATGAAAAACTGGTTGGATGGACTAGTTCAAAGGATATTGGTCAATGGCAGTTATCAAGAATGAGTCCCTCCTGACAGGTACTGAGATAAGCCATCCAATTCTTCCTTCTCACATCTCTAAATCTGGCATCAAGAGCCCCCCACAAACATTCTGTATCATGCACTATCAATCTAACACCGGGATATTTCCTTTTTCTCCTCATTCCTGAAATTGGAAATTTTAAGTGAAATTTCTTTTTTAACTTAGGAAGGCTCAAGTCCTTCCTCTTGGCAGGCTTTTATCAAATGTATTACAGTCCGTGCTGTAGACATCTCTGATTGTAATTATCATTATGAATCACTATCAGGGAAGAAACCTAGGGCATTTGAGCATTTGTGGAAGAAATTAAAAATTATATGTTGAACATTTATTTTTATTTTTTACTTAAGATTTCTTTACTTCAATTTTAGTAGATCTTCAAATTATGGTCTCAAGAAGCTTGAGTCCTCTGTAAGCCAGTTTCTAGCTAAAGAGGTTTTGTTACACTCACTGAGCAGCATATCATGCTCAGACTTTATTAAAATATGCATTATTTACTTTATTGTAAAACTGTACTTTCAGTCTGATGTATGTAATATTAACTACTGATTTTTTTTTAGGTGGGAGTTTTTGTTTGTTTTTTCTTTTTTGGAGGGGGAGAGAGATTAAATTTTTATTTTATTTTTCAGAGAAAGTGCACATTTCAAAGTACACATTTCAGAATTCAGGCAAACTGATTTTATATAATACTTGTGGGCAGCTATATGTTTCATCTTTATTTACAACCTTAGTTTCATAGCAACTAATATAACTCAAAGGAGAAATACTGTAAGAATACTAAAAACAGATTAAAAGGAAAAGCAAAACTAAAGACATAAACGAAATAAACACTACTATGAGGTACTCTAAAGGCTTTATTATCACTTATGAATATGTCAATGTTACTATGGGAACTCTAGTTTTTTTTGCATTTGACATGATTCGACTGTAACAAGTGCTGACTGAAAAATGAAAAGATCAACAACAACAAAAAAAAAATTTGGATTATTTTTTCTTTAAAAAGTAAAAAATCATTTTCACTTTATGTCATCCAGAAGATTAAAAAAAGAATGTGGAGAAACTAGAGAAAGGATGAGAAATTCTGTCTCTCATGTTACATAGAATTCATTGTCAAAGAAAACAAGTCATAGAGTTTATTTAAACTTAATTTCAATAGTTTAAAAGTTTTAAATTATCCAGTGGGTGTATTTTTAGCAAGGATCCACTAACCATATTTTAAAAAAGTCTGCAGAGTCTGCTCTTAAAGTTGAAAATCTTTGTCTTTTTTGGAAATAGCTTGCATGGAAGCAAGGTCAAGATTTCGAATGTTACCTTGAAGCAGTAGCACAAATCAGAATGCTGTGTTCTCTAACCCAGCTTCTGGATACTTCATCTATGTGAAGATACTGTTGTATTTTCAGCACTATTTATTATATCTGAGAATTTTTGGAGACGGGATCTATGATTTATACCATCCAAACTGCACTTACTGTGCCTCACAGTCACAGCTCTTTCCACTCTTATTCCCCTTCTGGATAGCCCTTTCTCTCATCTGTGGTGACAGGAACCAAACATGCCTACCATGGAATGATTTTTCACTGATTCTGATAAGATTTGTCAGGCTGTGTGTAGTAGCTGCTAGGAAAAAAAGCTTTTTCCTCAACAGTAGATGCCTCCTTCATCTGCACATCATCATAGCAGCAGAAAGCTGGTGTTCTGATCAGGGTAAAATGAGTTAGTATATTGCTTGAACAGCTTTTTCTAAGGAAAGATAAGGTGGAATTTGGAGGTTCATTGGGAAATCAATGCTGTGTTGATATCTGAATGAGATTAAGAAGATTTTATTCAAGACATAGTCAATTTGCTTGTGTAAATGTAGATGCAAACCAGACCTGCTTCTTTCAACTTTGGTCGAGTTCTGATTTATATACAAAACCTAACATTTTGCTACCTCACTTAAGTAACTGGAATTCCTCATCCTATCCTTTTATTAGGAAAAAGTGGAAATAAATATAACAGGGGAAGCACAGAAATGTATATGCAAAGACAGAACATCAGAATCTCCATACTAGTATGATGAAATAGATGTAATGCTGACATACAGGTGAATCTTCCTTTTAATTCAATTGAAAAGCTTGTTCTAATGTTTATTTCCTGTATGTTGTGATAGACTGCAGAAATTATTAAGAAACTTAATTGAGCCAAACTGACAAACACTATATTAACTTAATGACTTATTTTCCTTAGTACTATCCCCAAAATTTCCCATCTAGGTGTAGATCTAAAATATACAAGGGGGTCTGAATCTGTCCACAATGCTGTCAAACAATTAAATTATACTTTATCACTTACAGAGTTGTTTCTTATTAATTCTTATGCAATTCCCTTGAGAAATGTTATTTTTAAGTCTTATTTCTCCAGAGCTACTGCCAGTGCCATCTGCTGTGGCCAGATCAGAGGACGAAACATACTAACGTCAGTATCTCTTTTGTCATTTCTCGAGAGACCAAGACTCTCTTCTCACTCAGATTTCACAGCCCATATCCTAGATTTTATCGAGTATCTGACCCTTGCATGTCAGTAACGTAGTTTTCCACATCACTGGGCTGACATACACTCTGTAATGAATTGACTATGGTTATGAGCTTGGCTAAACAACAGTAAGCACAAACCTTTAGCAGGCAATTGCTGCTGCAGAGTAACATACAGTATTTTCTACTAGAAAGAGAGAGAGAATTTTCTGACTGATTGGAATAGCTGTAAGAGAAAAATCTGAAGGCCTGTCACATCTGCACATATTCTTCCTTAATTGTTCATGTTCATGTACAGTTTAACATCCACATGTATCTTCCAGTGCCTCAGAGATCAGAGCTAGAGTAAATTGGTTGACTCAGTTCCTTTTTAAGTGGAATAGCACACTTGAGAGTTTTGCAAAAGGAAATAGTGCCATTTATGTAAGTCTTCTTATCTGAGCAAACTAAATGTATTCTCCAAATGCTTTCTTCTTTCATACAATAAAATTGCTGCCTATGTCATCGTCCTTTTGTGCAAAATTGAGTTTCACATTTGCTACTGTAGGAATCGTTCTGATAAGGTAGTGGCTCTGCTTAAAAACTTTCTGTGCTGTGTTTATATTATAAAAGTGCGTTTCATAATATTTATAGAAACTTAGAATTCCAAATTCAAATCAGTAGAAAAACATCTTTTCCTGTCAAAAGTCTGGGGCATACTTCACAGACTACAATGCCTTATCACTCTCTGAAGTCACAGAGAATGCTAAGGAGTTTCTCATGTATAGGCTATGGTGAAGTAGAAATGGGATGTTTCCTCAAGGAGTGTCTCAGAAAAGACACTTATAGCTAAGGCATGGCTTTTGAAAAGTTGTTTAGAGAAAAATGGAGGATGTCTTTTGTTGCAAATATTCTCTAAAAATGAATAACATAACTTACAGGATTGCAACTATGGGATTCCATTAAATATTCTAATTAATTACAAACCCAAAATAATATTTAAAGTGATTTTTTTCCTTGAGGTTTATTCAGTATTGCATCTTCTTTCTTTTTTTTTTTCTTTGAGGAAATTTAAATTTAAATAAGGAAATTAAATGTTTCTGTTTTTCTTTCTCACGTTCATTTCAGACAATTCGTAAACTCTGTACAGCACAAAAGTTTTGTACAATCAGTATACAGCATCTGCTGATTAATCCCCATTTGGGTCTTTACAATAATCAAATACTTGCTATAGTGTCACTGGCATATCTCTTATGGTGGGTTTTGAATGGATATGGCAAGGTGTGATTGCATGAAGACATGGATTTTATATAGGTATTATATTACCTGGACACTACCCTGCATTTAAAGAATCTCCACAGATTCAAACCTACTTTATGAGATGCAAAGGGAAAAACTAAGAAAAAATATATGATACATAGTCAGCTTGAGTATTGGTATGTCTTGACTTCAGAAGTAATCCTATCAAACTCACCAGATTTGTCATGTCTGTCCATGTACAGGACTGGTGCTCTTAAGAAGCTACTAGGAAAGTATTCCTTACATTTTGTCACAGTCAGAACAAAGAATCTGTCTATCCAGGACCCTTGAAATAAATAATAGCAAGAAAAACTGCCATTTGAATCAAATTTTGACACTCTAATTATAGATAATCATAAAGCAAGGAGCCAGACAATATCTATGTAAGGAACTTTTATTAACTCTAGTGTTAGTAACATTTTTTCCCCCAGTACAAGAACCTGCTTTAATTCATACAAATCCATAACGCTGTGAGCATTCTTAGTGAGGGGCATTTAAGTAGATTTTCTTGTTTTTACTGACCGTACTTAGACTACGTATTTGAAGTTCTTTAATGAAGGGAGTTAATAAGGTTAGTAGAAAAAGAGAAAATTACAGCCTTTTCTGGTGAATCATCCAGAGACAGAGACTAATACAGAGACTAAATTTCTCTCTGGAAAAGATTGGTTTTCTCTGTGAATGGATAAGAAAGCGAGGAGTGCCCTCTAGAAGGCACCCTGTGCCACTGCTACTGAGCAGAATTAGACATGGTGACTGTGGACCAAATACTCCTCTTAAAAAAATCACACTCTTCCTCACAAGATAAAGACAATTTTAATGGAAAATATAATCACAGATGTCCTTAAAGTATTTGGATTGGAATAGGACTCAGTAAATCGTGGTTAAATACACCAAGAACTTACTGCGTTCTCATAAAGCAAAGTGATTTCAATATAAATATATCAACAGACAGGGGGTGGGGAGAGGCAGTAATGACCTTCTGCAGAGCATAAGGAAGACTAGGAATAAAAATATGTGAGAAACCAAGACAGCAGGCAATACAGACAGGGATCCTGAAAGAATGGACTCTGGTACAAAATTTATTAAAAAAAAAAAAAGCTGTATAATAAAGTATTTGTGTATTATGAAGTAAATAAAATCAGGTACAGGCATGTGTAGCTAGCCCATATAGGTTTGGTCCTGATTCTTCATTCATGAAACGTGCATGACTGAAAATAAGTGATGCAAAGAAGCTGTGCCCTGCTATTACATAAAGGAAATATCTTTTGGTGTCACTTTTGTTGAAGGTTTTAGTGAAAAGATTTCTGTAGGAATAATGTATATGTAAATAATCAAATCCTTTTAGTGTTTATGGGAGAAAACTGTCCAATAATCAGCATTTTCAGGGTACATCTCCTTTGAAACTACTTAGCTATCATGGCGTAAAAAATATTCAGCATTCAAAAAATAGCATGTACATAAATATGGGGTTTTGTATTTGGGTCAAATATTTTATGTTTATTGGCTTAGAAAATCTCAAATTGACTGCAGATTCATTTTTCATTTTTCTCTTTTTGAAGGGAATTCTAATGTTAGTCTCAATTGCTGTAGCTAGGAAGCAGAGACGTAGTCTGACGTAATGGTGCCAACATTCAGAAGACAGTTAATAGTTCATGTCACTGGCTTTTGCAATTATCATATTGTTTGATAATCTAATTAATCAATTTCAATAAAAAAAAAAAAAACAAAAAAAACCTATGCAACAAATAATTTAGCCCTTGCCAAAAGATTTCCTCTCAAGAAAAAAATAAAAGAAAGCTAGCCATTTAGAATTAGAGACATATGATGTCAACAAATTGTAGATTATCATTCAAGTCATTCTCTCCAATATGCCACTGCAGCCCTCTTAATCTTATTGGCACTTAAATGGTGAAGGTGAAAGCATGGAAGGAATGATGAGCAATGGTGAAGTAGTGAAGGAATGGGAGTTCAACTTGCCCACATCGACGATGATATATAGCTTTAAGCACTGAAGAGTACTGTTCAGAGTCACTGAATAATGTCATCCCTTCCAGAGATTTTACAAAAATCATAAAATAAAAACCTACTTTTGATGACTTTCTGTAAATCCATTGACAATGTAGAAATCCTGGACAAATAAGAACCAGAGATAGGATTAATCTGAGCAGACATCTTAAATCTATATCTATGTGTGTCATTCTATATTCTCTTCACTGCCAATGGAAAGGTCATGCCTCAGTATATTTTCTCAGGAAAAAAAAATAAACTTTTTCTAATAAAAAGCTGCAAAATTGAAAAAAAAAATTCTGCATTGGCTAAGGAAAAAGTAAAAAGTGTTTATCTTAGATATGAAATTACTGTAGATGGAGGGATGGAATCTAACTACCTTCAGCATGTATGAATCCATTTCTGATTTTGTATTACTTTGACTATGTACATGCACATCTTAATTTTGTTATGACTCAACTGTGTCAAAATTTCTTTCTTCAAATTGCATATCTGATTTACATTAAAAAATTGTTTTAAATTACTTTTAAAAGTTTCTACTAAAATCTTCCACACAAGGGATTAGTTATGATACCTCATTTCTTTCTGTCTTGCTTCTTAAACTCCAAATTATAAAACTAATATTTTCTTGAATTTTGGGGGGTTTCTAAGAAAAGTGAGAATTTTAGAGACATCTTTGTCCCTCAATTATGTTGATCTGTGGAGCTAATTATGATAATGACTCTCATTGCTTTGACTTCAGAACTTAAAAGTTGCTGTAGGCACTTACATTTCTGTAATGTAAAATTACCTCCAATGAGGGGATGGACAGAGGAAAGCACAGGAATAAAGGGGAAGTGGCACAATTTTAGGTATTTCTTATTTAGTTAGGCATGACTTTAAGTATTTTAAACTTTCTTCTGCTACAAAACAATAAAAAAATCCCCTAGTATATGCAATTTATATAAATATATATTAAAAATAAACTAATGTTGGCTTGCTTCTAGAAATAAAGCACAGATGAGTGAACTTACCATCATGGTGCACACTTAATGCAATTTTTCTTCTGGATTTTTTTTTTTTTTAAGAAAAGGAGTCATTAACCACATTAATATTCGGTACTGCTCTGTCACAGAGCAGATGTTTATCTGCATGCTTCATTGCATTGTGAACAATGTGACCCATGCAATTGCCTTTCATGATGTGGAAATGCTTGCTATGCAGAAATATAAACACATAGCATTTCCAAAATTTTACAATACCATTCTGCTTCATAAATAGTAACATTTTAAACTTATTTTTCCTCCATTCCATCATTGTTCCATTTTCTGCACAGATTTCACTTGATTCATCCTAGGATCCTATGGCTTAAAATTATTCCTACATCTTTGCTTGCTCAAAAGTGAAAAAGTTTTGATTAGTGCTATATTTATCCTTCATTAGATAAGGTTGATATTTATACTTTTTTGTTAATAAGCATAGAGAACTAAAATAACCTCACTGTAAAACAGAGTTATAAAATATGTCAGATGAATGCTTATAGCCTAGAAGTGTCTTTTATCCCCTTTGACTAGAAAGCATTCAGCAATTATATATGAAGTCAATATGTAGATGCATGTAAATGTGGATGTGCAATGTCCTGGTTTTAAGTCTTTCCCTATTACTTGACAAGAGGAAGAAGAAAGCAAGAGGGAAAAGAAAGAAAATATTAAATACATAAAAGAAAGCTTGCTGCCCATCTCATTCATCTGAAATGAAGAATGAGCTCAAAGCCATGAACAAGATCAGTGTTCAGTTATGCTCTGAGGACACACAAGAGACAGAAGTAAGGTTTATTTCCTCTCAGGTAAGATTTACCTTTACAATAAAATCTTCAGCCTGTAATACTCAATCAAAATGTAAGCTCCCTTGCAAAGCAAGAGCTCGGTACTAATCTGCTAAAGCAACGCAGCATGAAATGTACTTCAAGTACAACAGTGCCACTTATTTTCCTGCAGAATATCAAAAAACACTCACAAAGCCATCTCTGCAGGGAACTGCTATTTCATTTTTCTGCAAGCTGACAACATGTATCCAGACAAGAGACTCCCTTATAAGTAATGTGGGAATTTGATGAATATGTGAATACAAAAGGAGTAACAGGCTGATTTGCACATGCTCAGCTAAGTTATCAAAATACCTACTACATGAACAATACCTACTATGTGAACAATATTTGACTTTTACAGGAGGCTTGCTGTATTTCTGAATTAGAATGGGGCACAGATAAGGATTTTATAAGGCTGATCAGTACATTTCTACAGTACAAAGGCTCTTGAATTTTTGTACGATATTCCCCTCCGGTAAAAATGCAAGTACTGAAGATTGTAATTAGGACAAGGACCTACCAGATGAGACAGAATGCTGAGTAAAGCATTTGATTTCCATTCCAGAAACAAAATGAAGACAAAATATGTACCCAGATCTCAGACACAGGAAGCGATTTCTTTTATAACATAATAATAAGAAATAAGACAATAATAATAAGAAAATAGACATATTTCAAGAATGATCAATCAAGGATGATTTCTGGGTTCACTCAGACAAGACTAAGATTTTCTAGCTGCTGGCCCTGATAGGAAATGTGATCTTTATTTATAAGCAGTTTTCAATTTCTATATTATTCAGTTAAATTTTGCAATGCCTGTTACAACAGGACATCTATAAAGACAGATTTAAAAGCTTTTTGTACATATTTTTCATTTTCAGTGCTGAAAAACTTTATTCAATACATTCTCAAAGGACATTTTGATATTTTAGGTACTAAAGCCTCCATACATTTCACATAAAACACCTATACAAGTATTGGATTAAAAAAAAAAAACAACAGAAATTTTAAATGCTGAACCTGAATCCACCTGGATAGAATTTTTAATTGGCACAGTGAGAAAAGCATATCAAATTAATGATCTGAAAAGACAGCTTCAAAGTCCAAGACATGTCATGTAGAAATGTTCTAAAAACAGAATTGGAAAAGGATGGTGCAGATACCCAAGACCAGACAGGAAATCAGGGCAGATGCTTTTATGAAAGTGTCAACACTTTTCCACAGCTGAAGTTAATAAGCTTGATTTTACAGAAGAGAAGATAATCAATAAAAAAATGGGGTTACAAAAGCAGTTCAGGGCACAGAACAGTGGATCTTTAGTCTAGAAAAGGAGTAGTCAAGAAAAAAAGTAGCAAGTCTTTTCATTAGACCTAGATTTCTAAGCTGTCATGGACAATAGCATGTGAATGACCTGCAGTTTAATGTCATGAAGTGCTGGCTAGTTGTGTAGAAATTCTTTCCTCAGCATTCTGTTTGAGGGTTTGATCATTATTTCTTGGGGAGCACACTGAGCAGTAAATAGCATAAAAACTGACCACCACTTACCTCCCCATTCAGAATCCACACAATATATTTTAACAATTTATAGCTGCCTTGTTATATAAATGGCCAGTTTTTCCTACTATGAATGATGATTTATATTAAGGATTACAAAAACAGTATATGTTAGGAACTTCAGTCCCAAACCACTAACAATTTCATGGCCTGGATCCTTTTAAATATTCAACCAATTTTATTATAATGTGTATAAAATAATCCAGTGTTTTTTTATAGTGGTTAAGATTCTAATTCTTTGGATATTTTCAAAATTTTTTTAAAGTCCACTGATTTCAATAGAAATATGAATCTAGTGTAATTGGGAGAAAAACTACATTTCTTGGATCAGAACATTATGTCATATTTAGTAAGTCTACTTATTTGAATAATGGTAGAAAAAATGCAAAATCCCAGAATCACATAGTAAAATTAGAGAAGATTTTCATTCTAAATTAGTGGCAGTCAATGATTAAAAAAGGAAAAAAGTAGAAGAAACATGGGGACATTGGAAAAACACAGGGTCAGGTACTGTGTTGGCTATGTGGCATTATATTAAGGGATGTAACCTATCATAGATGAAATCCTATATAGGGTGGTGAAATTTTCAGTTACATTTCTATTACTGATCAGTATCTCCAGATATCCTTGCACAGAGAATAAAGTTATGGCTGTGGCATAAGTGATCCTTTCAGTTTTGCCTGCTAGGGTCACTTTATTGAGCCATTGCAGTTGTATTATAGTTTGCAGTTATAACATGGTATCTTCATAGTAACATTCTACCAATGGTATAATAATTTCTCATGCTGTTTTAAAGGAGATCAATGTTTACACTGGACTCACCTTCATCAAACAAATTAAATTTATTAGGAAGGAGTTTTAATGCCATACTCCAGAGCACACGGTGCGACTCCTGGGGATGGTGCTGTGCAGGCCTAGGAGCTGAACTTGATGTTCCTTGAGGGTCCCTCCCAACTCCACTTTTTCTGTGGTTCTGTGAAGTAGAAATGTCAAACAACTCACAGTTCTACCAGGCACCAGACCTTTAACAGAAAATTCAAAATTATGAGTATTGTCAGAATCTAAATCTTCAGTAATTCAAAGTGATCCATTGTGAATGAAGAAAAGGCAGAGCTTAAAATAGTGTAATTTTTTTTGTTTTATACAGCAGTATTTATTAGATAAATATATATATAATATATAGATAATAATTCTTAAACTGTAGGATTTGAATGAGACATACCTAAATAAGGATTTATATCATAATTATGAGATACCTTAAATTTTTTTATATTAGTAACCAAAGTACTTTTAATTGTGCTGACAGAATTAAAAAGAAATCTAATACATCCAGATTCATACAGATTTTTTTTACAACAAGTTCTCATTAATTTTGGAAGGACTTAACACATCTGCATGTCCCAGCTGTCTGAACTTCAGGACTGCTACATTTCCTTTGCTATTCTTCACTTTTCACTTGATTGTCATATCTTTATGAGACTTATAATATGATATGGATTTTTGGCTTTTAGTTTATAATGAAAACATTTATTCTTGTCTAGTTGGATGTCGAGACCTGTGTGGTTTGGCAGAGGCAGTGGTTTGAATAGATTTAATCAGATTTAACCAGTCAGTTTCCTTTTGTTAACAAGAAAAGGACAGAGAATCAATCAGTGAAAACAAAGAAATCATATAAATTTTACGTGGAGTATATTAGAAGCAGTAACTTTCACATAATTACCATAAAACTAAAATTGCTTATGTAAAAGTGCTCTCAGTTCTGATCTAAACTAATGAAAAATCATGCTGAGATTTATCATGAAAACCTATTTTCTTGCAGCACCTTGTGCTGCATTTTGACATTTAAATGATGAATCTCACAGAGGGATGTAATTTTCTAATGCAGATGTACTTCCATCTGTAGAATTGTACCTGCTAATTAAAGACAAGTTTCAGTAGTATTAGTCAAGCTTTTAAAGCTTTTCATTATAGAACATGTCTTGTTGCATGCACCTTAGATACAGTGCTGGACTCAGGTGTATGCTACCGCTGTTATAAGGCGTCGTGGGTAGGTGTATATTTCTGGTGTTGATAAGTGTTATCCTCAGAGGGGGAAATTTTGTATGCAGATGTTCCTTTTTGTTACTGTTGTGAGGTAGCAGAGAGCAGAAGCGGAAAATATCAGTTAAGTTGTCTGTTAAGAGTTAAACAAGCCCATGTTTAAAATTGATAGGGAAAGCATTCATCATTCTCTGCTAAGTCTGGGGCTTTGATTTGCATATCATAGTTTATTTACAGTTCACGAAATATGAGTTCTGTTCTGAGTAAACTTTTAGGAAAAACTGTATTTCTGAGGAACCTGCTATTTTTTTATCTTCTGCGGCAAAATCAGTAGTACGCCACATAGAGATTTCCTTAATTCTTACTTGTAAAATGATAGAGATGTTTGAATTCCAAACAGAATTTTTTCCTTGTATCTTGCTTAGAAATATTTTTACACAACTGGGTTAAAAAAAATTGAGCTTCTCAAGGAACCTTTAGATGTGGATCCTGATCCTTTCTTTTTATTTGTAAAGTTGAAAGAATTTCTTCTCATGAGTAATTCTGGTCTTTAACACAGTAAAAGATCTATTGCTGTAACTTATAGCGTGGGTAAGAATAAGTAAAATTTATTTCAAATAAAAGTTTGGAAATTGAGTCTTAAACACATTACTCAGAATATTAAAAATATTAAAATATATTTCAAGTGTAAATCCTTTAGTATAATACTTTATTCTGTGTATGCACAATAATAACATGTATTTCATAGAGCTGCATAAATCAGTGCATGGCTCAGAAATAAAGTCTTACTTGCAGTGACAGATACATAACAAAGCTGGACTTGTGGGAGGTGGCAAGTTGAGTTAACTAGTTTTAGTTCTGTTTAGATACATCTGACAGATTGAGACCATATTTTTTATACTCAAGTTGTAAAGGTCCCTTTCACCACAAGGCTTTTGACTCTATTCTTACCAGCACAGGGAGCTCTGAAAAAGAATAAAACCAGACCAAACATGTTCATAGTCTCCATTATGGCCTTTCATGGTTTTATGTTTTATTAGAATCAATAAGGTCACTGATGCATCAGAAGGTATATTGTTCTGATGCAATTTACTGTATTGGAGAAACAGCTGAACAGCCTCTGGAAAAAGGAGTAATGGGTTTGAAGAATAGAATAACCAAGTTATTACTGCTCTTTTCTATGTTTAATTTTTACAATGGTGTTGATACTGTTGCCCAATTATTCTAGACATCTGTGGTGTCGTACCTAATAACTCAGCATTTCAAAAACACCATTGATAACACTGCATGATGGCAGGTGACATGTTCTAAGGGAATAATGCTTTAAAACTGTAAGTATATTTGCCATAAATATCACTGCCACTGTGACCAGGAGTACTTCTTTCACTAACAGTTCAACAAAGTTAAAAATTTTTGTCTCTGTGATATGAGTAAGGATTCAGGAATGAGTTCTGGTCAGTGTTTTGCACTTTGCAGTTCGCACATGTAAAGGGAAAGGGCTTGGCTGCTGGAAAGAACCCAGCCTGCAGGGACTGCAGTGGGGTTGGTGCTGGTGTGCTCTACACTGTACATCTGTCAGGGGGCAAAAACCTGTCCTTTGCTCTCACATGGGGTGACCTGGTCCAAGGGAGTGGCTCAAGCTTCGCTGACGATAGAGTTTGCAAAGAAAGCATTTTCCCAAAGCACAGTCTCCACCTTCAGCAAACACTGCCAGGTAAAGGAGGAAACCAGCTTGGGTGCCCTGACCTTTTCAAGAGACCATCAGCTGCTGACTGCCCCAAAATTCTGGTTCCAGCCAAGCCAAATCTGAAAGAAACAGCAACAATTTTGGGGGACAGAGAGATATGGAATACAATAGTATGTTGGGATACCCATGACACTTGTGGATTTGGGTGATGATTTTTGTTTGTTTGTTTGTTTGTTTTCCCCTAATGATTATCAAGATTATGTATTCTTAATTTTAGTCTTATTTGCAAAATATTGCCTCAACAGAGGCAATGTATTCGATTTTTCTTACATTTTTTTACAAAATATTTTAATTTTAAATTAGGAAACTATCAGATAGTACAGGGTGAAAGAAACAGACAACTCCCTCCTCATAGAAATCTAGTAATACTACTTAAATACAGCAAGAAACATAGCAAATTTTTTATTACCACATTTAATATAAAACATAATACTGTCAAGTGTTTCCTTTTTGTTTCTGTCATTCTCTTCGGTGTTTGTTGACATTTCAACAAGTTTTATTAGAAATTTTTTGTATTGTATGCTAATACACTAACTGCTTTATAAATGCCACTTAGTATGTATTAATTTCATGAACACAGCACATTTATAAAATATGGGTAAAATCCTGTGACACTAGCTTAATTCTGCAGTAAACCCATTTATTAAAATGATATTAAAACCAGATTATAATTGAAAGCTGACAAAAATTGTTTTCCTCTTCCTGGATTAGAAACATGAACACTTGGTGATTGCCTCCAGGCTTTTGACTGATTGTTCCTCCATGCCACTGTACAAGTGACCTAACAAAGAGATTAAAGTCATGCTTCTACAGAATTTCTAGTCTTATGATCTTATATGCTTAACTCTGTAATTAGAGGATTTCAAAGGAGGATGCCAAAAGTGCTTCCAGCTTCAGTAGCTTGCTTGTTCTGCAGCCATACCATTCAAGGGTATTTGCAGAAATATACACATATTAATGTGGTTTCATATATCTCTGATCAAATTACAAGTAATGGAAGTCTGCACCCTGCCCAAGGCATCTCCTGGCCCTGGGAGTCCCAAGGATGCTGAGCCGGCTGCTGCTGCCCCAGCCGGAGCTACTGAGGAAGAGCAGCCTCCTCAGCCTCTGTCTCCGAGGCAGAAAAAGCACCAGAGTCTCTTGTTCTCAGTGAAGAGGGTCCATCAGCAGGGCCACAGAGCTGGATGGGAGCCTGTCCAAAGCCTCTCAGGGCACAGGGCACAGCAGGGACTACAAGTCCACAAGTTTGGAGGCTGCTCCATACCAGTTCCCGTCTGTTCCGCTGTTGTTAGAGTACCAGGTACCAGGAATTGTATCTTTTCTAGTAAAATTTGTTAGGCATAAGAAAAGAGTCTACAGATTTCATTTCTTATCTCTCAGAGTTATTGATGTATTTTCAAGCTCAAGTCCCAGTGAGTCACTTGTGAGGAGTGACTTCTCAGCCCCAGACACCAGCATGAGAGTTCCCAGCTGGGCTGGGAGGTCAGGGTTTTCTCTTCTCTCTAAAGGCAAACTAAAGCCACACATTCAGCCTGGCTTACAAAGAATTCTAGTGGAAACACCTTTGCAGCAGGGCTGTGCAGCCTGGACAGTGAAGCCATCACAGGCTCTCTCTGACACTGATGATGGCTAGAAGTCAGGCAGGGTTAGAAAGCAAGTGTGTGTTTGGCATAGGAAAGGAGGAACAATTGCTCCTTCAGAGGCTTTGTGTGGCTGTAAAGGTGCTGTAAAAGCTCTTTTCACCATTTTCACATTTATTTTGCACACAGAAATCCACCAGAATGGAACTTCCAGGTGACCCTGTGTCTAAAGCCTCGCACCTTCTACTCCCCTGTCCTTTCTGAAGGCCTGCTCAGGAGAAAGCAGCCGTGGGCATCACTTCTGGAGTCTGTAAAACTAGAATCACAGAAGTTTTGAGTTGGAAGGGACCTTAAAACTCATCTAGGTCCAGCTGATTATCTTCTCCCCTTGCTCCTCCCTCTCTGACACGTGCTGCCTATTTCTTTCTATCTCTCTCCCTCACACTTCTTGTTAATTAAAATTAACTAATGAAAATTCCACACTTACATCAATGAAAGCCATTTCTGTTCTTCCAGGATAGAGTAGGGCATTAATTCTTTGAACTGATTACTGTGGGGTTTTAAAAATAATCTCAGTATAGTAAGGTTTACCTGAAATTAAGCTTCATAAAAAGCAAACTGATCCTGTTCATTTGTTTGTTGCTTACAGTACAATATTTTTAGCAATTTTCTCAACAGACTTCCTCACTTTTAATAACAAAACATTAAAAATTCATAAAAACATAAATAAATAAAATCTAATAGTCTTTTGAGGACAATTGAATGTTCAGGAAGGCAATCAAAAGTTGTTTTCTCATACTAAGCATTTTATACTTTTGTTATCTGCAGGTCTGTGTATCTGAAGCCGTTTACAATTAGTCAAGAGTCACATATTTTTCTTCATTTTAATAACAGAAGATGTTTTACTCAACTACTGCAACTAAGTCATCCATTCTACAATCATCTGCTGTAGAAATTGTTAGAGCAAAGAAGGGATGGAATACTTTTCCTGGCATCCGTCACAATTTTCTATTAATTATCATTAAGTCCTTTCCTCATATTAAGTCATATTATAGATCTGGTCTTCATCCTCTGATTCTCCCCTGTGCATTCCTTTCTTCTCTTACTTATTCTCCTATCTACATATTTTTGTTGGATATGGTAATTAACTGCAAAGTCATTGGTTCTATTTGTTCCTTTGCTGCCCCTAATATTCTGAAAAATCTTTGCAGCCTCCTTACTAAGTGGTGCAGGCAATTTAGCTTGAAGTATTTTGACATGATTACTTAGCATTTTAAGTTGAAATATCTGTTTTGAATGTTGTTTTATAAATCACTTTAAAATGAACAAAAGTTTCACAAATACATTTTCTGAGTAAAGTAACATCTCTACCCAAATTTTTCATTCTCTCTAAAAAATGTTAATATTATGTTTTGTTAAAAGGTTTTGGGGTGTTTGTCCAGTTTCCCTTCATTATAATTTTTTATATTTTAACATCGACTGTGGAAAGTAGGAAAAAAAAAAACAAATAAGCAACAACAAAAACAGCAACAACCAAACAACAGGTAGAAAGAAGAATGAAAAATGAAGGAGAGACTAATAATTAAACAAAATATAATACTATGACACTTCTTATTTTAGTTTGAAGTTTCACTGTCAAGAATAAATACTCATAAAAGACAAAGTCATTTTTTAACAGCTTCATTATGCATTTCATTTAGAATCACCTTTTGCATTCCCTTTTCCATTTATAGCCAAAATTATGAAATCATAAAGGGGAACTTTATAATTTTAAAGAAGCCTTTTAATAGAAAAATAATTTTTTCTTTTCAGTTTCCTGAGTATTTGTAATTGACTTAAAAATGCAGTTGCCTGTCTCAAAACACTGTCAAGGCCACAGAAGAAACTTGCCATAAGAAAAGCCACCGCAGTGGGAACTAGAGATAAGCAAAGAGAGGAATTTGCAACATAAATTGTAAAATCTGTACCACTGACTTCAGCAGATGTTCTCATTTGCACCTTAATTCAGGCAGAGGCATCTCCTAACAACTGGATCTTAACAGTATTGGTTTGTACCATTTCTTGTGTAAGAAAGAGTTTGAAGAAGAGCAAAGGACATGACAGTGAAGCCAGTAGTAGTGTACCAGAGCAATGCACAAGGAAGGAAAGGAAAGAGTGGAGGTTTCCAGTCTTCTCAAGATGAGAATGGGAGTGTGTCAGGCCACAGTCCAAGCAGACAGGAAAAGCATCCAAAGGAGAAAAACAGCAATCTCTCAGAAGGAGATGATAAAAAGATGTCCTGCAGTGATACAGCATGACTGCTGAGCTTTAACTCTCTATTTGTATGCCTAAAACAAAACAGAAAGCTGAAGGAACTTTCTTCCCCACAAAAGGTCTTCAAAATATGCCCCTTGAGCAGCCTATATTTAAGCCAAGCTTACTATCTTGGTGTGTCAGAAATCCATTTTTTGCCAGAGAGACTTTTAACAAGTCTGTGGTTCACTAAAAGACTTACTCTTAAAGAAAAGGCTCACAATTCTATTTTGCTGTTCTGACATTATAAAAGCCAGTCTTCAATGGAAACCTTAGTAATTGTGATTTCTTTCTGTTTCTTTCAAATCTTTTTCAAGACTTTGGTTCTGCTAGGAAACTATAAAACTTATGGGCTGTTCAGACTAGAGCCTTTTTCATCGAGCTATCATATGGGGAAAGTTTAATTTTGGAAGACACATGTTATTTTTGCTTCCTCGGGGTGAGAAATATATTGACTCAATTCATTCTGTACTACTGAAGAGCCCTTGGTGTGAAGGTAAATATCTCAAACAAAGCAAAAACGTAACTGATATCCATTTCAGATAGTGAGTAACCTTATACAGTAAGGCGGTAGAAGGTGTTCTCAACTTGTTTAATACCTATAGAGACTTTTTTCTTTGGAAAATAGAAATTAAAGAAAAAGAAATTCCTTTCAAACCTTGAGATGTGGAGTGGGGATGCTTCCCCCAAATCTTCTTGGGTAAGCAACTATCAAATCTATCAACCTCTGGAAAACTTTTGTCTGGTTTCATAATTCAGTAGCTATTTAGGAAATGTTAAAACAGAATAATGAAGGAACTGCATATCGGAATCACAAGAGTAATATACAGAATTTAGTGATCTCTGAATCTTTATCTGTTTTAGTCATCAGCACACTTAAGCAGTTTTCCTACACCACAACTATTGAGATAAGTAAGCAGCATTTAAAATAGCTTACTAAATTAAATACATTTAAATAAGAGCCAGGAAAATAATGCAAATGCAATCTAAATTAAGATGAGCCTCACCATAGTTTTGCTGAATTAAAAAAAAAAAAAAAAGAGAAAGATAAAAGGTAGATCCATCATTTTAATTCAAAAGATAATTTTATTTTACTTATGGCATTTTAATTTTTTCACCCAAAATATTCTGTTACTTTAAGCTTGTTAGTTCCATAGATTTTTTTCTTTCTGTTTTTTTTTTTTCAAGACAGAATTCTAGTTTTATCTTTTAGTACAGTAACTTGTATTTTCTGCATAGTCTCTTCCAAATCCCTAGGAAAATATTTTTCTCTGCACATATTTTAGTTTTGGCTATAAATCTGCTTCCTGCTGTAAGTAGGTTCTCTTGTCATTTCAAGAATCTCTCACTTTGTCTCTACATTGTAAAAATCTTTTATTTTGGTCATAGCAAGGTTAAGGAAATAAACGTACAAAATAAAAAATACATGTAGGGTAAAATCTAGTACTGCATAAACTAAGGAAGAAGAGTGGGTTTGTCAAGTCTACTTTCTTTTCAGCAGCACTCTCAAAGGCAAGACAAAATTTTTACAAGTGCCCAAAAGTAGTGTAAAGTATCAATAAGTATTTTTTCATACAGTCAAAAATCTAATTTGTTCCCACAATACTGCCTCAGAAAGTGGTTTTTCAACCTCTATTCTATTTCAGAGGTAGAAGGAGTGAGGAAGTTCTCATTAAAAAGTAAGTTTTAATGCACAGCAAGCTGATAACCATGGTTCTGACACGTGATTCAGCATCATTTTTGACAGCTCATTGCCTCCATATTCTGAGTCAACTCCCTTGTGCCTTCCTACCATCAGCATTAGAAGTATTCACTGTGCTGAAAATGCCACATATAATTACTGATAAAAAGTATTTATTTAAAAGAAAAAGGGATGAAATAAGGTGAAATATAGTTACACTCTGTAGAGTTCACTTTGAAATAGAATGAGACAATGATCCCTTCCACACCTACCTTTCTCGCTTTTACCAAACTTTGGAAAAAAAATGTGCAGATAGCTCTTTTTGCTTATAGACAAAATTGTAAAACAATGTTCAGCTCCAGTGATTTCTTTTGTTAGCAAAAAATAATTTTCTCTTGAAGTACAATTTCTTTTTTTTCCCCAGAACTCAAGTTATTACCTCATCTGTTGAGCTATGTCCAGGGGCTTCTTTCATAATTTTCTTGTATTATTCATGCATGAGCCTAAAGCTGAATTTTAATATTTATATATTATATAAAGAACTTGTGTCTCAGTCTGCCATAGATGAAGTGCAGAGCACAGTATGAAGCAAGGATCAGTAATGAAGGCAAAGAACAAGATGATGTGGGGAGCTAATTGTTATGGATTAATTCTTTTGGTGTATAGAAATGTTTCAATACTTGATTATAATACTCATACACATTTCTACAGAAATTAATAGAAAAAATTCTGAAGAGAGAAGTAAATTTTATTTCAACAAGAATTTTGGTGTCTGAGTCTCCCAACACCATCTAAATTTAAGGCATTTAAAATTCCATCTTTCTGCTGAGACTTAAAGTTCCCTAAACATTTAATGCTAACCCTGTTATCATGTTCAGCAGTATCTGGCTTTGGAGAGTGGGAGGAAGATGGAAACACACATGTCCCTCCTAAACTGAAGGCAGATACTTTTAAGTTCTTGGAGGGGCCCAGTCATGCTCAGAGTGAGACTAAGTAAATTCAAATAAAATTAGATAATTTCTAATGTCTAGTCATGGTTCTCTTCAGCCCATTGCTTTAACAATGAGGTTACTCTGACTTTTTCACAAAAGTACAAATTTTTTCTTTGGTTCAGTACTAAACCAATAGTTACGAAACTGAAGAGTTTTCCTTGCAAAAAGGAATTATTTTTCAAATTCCTCTGGGCCAGTCTTAAATCACCATCTGATTGTAGAGGAACATCATAAATATTTCCAGAAACAAAGCAGATAAATGCCTAGTAAGCTGACTGTGAAAATATAAATTTGGGAATAAATGAAGAAATTGAGTTTTGAAAACCTCTGAACCTTCTCTCCATTGCATTATTGACTCAGAAGAGACTAAACCCATTCACAGTTCTATTTTCCGTTTACAAAAACATCTGAAATTAATTTTTAATTTTTTTGAAATTTGTCTTCAGGCTGAAATGCAGACATAATTAGTTAACTTGAATGAAAACTTAACTTCAGCTTGCAAAATATAAAAGATTCTTCAAAAAATCCTATGCAAAAACGTCAAGTTTCTGCACATCACAGAAATTATCAACACACTAAACTTTTAACAATATAGGCAACCTAACAATTTGTTCTGAGTTAACAATACAAAAGCATTTATGATTATTGGAGGTATTATGATGACAGCTCTGCACTAAGACATGATCAAAGTTCTGTATTTTGAAAACATTATGTAAAAAGTGGAATAGTACTGATGCTTCTAGTGCCAAATGCCCTATAATATTATAGAATTGGACATTTCTTCCATAGCTGATAGACCAGAGAAGCAAAAAGTATTGTGGCTTTGATTTGTGGTAGAACATATTTATCTCGACATAAATTGGAATGGACTTCTGAGATTTATTGGTAAAGATTACAGTTGATACTCGTTTGATGCAGTTTTCCCTTTTTCCATTAACTGTAAGGATATATGGATGAAGAACTGCAAGAGTACATGAAGGAAATGTGTACTTCAAGAAAAGTGGTTCTCATATTTTTATTGCTTTCTTTTTCTTTTTACTTCTCACAATTTTTGCAGTTTGATAAGATTTATTAGTCTGAATTTAAATTAGATTTTATTTCCTGCACATCAATTTGAAAAAAAAATAAAAGAAAAATTTTAAGAAAATGGGGATTATTGAAAATATGTAAAAGGATGTTGTGAATGCATAGGAGTTGTCTCTTCCAATAGTTGGTGAAATACTACTGAGGGGGTCTTTTTGTTCTTTTTTTGTTTGTTTGTTGGTTTGTTTGTTTGAAAATGTAATAAATTAACAGGAAGAGAAAGGAATGTTCTGTGGAAATGGAAAATCTGCCATTTACTACCCATTCATTTCAGTCACAGAAGTGTTTTGCAAACTGGTGATTGGATCACATTTCTAAATATTCTACAGTCATGCACTTTTAATCCCCAGAGATGTAATAATCTGTGTGTAGGCAAATCCCTATAACTGGGATGTTTGGAAGACCATGTTGTCAATAAGTTATGGGACAGGACTTTAACAGTGTTTGTTTACTGTTTTTTATTATGAAAAGGTGCAAAGTAAAGCAACATTAGTTTATACAGACAATTTACATGGTAGTATGGATATTTGCATTTTTTTAATTTCATGAAAAAATATACTTAACTTGATTGTTTGCTCCCCACGTTCTGAAAACTTTATTTCATGTACTAGTAGCTAATATGACAGAACATTCTCTGCCAGAAAATGTGAGAATGGCACAATGACATAGTTCTAATTCAGCAATTGCTCTCTGATCATTGCAACAAAAATTAAAAAAAAATACTAGCACAGAGTCTTGTGACTAAAGTCTGGTCTAATTCCTTTGGGACAGCATTCTTTTGTTTTTAACATTTAGAATTTTGTCCAAGATTAATCACAACCTCATCAGGGAGAAAATATATTTACTGTCGCGAATTTGGAATTTCTTCCCCTTCCTTCCACCCCCAGTTAATACAGGACATAAGGGGAAATAGAAGGCACAATGTGATGAATAGCATATTAAGACTATTGATTAAGTTTAGCATTGTCTTTAAATGTCTTAATGTAGAGAAACATTTCAATAGTGTTCCTTCTGCCTGATTTGCAATACTGGGAGTCACAAGTAGTTCTTTCCCTCTTTCTGAAAAACCACTCTTGTGGCAGACAGTGCAAATAGCTTAGTGTATTTTGTTCAAGGTCAGTGGAAAAAGTAACTGCCATAGTGTTAGTGTGGATTTCTTTCTGAGATGCCTTGTGGCACTGGTGGCTGCTGGGAGGACTTAATGCCTGCCTGTACTTCATTTCAGCTGCTAATACTGATCTGACAGTTCTTGACCTGTGGGTAATGTGTGGTCTATCATCTCCTTACTTTTCTTAGTCCATTTCTACTCCCTTTTCCTCCCTTTTTTTTTTTTTTTTTTTTTTTTTTTTTTTTTTTTT
>VWZP01009370.1:4139979-4276019 GCA_013396995.1 Dicaeum eximium
TTTGGCCAGTGTAGCCTTCCATCATATATCTTGTTTCAATAGAAATAGAATATTGCTTAAGTGTGGCAGATTATCTTTTCATACATTTTACCTCTATTCTTCTTGAAATCCCTCCAGCCTGTCCCATTCTACCCTGTCCACAAGATAAAACTGAGTCTTTTTTTAAATGAAATTTTGTTGAAACATCCTGATTAGACAAAAACTTTGCAGGCTGTTGCTAGTTTTCAAATTAATCCCATGTAAAGGATTAAAACAAAAAAAAAATAAATGTGAGAATAGAATATTTAGTTTAATTTTTCCTATCAAAAATTTGGTTTGATTTAAAGCTCAGGTTGGGAAAATATAAGGAAGACAAAACTCTGGAAATGCCATTTCACTACTTAGGCATACAGACACTCAGGTCTTATGGAAATGCCCATTTCAAGGCACTATGCATACCCTTCTGGCAGTACTGAATTCACAGCGGGCCGGAGAAGCCTGAGGTTAGGGGAGCTGATAGGCTTTGTATATATGCATTTAAGCCATGCATATCTACATTTGCTTCACACACTCTTAGACAAGGTCAAATGAAAAATAGACACTGTAGGAGCTGACTTCTAATTTCTTTTAAATATACCCTTTGATTATTATCAGTGTTGGTCAATGACTGTTGACTTGATCTCTATTAGTTGTAGATCTTAAGAGCTGAGTTTAGGCATCAGGAACACATGTAGTTTCCTATTCTGTAATGTCCAGCCTTCATTTCCAAATTATAGAATGGTTGGGGTTGAAAGGGACATTTAAAGGTCATCTAGTCCAACCTCCCTGCCATAGTCAGGGACATTTTTCACTAGTTCAAATTTCTCAGAGCCCTGTCCAACCTGACTTTGAACACTTCCAATGATGGGGCATCCTAACTACTCTGGGAAACTTGTTCCAATGCCTCACCACTCTGATAGGAAACAATTTTTTTCTTACATCAAATCAAAATCCACCCTCTTTCAGTTTAAAACCATTGTCCCTGTTACTATGTGCCCTAGTAAAAAGTCTTCTTATCTTTCCTATAAGCCCCCTTTACACACTGAAAGTCTCCTCTGAGACTTCGGCTGAACAACCCAAAGTCTCTCAGTCTGACTTCATAGGAGAGGTTCCAGCTCTTCTGATATTTCTGTGGTTTTCTGGGCTGAAAGGGCATTTTGCAAACACATGATCAATTTTCATCCCCCCAGTATCCTCAGACACTGGGACAGCTGCATTCAATTCATTGATCCCCCAGCCTGATTTCACACCAGGAGTTGGTCTGACTCTGCTGCAGGGCCTTGCAGCTGGCTTAGTTGAACCTCACTGATGTTCACACAGGCACATTTCTCAATCTTGTCATGGTTCTTCTGGACGTCTCCTCTTCCCCCTAACAAATCAGCTGCACCAGTCAGATTAGTGTCATCTGGACACTTGCAGTCCATTCCACTGCCCAAGTTATTGATAAAGATATCAGGGTAAGAACCTCTGAGGGACACCACTTGCCACTGATCTCCATTTGGACATTGAGCTCGAGACTGAAAGTTTGGATGCAGCCAACCAGGCTTTTCCTTACCCATCAATTATTACATCCATCACAACCTTCTCTCTCCAATTCAGCAGAAAGAATAATGTATGTCAAAGGCCTTACACAAGCCCAGGTAGATGGCATCCACAGCCCTTCCTTTATCCACTGATGCAGTCACTGCTTAACAGAAGGCCACTAAATTAGCCAGGCAGATTTAGAACCCAGCCTTTCATCTTTTGGTTTTGGTCTGTTCTTTTTAAAAAGGTTATACACCAGGAGAGATGTATTTCACATAAAATCCTGTAAAATATTTTCTATACAGTGACTCATTATTTTTTATTTTGGTTTTATGAGTTTGATGAAAATATGGCAAAATATATTAATTTCCAGAAATACAGATAGAAGAACTTTGTTACCAAAATAAAATTATTACTTTTTTTTTAACATGGATAAAGTTATTTGATTTTAAAACTTATAAAGATAAAATCTTTGTGTAAATGTGAAAGATCATGTAGGAGTCATAGACCTATACTACTTACAGACAATGTAAGAAGAAAATTTGCTTAATTTCCTTCTCCTCTGACAACATATTGCATGAACTGAGAAGAAATTGAATTATAATTAACAAAAATTCATTTCTTACAAGCAATATAATTTTATATCAATCATTCATCTTATAAGGTGTATATATTAAAACCAACTGAAACTGTGCAGCAGGAAACTTTATTCCCAATGTACTTATCTTTTGCGCTTATATATTAATTTAAGAGCTCTCTGAACTGCTTATTGCCCAATTAGTGAACAATTATAACTTAAATGAGCTAAATGCTCTTTTGTTTGCATGAAGAAATCTTTAATAATGATTAATAGAGTTTTAATCAAGTACAAATTGAGACCTAAATATACCATGACTGAAACACAATGACTTGAATGTTCCTCCAAAAATGGAAAAGGAGTTTTCTGTTTCTAAAATAAAAAAAAAAAAAAAGGTAATATTTTATACTATAAGTCAACATTGTGAAAGAGTAACTTACAGTCCTGAATGTATTTTGAGCTTGATATGTGGCAGGTAGCATGTCTGCTAAAGGTACAGGGTGGAAAGAGTGGTTTTGTTATACACAGATTGATACAGGAATAGGACATCATGACCTAGTCTTTGCTCTAGTGTGTCCTCTATACAAAGTCAATTATAAAGATGTTACTAAATTTAATGTACGTCTAGAAAAGAGTAGCAGGAAATTACCAGGATTATTAATACCATGAAAACGATCTTTTTTTGGGTTTTGGGTCATCGCTAAGACTAAGTACAGCAAGATAAGAACATTAAAGTCTGCCTTTTTATCACTTGTCCGTTTAACAGTCTGGTGTATTTGCAGGGTGTAGATGTGAGAGTAGGTAGGTTATTTTAGATTGCTGAAAAACTTTCATATTTCTTCAGACACCACAGTTGGGACTTAAGTCAACTAATTTAAATGCTGGAAAGTTAAACATTAATTCTTAATTAGCCATTCTAGGTGTCTTTTATATTCAATGGAGAGAAACAGGCATCCCCACAGTACCACTTCAGTGTCCCAATGTAGACACCTTTCTCAGAAAAAGGTGGATCTCACTGCAAAGCTGTTTCTTTGACAAAATGGTTTGTTCAGAGTAGGAAACAAGAACTTCTAGATGGCTGTGCTATAACCAAATCTCCTGAATAAATGACTATTTTCTGTCATGTGAATGACAATGCATAACACTCAAGCGAGTTGTTTGGGTGTTACAGGGTGACAATGCATAACACTGTATGCTAAATTCAGCAAATACATTTTTTTCTTTTTGGAAGAACAGCTGCTTCTGAAGTTGATGTGGAATGAACAGAAAAGTAAACCCAGCTATCTTCTTCTCTGCTGATCTAGGCAGTTGTGGGCACAGCTAGAGGAAATACAAGATACCTCCCTCTCCCCAACTACTTCTTACTGTTTTTCATAGTTTCTGATACAGATTGGGCCTTGCAAAAGGATGAATTACTAAGTTAATAAAAAAGCTATATTCATGTTCTATGTCAGAAGAAATAAACCATAAGAGTAAAGATCAAATTATGAGAAATTGTTCTTATTTATTAGACACAATATGGTATTTGTCTTTTTTGCAAACAAATAGTTTAATGGTTATCTCTGGTATCCTGATTTCTCTTACTATTAAGAGCTATCAGTCAATCCTCTTCTATGTGAACATGAAAAAAAATGCATGAAGATGAACCTTGATTTGATTTTTTTTCACTTTTATATGATAGAAATGGTGAAAAATTTAAAATAATATTCTGTTTTGTCTCTGAAGTGCGGTTGTTTCATTTGGAATTTTACACTGATAAAAACAGTAATTTTACTTTAAATTAAATACTTTTTCTTAAAAATCAAGACATCACGTTCATATAACAATTTCAATTAAATATTAATAGACAAAGTACATAATATCTAGTTTAATGTACGTATGTCTTATTCAACTATAACAATTTTCATAAATAGGGTTCCATTTGCATTTGTAGAGCAGTGAGATGTGTTAAATTGTTAAAAAAAAAAAAGTTTCCTTTCAAGCAGGTGGAATAAAACTGTTCCAAATGCCTTATGGAAATTAATGAACCAAACAAAGTAATTTGCTAGATCCAAACAGAAACTAGCCTTAGGAGAAGGAAAAAGAGTAAAGCCTTATGTACAGCATTGGCTTTACTCTACCCTGCAGTCCATTGTCTCCCAAAGCAAGAAGACATAAGGGCAGCATATGCTGCCCACAGCATATGCTGCTACTGGCAAACTTATGTCTCTGCTAATAAAAGGGGTTAAACATCATGATAGTCTGGAAAATGCTCTGCCTACGTGCTTCATTTCAATTTTAACAAAACAAATTCGAGCCCATAATTTAGCTGGAACTACATTATTAAAGCTGAAAATAGTTACATTCACTGCACATATATAAAGGCAGAAAAGAATCATACGGGGTTGGATGTTCTGGGGCAAGATGACCATGACATTTATTTGTTATACCTCCACATGTACACCATAAAAAGAGCAATTTAACTTGTATTAAAATTATTATAACCTGGCCTTCTTTGAGGGGAGCAAGAGGCACCCTGCTTGTGACAGGGTAGGCTTTACAGGTCACCAGAAGAATCTTAACTATCACCCTCATAGGAATGATATGGTGCAATTGTTGAAAGAAATTGTAAAAGACAGCATGAGTTACTCTGGTAGCCATATTAATTTGATGAAAAATTCCAAAATAAAAGCTTTTTTTTCAAATGGATCACTAATATCAAAATAAATTATTGGTTCTACCTATTTTATTAGTAATGATGGCATAAAATAATGATGGGATAATGATTTTATTATGGATGACTACTGGGTTTTACACACTGGATAGATTATTCTCTGAATTTTTTTTTTCTTTTTTAATGAAAGATGGGTAGTTCCATAATTTTTTTCTGTAAATTTTATTAGATATTATTGGATCAAGTTTTCTATCACTTTCCATCTCTGGTAGAAAATACAAATGGGGTTGTTAAAAGGTAGTACAAACCACTTGCTTGCAAAGACTGGGAGTGGAATATAAAGGAGAACTGTCTAACTGAAGTTCAATTTTCAGTGGCATATAAAATTCTTCTATTTCACTTTATTCACACTTAATCACATGGTTAAATCTATCAGAACAAATGAAATTCTAATTACAATAATTAAGAATTACAAATTTGTAATTTTTCCATTAAAGTCATTAAGTTTTAGTTGATACATTACACAAGAATATGCAATAAAAAATGTTCTTAATTATATTGTGCTATAAAGTGAAAGACATAGGACGATCCTCTCCATTCAATTTTTTTTCCTTGTTTTCCTTTTGACCTTAAATAGCCTTCTGTAATTATGGCAACAAAATTTACTGAAAATAATTTCCAAGATATTTTGTGGAATCATATCAGTGATACCATCATATGGTAACTGCTAAGTTACTGCACCAAACTTTTTACTATAGTCCTGTAGGTCCAGTGAATAACATCTTCTGTTTTCTAACCCTAAACTAATTAATCTAATGCTATCCATAAAATATGTATTCTTCTTTTTGGAGCATTTTCAGCCAGATTCCCATTGTTTCCAGCTCCATGCTTTTCTTCCTCCTATGCATCACTGAGAACCCCTCAATATTATGTAAGTGCAGTGCAAGCCAAAAGACTGTCAAAGCCAAACAAAAAACATTGTGTCCTCATCCAAATTTTGTTTTGTCATACATTCCAAAATATCAGGCTCAAGTTAGATGAGAGGCATTACTACATCCCTTGATCCAGTGCATACATTCCTGTTGATTTAGCTCAGTAAGCAGTTAACCTTTGATTCCAGGAAAAATGATGACTGATGGTCAGGATATACACTGTGACCCTTTGATTCTATTTTTCCATAGCAGCTATCCAGACCATCAATCCCCAGATTTTTTATACATGAGTTTTAAATACACACATACAGGACTTTGTATTTGTTGAGCTTGACCAAGTTCACGCAGGTCCAGCATTCTAATTCAGAGAGATTCCTCTGAATAACATCCCTATCTGTGGTTATTATGATTTTGGGGTTTCTGAATTTCCTGAGGAGAAGACTTATGTGAAAAAATAATTTAGAAATACAAATTCTCACATAATAGGAAAAAGTTATCTGGACAAGTTTTTTATGAAGATTGAAGATCATTTCGACTGGTCTGGTGTAATTGAGCATGACAGAGGAAGTAAATTGCATTTAACTCCTATTTTAGGACATCCTAAAGGGTCTTAATGAAGGCTAAATGATACCACTAAATTGCTAATATTTACAGAAGAGTGTAAAGAAATCGGAGTCTCAAAGAAAGGTAATATGTTGCAGTTATTTTCAGTGGGTAATGTTTCTATCATTAGATGGGTATTTCTTGAGTTTACTGTTATATTATTCCGGTTTTATGCTAGTAAGCCCAAACTAAATTTTTAGTATAACTCCAGTTAGTTTTCACATATTCTTATAGGTTTTCTTATTCCAAACAAATGTTAGTGATTTGTTTCAAATTTATTGGTGTATGAAGATTACAAACTATACTCTGTTAATCTGATAGATTAAATTTTCCAATCATATACTGCATTAGAAAATATATATTTTTGTCTACTATTCATTTTATTTCAACATATAATATTGATTCTGGTAATTATATCTGTCATATTCTGTTATAAATATAATATTTTTGTAATATTTGATTAATATTTTTTAAATTCTAAATAAGTTACAACTCAGGTGAATTCACAATTTTTTACATTTTATGTTGCTGAAATAAAATATTAGTGTAGTTTTTGATTTTTTTTTGATTGTCAGACTAGCTCACAGTTACCAAAAATTTTCCCCAATAAAGTTTTCACTTCATCACTGAATCACTGGATTTCTGCTGAACTTCATGAGTGAATTAAAAAATTCAGAGGAAGAGATATCATGGTAGTTGTCTATGTTGTTTGCAGGGAATAGGCCATATCTTTCACAGTGTTTTTGACCTTCAATATTTTCATTAGGACATCATAAGCCTTCTGCAGAAAAGCATTTTGGCCATTCAGTGAAAACATTTTCCAGGACATTTTCTCTGCTAGCCAGCACATATCAGAAAAGCAAATTGATTCAAAAATTACTAATAATAAGACTAAAAATTATGTAACATTTTGAGCCTTTAAGCACTTTCAAAATTAATTACTCCTCACTGTAACACTATTGCTTAGTTTATATCAGTATCATTTTTACTGTTAAAGCCAGAAGTGGAGTCTATCTATAAATCATGTAAGGTGCCAACAGTAAAACAAACTTAAAAAAAAAAATAGACTTTTGATCATATGCTTTTCCAGAAGTAAAAGTCTGACATCTTGACTTTATTTGTTCTATTTTAATTATCATTGAGGTGGTCCAGAGAACAACTCTTTTTAAAGATGAAAGAAAAATAAAGACTTAAAATTTTTGCTTTTCGTTAGTGGTAGAATGTACTTCATCCTTCTTGGAATTTCTTGAACGCCAGAATAAATACTATAATCCTACAGAAGTCCAGGGGGTAGATTTTTTTGACAACAAAAATAACTTGACTGATCTGGGTCTTTCTGGGTCACAGGAGCTGCTTACAGCAAGGCTTCCCTTGTCTTAGTCCATCTCTCTCTAATAGTGTTCCTGTTTCTGAAATTCATATCAAGAGGATCAGCAACCAATGGTACATCCATTTGAAATGTCTGTCTGTCAAGAATCTGAAATGTTTTTGGTCATGGTGGTTTTTAATTTTTTTTTTTACAGCCTTCACTATTTTTCACCTAGACTTCTTATTAGTGTAAGGGTATGTGGAAGGCAAGAGCAACTCCCTTGCTAATCTGATCAAGGACATTTTCAAATGGGGTGGTATGAAAGAGAAGGAAGCCAAACACAGAGAGGGACAAACCCAACCAGCAAACAAGAAACAAGCCTGGTCAGTTACATGATTGATAAAGATGGAGTGGGAGGATGTTCTTTTGGTAAAACCACCTGACTGAAGACCTTGATCAAAATGAGTGACCAGGGTCACAAGGAAGACACTGAAAAAAACCATACTGAGACACAGACCTACCAGACTTGTCTGGCAACAAGACAAATAGTGAGAAGAACGAAAACCTCATTGGTCATAATAATTAATTGACCATCAAGAAACTGCAGGAACCACTTCAAAGAGAACCAGCTTGAATTTTGCAGCTGATAAGGATGCAGCCTGAAGGTTCGTGATGTTGGCAGGAATCTCTGGGATTGTATCAAATCATGAGGCAGTCGACAGAGGAAGGGGATCAGGGAGGAACAGGGAGGAAATCAGGCAGAAAGAGGTGTAAAAGGGGTCAGTCATGTATAAAACAGGACTTGTCCCCCTGAGCCTGGCACCTGATCACTGCAGTTTGTCCTGTCTTCTCATATCATTTTAGTAAATATTTTATTATCTCTCTCTGTGTAATTTCACTCTCTATGCTGTGTGCTTTCTTGAAGCAAGGAGTGAGACACTTGTATTTGGGGCACCCATGAGTGTGGGGTGCCTATGGGATGAGTATGTGTGTGTAGCTTTCTGTGTGTGGGTGTGTGTGTCCCTGTGTGTCTGTCTCTGGGAGGCATGTTGAGAAAACAGGAAAGCAGCAGTCGTGTCCCTCAGTCTGGGCAGAGACCCTGGGTTCCCAGACACTGAACTGAGCTCCAAGTCCTGGGCTGGAACTGCTGGGGGGCACCACTTAACACCGTATGTCTGAATCGTGATGAAAGATGGAGAGCATGACTATAACCATGGGCTGGAGCTTTAGAAATCAGACACAAGATGCAGACTTGTACTGGAGAGCTACAGTTTCCCTGCAGTACTCTTACTATTAATTTTGCACTTAATAAAGCCTTTTTCAAACACACTATCTAAACTAAAATTGTGTATAAGATGATATATCAAGAGTTTTCAAGGATCTGTAAGTAGTGATTACCCCTACGCTACTTCTTTATATTCAATAATGATCCTTCCCAAAGAAAAGAAATGTTTCCATCATGGCTAAAGTGCTACAGCTGTCTTATTCATTGTAATGAACTACTTTAAATGAAGAGACTCATTTGTACGAATAAAGAAGTATGTTTCAAGTGGCTCAGTAATTTGTAGGTTTTCATTCTGGAATTAAATGTTTCCTTTCTGTTGAATATAATTTGTGTCCCTTGAGAACCCTTGTTTTCTCACGGTAGATCATACTCCTGAGAATATGAAGTCCCTTAAGATACAATAATGATACTCTTCTCATAAAATGTATTTAGGAAGTACCAAAGAGTGATGTGATGGAACATGGAAAAATAGCAATATTTCTTGTATTGCAAGGGAAAGTAGTAGCTGACATTTCAGTAATGGCCATTCTAAATTTGAGAGCCTGAGTGATATTGTTACAATTACTAAATAAAGACTTTAATAAATTTTTATATGCCTGAGAGGAAAAATATTTTAAATGTAAGAACAAAGGCTTAAAAATACATGTCTATATTTTGCTTTTCTTCTCTTCCTTTTAAATTTTTTTTTAAATTTTGCTAGATTTTAATTATGCTGCTTTTGATCAAAGGGTGAAATCTGATTTCTTCCAGTATCTTGTCTGTGTAGTTTCTATACCATGTTAAAAACAAAGAAATAAACAAACAAACACAAAAGTGCAAAGTAGTAGCTGTAATTTTGAGGTTAGTATGGTAAGAATTATTGATGTGTTATCTTAAAGTCTACTCCAACCTTGCCAGATATGGGTGATTCTCTGGCTGAAAACTGAGCCCAAGGCTCTCATTGCACACACAAAACTACACTCAAGGACTATCCAAGATACAGAGATCATGCTGGTAAAAATGTATAATATTGCTTCCCTGGCAGAAATATCTAGCTTGTGTGTTCTGTGAGCCATTGTAACAGGTTTTGCAGAGTTTAGCAAAGAACTCATAAACAGTATCAGTGTGTGAAGTGAAGATTATCAGAAGCAGTCAGTATAAATGAAAAGAAAAAAAAAAACCCAGAAACACCTGAAAAAGTGAATTCACTCATTTCCTTTGGCAGCCTAAGGAATAGGATCTGGACTTGCACTTGTTTATTGTTGACTCTATGTCTCCTCTTATTTAATCTGTTAAAATTTAAGCATAGTCCCATTATAGTATTATGTCTCTGTAAAGAAGATTGAGAAGTCATAAAAAGGTGGAATCACAGGGGGAAAGAAATGAGAGAAAATGTGACATTGTGCTACTTGAAGAGATCTGAAGTTGATTTTCTGCCTTATTTTAATGAGCAGACATTTGACCCCCTAAAAACCACCAACCCAGCCGGCACTGTTTTGTGTGCCTGTTGGAAGCCTCAGAAGAGGCCAGGGCAGACTGACCATGGAGAGGGAACTACCCTTTACATTTTGGCTGCATTTGCTCCCACTAAGTGTTAAATTGTGGGGAAAACTGGAGATAGCTAGTACTTCTCAGTGATATATGCCATGGGAATAAAAGACTTCAGTCCCAAGATTCACAAAAATGTCAGAGATGAATGAAAACAAAATCTTTCATTTCATGTATAAAATAGGTAATCTTAACTAATTGGATAGTGGAGTTTGGTGTGTGTGTGTCTTTATTAGAGTGGAAGGAAATAGCTTCTACCTAATGTAAAATACATATATTTTTCTTATATTTCTATGTCTTTACATATACACAAAATAAATAGATATGGCTGACTCAATTTTTATAGACCTTATGGAAAATAGTTATTCTGTCAGAAAATCATGTATCTTCCATCAAGAGCATCCTAGTAAATTCTATCTGCAATTATTTTCTGTGTTATTAGAATAAAATTAACTTTCCTCGTGTTTGTAAACTGCCTTCAAAGATCTTCTTTATTACGTTAGTCTGAACTTGGATAAATTTGGTGACTTGATAAGTCAATATGTTTCCAAAGCTGTGATGATTTTCTGAGTACTTCTATATCAATAATACATCTTAAATTCTTTTCAGCTAATTTATTAACATTTATCAGCATATTTATTAGCATGCCTTTAGATGACAAATATCTTTAGGGACCCATTCATTATATGTTTCTCTCTAAAGAGTTATGTGAAAAGTGTCAAGATGAAACACAGATATTATATAATTATATTCTACTCCTGTATTGGATGATATTTAGTTTTTCACAACTTACAAGATTGTTCAGAAGTTAATATCAGTGGATAAAAAAAAGAAACAAGGAAAAGTTTAATAACTATGACCCAAATTCTAAAGGATGTCAGGATGCTAATATAAGAAGTGTAATTTAAAAAGAGACTATGATGCAGACTTAAATTTATGAAGAAATATACTTCTTTCTGTATTTGTATTTCATCTGGATGAAAAATGTGAACTCATTTTTGCAACTTGCATATGAATTGGTTGTAGTTGCAATTCTCCTTAATTTAATTATAAAATTTGTCAAAGTGCTTCTCTATGTCTCAGAAAATATACAGGAATAACAAAGGCTTTTGAACTCTGAACTTTATTACCCATAGGATCATCAAAACCAGTTATGTTTTACCATCAGAATGTAACTTCAATTACTTTGTTCTTATTCTTTGTCACAGACTACATATAAGCTTTAATGCTATGCACAAAAAAAATTGTTGCAAAAAGATTAAAACAAAAGTTGCAAATATAAATTACAATGATGCATTAAAAACATTTTGTATATTTATTATAAAAATGTCTTTAATTAAAATCCCAGACTGACGCTTTTTGCCCTTCTTGAAACATGTCTTGTATAGTAGAATAGAAAGGGTTGCATTATTCCACACAAGACATTTGTTTAATTTACTGTTAAAGCCGTATGCCCTTGATTCCAGAGAAAACAAAGTGTTTCAACCTAGAATTAGTAATTTACTCCTGAGTTATTGTATAATTTTCTGCTATATTAATTAAGAAAGACAAGGAATTTATATCTGAGGAAGCAATGACATAATATAATAATAGGAAAATAATTAGAATATTTTGAAAGAATGCCAGAGAAGGATATAAATCAATGGTGTTTATTAACTGGACTAATTTACCTTGAGCCTCTACTTGAAACTAGAATGTTTTCAAGTTTCAGAAACTTAAACTTCTTTCTAAAAAAAAAAAATCACAAAACTAATCAGAGGTCAAGAAAACACAGAAGAACAGAATCACAGAATGGCTGAGATTGGAAGGAAGCTTTGAAGGTTATCTGGTCCAGCCTCCCTGTTCAAGCACAGCCACCTAGAACAGGGTACCCAGGGCCATGTCCAGACAGCTGTTGAATACCACAAAAGGAAGACTCCACAGACTTCCTGGACAACTTCTGCCAGTGCTCAGCCAGAAGTGTTTTCTGATGTTCAAAAGGATTCTCCTGTGCTTCATTTTGTTCCCATTGCCTCTGGTCCTGTCACTGGGCACCACTGTTGGTAAATTACACTAAACAGTGACAGATCTCTCAGCCTTTCCTCATGTGTGACATTTCCTGATGTTTAATTACCTATTACCTAAAAAAAACATATTTTCAATATTTAATTTTATTTTTGCATCCCTTTCACTTGTACCCAATGTAGAAAAGCCTTTCAATCATGTAGTAAGAATACTGGCTGCCTAGTCTCAAAAATGGCCTTGTTTCTTCAAATTGTTTACTGTATCTCACTCCTAAGTTGTTTGTTTGTTTGTTTGTTTTTTTAGGTGTGAAGTCCTTTTTGACTAGAGCTTCTCCCTTTTGGCTGTTTTGCAAACTAGCTCTGTTTCCTGTAAACATCCACAGATAAGCTATTGATAATACATAGGATTTCTTCAGGGGTTTTTTTGGCATTTGCTAGCTTCTCTTCCCAATTTTCAAGTTTATTTTTAATTCACCTTCTTCCTATGAGTCTGATGACTGCTAACCCAGTTCATTGGGACATCACCTAGTTTTACCCTTACTTATTTAACTTTGAAAAAAGTCTCATCTGCTTTTGCCTTTCAGCCTGGCAAATCCAATTTGCTTCTTGCTTGTTTCAAAACCTTTAGAAAACTAGTTGCTTATTTTAATCAGATCTTTCCTACAATCTCGTTTTGGCAAAGTGAGAACATACTCTCCATAATTTCATGTTTGACCTATTTTCCTCAGATGCTGCTAAAAATTATTTTCCTTTTCAAATTCTTGATATTTTAAAGTAACAATTTTCAGATTTTCCACTCAAACTATCAACTTCAAACTTCATCAGGACAGGGTCATAAACAGAGCTTTTTCACTTCACTTTAAGTATTCAAACAAATCTTATCTATAAATGCAGATATTTTTTAAAGCTGCCCTTTTGATCATTGCTCTTTTTAGCACTTCTGTTTCCTATTACAGAAAGACAAAAATTTGTTCTGGAAATTGCAGTGACATTTCCAGAGCTCTACATCCATAGTTGTATCTCCTTGCTTTCACTCTGTACCCTTATCTATTTTTGTGTTTATAGATGCCATCTTCAGTTTCTTTCTGCCCTCCTAATGGTATCTGACATTTATAGGATAATTTTTGAGAATCTGAGCTAGCAAAACTACCACTGAACTAAAAAGACATGTAACAAACAGTGTCTACACAGTATTTCTGAAAGAGAAATGGCAAGGAGTGACTAATAACTATTCTGTGTAAAAAGACTAGGGCGTACTTCATGAATAAGCCATGTTAGCATCAACTTATTAAATAAAATTGTTGCACAGGATAGTCAGTTCCATGTTTGAGCCTCAGAGAATATTAAGATACTTCATCAAAATGCTCTACTTCTTAATATAGATGGTGGGTGGTTCTTCCTTGTTAAGGTTTTCCCTTCCACCTGGATCAGACATAACATCTGTATCTAGAAAAAATCAGCCACTTCTTACTCTTTTTGTTCCTTTCTTCTTTCTCTGTCTGGCATTTTATTCTCTTTCTTAGCTATCTTCTCCTTAAGGCTATCCTTCTTCTATTTCTTGCTCTCTACCCTATGCTCAAATGAAAATACAAAAAATATGGAAATATTCTTCAGATGTTCAGGTTTTCAGATATATTGTTCTAGATGATACAATAAGTTAGATATCAAGTCTTGTCACTTGTATTGTGTTTTATATAGGAACATATATTTAAATCCTTTTTTAATTATTTCCCCATGGTATATATTTGGAAAAAGGGGTTATCTGAAAATAGCCCATAAAATGGAGTTTTTAATTCACAGGCTGCTAGTCTAAATGCAGCAGTTCCTGAGAGAAGTAGGAAACAAAGAAGCAAGCATATAGTTTGTCAAAATAAACAATGCTAAATTTCCTCCTTTCTGTATCACAGTTTGAGGAATATAGAAAAGGACAGTGTTGTTTTCCTCTGAATTTGTTGTAAACAATCAGCAGGAACAATCAGTCTTTATAAATCATGTAACAGGGTACCTCAGTGGTGCAAAACAACCCTATATTCAAAATAAAGCATTCTATAAATAACAAAAAAAATTTTTAAAAAAAGCAAAAATAGTTTTAAGTTTTTATTTAAAGCCACAAATGTGGAATGCAGTGTTATGCTTTAGAGGAGCATAAGTTTTCAAGACTTTCTAATGCTCTGACTATATGAACAGAAAGGGACAGTGATGTGTTGTTTTAAAAGGGTGTGTGTTGCCTGGAATGGGTGTTTCTCTGGGTCTTGCGTTGGGTGCTGAATGAGGCTCCTTGACTCCAGTATCAGAAGGCTTATATGATTTATTAGAATGACTCCATTATTCAGAAGGTTTTAGGGCTAAGGTGCCCACATTCAGAGTTACATGTTTCCTGCACCCTGGTCAGAGCAAGACTCTCCAATGCTTACAAAGTCAGAGAGATAAGAACCTTTACATCATTGGCTAGAAAGAGAAAACTACATCTCCTGTATCAGGAGACAGGCAAAGGAATGCATCTGTTGTCCTTGAGTCTACACACAGACATGGGTTTGTTTTTCCAGAAATCTGCAGAGAAGTCAGCTTTCCCATGGAAGGAATGTCCAGCAAGTTTCCATATAAGACACTTCTAAAATGGCTGTGACAGTGATGTACTGAAAGGGAACGTGATCAGTCAATGGCAAGAGAGACTGAAGATCTGGGTACAAGCTCTGCTATTATCATGCAAGTTTTCAAAACAAAGAAGGAACTGAAGGAATGTAAACCACAGAATAGATTCCTATACCTTTTGCATTTGATCTTGCTTTGTCTGCCACATTATTTGATAGAGCATTTCACCTCTTACATCTCCAAAGAGCTGCTCCTGTGTGTAGCAGTTGAACAATAGTAGGCAGTGACAGTGGTGGTAATTCACACAATGATCAGTTGCTGGCTAGGTAGTTAAGATGTTTACACAGCTAATTTTGAGTAACTGCCCCCTTAAAAGTTAAGTTTTCACCAGTGGAAAACTCAAGTTCTCATTTATTCATCCTTGCAAGATAGTCGTGGATATTAATAATGAAGGACAGGCATTGCCATTTTCAGATTAAAACAGGGCTGTGAGAACTTGGAATGTGTGATGTCTGTGACTAGCCACAGCAGAACATTAGGAGAAATAACTCATGTCTTGGTTGGAATGGATGAAGAAAGTGGAATGGCACTGTGAAGAGATAGCAGAAAAAGAGTGGTGTATTTTAGTGAGGTACATAGGAAAATAAGAATTTGATAAGAGGACTATGGGTTTGAAAGTCTAAGGAACAGACAAGAAAGAGGTAGTATGAAGTACAATTAAAATAAAAATAAAAGATTTAGGAAAAGAGTTATATATTGGTGGAGATGGACAGAGAAAGTATGTGGCTTGCTGTTCCTACATTACGATTTTTAGCAACACAGGCAATTGCTTGTCCTTTTCATAATCAGAAGATTGTGGTATCCTGAAATATCATGCTTCTCAAAAACCTTGAAGAAACAAATATCCTAAGACCCAAGTGCACCAACTAACTTGTAATGCATGCAGATATTTCCTTACTTCTTTGGAGGCTAGAACTTACCACAAAGGACTGCAGTATAGGAAAAGGAATTCAATCAAGGAGTTGTTTGGGTTTTTTTTAATTATGAAATATATCAGTTGCCAATCACTAGTTTTTCTGTTAGGGTATACTACACTAAATTTTCTCTGTATATAAACATGGATTTTCTTATGAAAGAGAAAAATTGAAGTTATTACTGGGGTTTTTAAGAAAAATTGTGGCTCAGGAAAGGCTTCGTCTTCCATCTTCGATGTTTAGCTAACAAATGATCCTCATTTTCAAGGAGAAGCCACTCATTATTCAGGAGTTTTCAAAGTCAAACTATCTTCTTCAGAGCAGCCAAACTATAAACTTAAAATTTCAATTATAGTTTCTTATTGGTCAATTTTTTATCATAATTAGAGTACTCGCATAAATTTTCACAAGCAAAATGATGACTTTAAGCACTGTTTGGTCCTGAACTCATTAAGAAGCTTTGCACTGCAAAATGTTTCATAATGACTAGTCTTATAACCTTTTTAAATTTTTTTTAATACCATGGAAAAAAAATACTTTGTCACTAAAACTCAAGCCATATGAAATACAAATAGGAAAAAACTACTTAATAGTGAAGATTGCTTTGGTATGCTTACCTAATGAAGCACAATCTCAGTATTACTTATTATTCTTTTAGACATCCTTTGATTCTTGGAAAGGAAGATATTTTGGGTTTATTTTACCTTTTTTGTCTGATTGTCTTCTTTTTTTCCCCAAGAGAGCCTGTAACTTCTCTCCTTCACACAGAGATAGTATAAATTGTCGTTGTTATCTTTTGTAGTCTGATATTATCAGGTCATTGTTTGTTCTTAATTAACTGAACATTCTGTTATTATCTTTGCTAGGAGAAAATTAAAATATGAGTAAAGTTCTTGATATTGTCCTTGATTTTAATACATAAGAAACCCAAATAGATAACAAGAAGGAAATTCTATATTTACAGAAAAAAGTGTATCTAAAAATCAATATGTTTTTTCATCTTGCTACAGTCAAAACTGCATTTCACAGCATCTACTTGACCTTAGAAATTGAAATAATCTTAGATTATAGCTAATCATTTGTTTTGTGTAGGATATTGGCAAACTTAATAAATGAGATAGCCAGATAATTACTACTGCAGCTGGGATTTATATTTTACTTCTAGGTCATTGATCATTACTTCAAAGAATGATTCATGGACTCTGCCTCTAGAATGTAATTCCTCATGGGAAAGTTCTAGACTGGGACAGAGCTCACTGAACAATACAATGTATCTTAAAGTGTTCCTTAAGCAGGAGAAACTTTAGCTTTTCAAGTCCTTGATAACAAATAACATTTAATATTGATTATAAATCATTTGATAAGTATCCTCAAAGGACACTGTCAAACCTGATCACATATTCCTGTGAGGATTAATATTGTGAATAAAATGGTTTTCTTTAGGCCTTTTTTTCTGTTTTGATATGAGAAGACAAGAAAGACATTGCTCATTCAATTTCCCTCATTTTTTATCACAGTTAAAAAATTTATAACAGTTCAAAATTTATTTATTGTTGGATAACCCTTTTAGGAATACACTCTTTTATTCAGGAAGTATGGCTGGCATTGGAAGACTCTCTTAGCATTAAAAAATCCCACAGAAGAGACACAATGAGAGGTCCCATGCTTAGAGTAATTGAAAAAGTTCATTTCAGCAGAAATGTTCATTTCAGAATGAACATTTCAGAATGAACAGAATGTTCATTTCAGCAGAAATGTTCATTTCAGCAGAAACAAGGTCCTCACCATTATCAAGACAATGATAGCATGATTAAGTTTGTATTACTTTTCCATAGTAGCACCTGCATAGGAATGTTTTTAGTAGATAAAGATAATACTTTACTTCAGTTATCAGATGTACGTTAAATGAGACTTCTGGAATTATTATATTAAGAATGTCTGATTAAGATAAGCATAAATCCAATAAAAGATAGATTTTCTGACATGGCAAAATGCATGACAAAAAGTTCTGAGTTGCAGCACAGGTGAAAAAATATCTCCAAAAATAATTAAGATTCAGAATCTGCATGCTGATGAAAACTGAAGCATTAAGTGTCTTTTGAAAAAAAAACGGACCAATGAGAAGAGAAAATGAGAAAACAGCATAAGGAAAAGGTAATTAACATTTTAAGTAAAATCAGGATCTGGCTGCTTCTCTCTGATGAACAGTGACAGGACCTGAAGAAATGGCATGAAGCTGTTTCAGGGAAGGTTTGGGTTGGATATTAGGAAAAGGTTCTTTACCCAAAGGGTTGTTGGGCATTAGAACAAGCTCCCCAGGGAACTGGTCACAGCACCAAGACTAAAGTAAATTCAGTTACTTTATTGTATTAACTAGCTACTTAGTGATATAATAGATTCTTTAAGATTTGATAGCTTAGATAATCTGCTTGCTGATCAAAATGGATAACACAATCCATCAATGACAGCCATGTAGGCTACTCAAATATATGAGACCAAAGGATGATACTAACACAGTTGTCATCACTATTTGGTATTAGTACAAAATAAAAAAAAAGAGAGAAAAATGACGTTGTTTCAGAGCACATGAAATATTACAGCTCGTACCTGAATTGCAAGTCTTACCTTTACAGAAAGCTGTTGGCTACTTTCCTGACTTGTACATTTGGTATTTTTGGCTATCAAAATATTCAATATGAATTGAAGTGTAGAGAACATAAGCTGGGGTAATAGCTATTTTTGGAGCATTTATTTTGAAATTAGAAAAAGGACAATCAAAATCTCCAAAGATTAAGAGGGTTTGAAGAATTTCTTTCTTCAAAATGGGCTTCAAAATACTTTGTAGAGTATAAGCATAATTTTAAACTATAAATATATAAGAAGCTCTGCTGTGACTGTCAGTGGTGAAAACCTTAGTCTGTTAAGAATTATTCACATAGAAATACTGACCTTGTCATTTTTATAATCTGTTCCATATTGAAGTTTATGGTTTGGGCTGAAATAATATCAGAACATCATAGAACATTAAACTGTTGCTAACATATATACATATATATACATGTATAAAAATAATCAAACAAATGCTGACAACAATTGAAAAAACAGTATCAATTATTTGAAGACATAATTGCTCAAGAAAAGCTTCCTTTGTGACACTGTTTAAATAAAACAAAATGCAGGAAAAGTATTTTTCTTGCAGTAGTTTTCATGACATTTATTTATCTACTTATCCTTTAGGGGATTTTGTTTTCAAAATTAACATCCTATTTATTAGTTGCTGAAAAGATAAGTTTTGGGTTTTTTTAAGAATTGTGCTGGTGAATTACCATCTTTCTGGGAATTTTGTCAGTTGCAGTAAATTATATGATGCTCTAAAACTTGATATGGTACCTTTGCACTCAGTTATAGGCCTTTCTTTTGAATTTAGTCTGGTAAATTTATGCTGAAATTCAGTAGTGTTCCTGAGATCACCATACTGATTCACTTGGTAGGTTGTTTAATTATAAATTCCACAAGGCAACAGACAACCATTTTTAGTACTGCTTCTCTTTCAAGGAGATAAACTTTTCTTTTGACTTATAACCTTTCTAAATTTTCTCATTTCATTACCTATAGTTTGCATTTTACTCATAAAAGTAAAGCTGAAATGTCAGATGATCTTGATGTAACCATATTCAACTATTTGTTTCTATTCTCATGTCCTGAAAAATATATAGTGATTAAAAATGGGACATTTTTTGGTAGGTATTTTATATATGACAATCCTTATTAGTAAAAGAAATACAAAAAAAATAAAAATTATAGAAAAAGAAGCTTAAGCACATAAATTGTTTTAATGATCAACAGTATTGGTGGAGCAATAGGTAGGTTGCAGCCAAGACATTTTCTATAATAAATCTAATTAAATGAAACCTACTGCTTCCTTTTGGTTCAGTGGATCAACTGGAAATACCACTTTTATAGTCAAAAAATGTTGTCATGCATTTATCAATGCAAGTACTGCAGCATGTATCTCTATTTCTGAGTCTGCTGACCTCTGTATCTCTAACCACTGCTAGTGCACTGATGAAGACAGAGAGGGGAGGAAAATTCTAAGGAGCAGACTTTGGTAAGTTGTTATTTTTTGGTCTGTCTTGCTGAACTTTGGTTACAGTAAAAAAGGATTTAATAAAGGGGATAGGGATAAAACAAGAAATAATGGTATTTCAATGGACCTTGACTACTAGAACTGTTAGGAAAATGTGTCTGAATAAGAAGGGAAATTTACATATTATTTAATTATGAAAATGGAAGAACAGGAAAGAAAAAACCCCAAACAACTCAAACCAAACCCCCAAACTTGAGATATTTCATTCACATGAAAAATAATACATTATTTACTCACAGCAGGTAATATTTTCAAACCCAGCTGAAGTCCATTTTAATGGATTTTGGAATGAAACCAACCTATTAGATTCTGGATTAAAGGTCTGAAGGCTTGACAATGGTTTCTTTGTGGAAATATAAAGGATTAAAATTCAAACAATTTCTTTGTTCTGTAAAGCTTTTGCTCAAAATCACACAAAATATATTTGAATTATAACTTCCAGACCCAGGGTTGATATAATTTACAGCAGGGGGTTGACTATTTACAACCATATATAACCATATACAACCATAACATAACAAATTAATAAAATATACAAAAGAACTAGAATAAATATTTTAAGAAATTGACAACATTTATATTAATGAAGAAATGAATATTGAGTACTGACACGCTATTTAAACAAATATTAAAATCTTTTCCCAGCGTTTTTAGTAGGAGGCTTTTTCTGAAAACATCAATGATTTTGCATATTTTGCATCAATATATTGCCTTTAATATTGATTATAAATAATTTGATAAGTGTCCTCAAAGGAAAGTACATACGTATTTCTTTCACAGGAAATTTAGTCATGATCTAATGTCATTTATGTTATTTCTATTATTGTAAAGGTAGATAATAAGAACTATGTTTTACCTCTAAGTTGTACTATTTTCCTTCTGGCCCACGGTATGAAACAGATTGTGCAATAATGCTTCCAGACTGACTTCTATTATAATGGCTTTTAGATCCATTAAGTTAGGATAAGAAGGATTCCCTTTGAGCTAATCATTTAAGCCATTACAAAATGCTCTGTAGAGAACAGACCTACAGGGAGATGAGCTGGTCTGGCTACCAACTCATCTTACATTGCATTCACTGATACATCAGTGAATTTATTTAACAGCATTTATTTAACTGTTCATTACAGGATTACTTGTCCTTAAAATATTACTTGTACTATAAAATATTCTGCAGTAGGTAGTATATCGGTGTGTAAGAAGGATTCACGAGGAATGCCTTCCAAGTATGACAAAATATTTCAATTCATTAAAATAAAAAAAAAAAAAGCCTTCAACACTGGTGCTATTCAGGTTAGCTTATACATATGTGGTGATAAAACATCCAGTGAGGAGGTTAACCTCAGTTATCCCAATTGCTTATGTAAGAGAGGATCACAAATCACAGAATTATGAATCATAGAACTCTGGGTTTGAAGGGACATAAAAGATCATCTGGTTCCAACAGCCCTGCCACAGGCAGGCACTGATGTTACCTACTAGATCGGGTTTTCCAGGTCCCCATCCAGCCTGACCTAAAATAGAGACCAGATATTTCTTCATTACAGAATTCAGAGAAAATTGCTACAGGAACACAATGGATCACTATGCTCAGTAGTGCACATAAACAGAAAAAATGCAGTAGCTGTATAAAAAAAGATGAAAACATGCAGGAAGTTGTGAATGAAATAGCTAAATTTAGAAATGAAAGTTACTTGAAGTAAATAAATTAAATAGCAGATAAAAAGTAGAGGAGATATATCAAAGTAACAAATTAACCTCCTTCCTACGTTTCTTTGTTAAGAAAACTTCTAATTTTTTTTTCTTCAGACAAAGGCAATGCTTTATCTAAACTACTTTATCTGGACTTCAGTAGAGCATTTGATATATTGCCAGGGGAGGTGTTATTAATTAAGATGAAGAGGATTAAGATTAATTTAAGAATAGATGAACCATTCAGTCTGTACTGAAAAGGAAATGACTGGTAAGGAATTAATCTATTAAAGTGTTCTAAAAGTCTTATATGTGGATTTGGTTTTGCTTTATATTTAGTTCATATTTTATTTAGTGCCCTGGGCACAAAAGAATTGAGACTATGCTGATGACCCAACACTGGGATGAACCAATAAAAGGAAATACAAACAGGGTCAGCTAAAGGACAGTTATAATACAACTGAGTTAAAAGCCATATAACACAGTAAAAATCAGATACTCGGGAGCTAACAATAAAACATTTTGTAGCAAGGTGAGAGCTCCTCAGACAGAAATATGGAAGGTGGAAGAAAATCTGGATATTAGTAGATCACAGAATGTTACAATCTTTGTTCCTGTAAATTTCTTACAGACACAAGAAAATATGTTGCTTTTTTCCTTTAGGAACATCACCTTCCAGTCTGATCACCTCTGTTCAGGCAAGGTACCTTCCAAGCTGGAAAGTACAAAGAAATTCCACTTCTGATGAATTGAGGAATTAAACTAATTTGTATTTAAAGATTAAAACATCTTGACCTAACAAATTGAATACTGCAGATAGATATGTTTATACAGTGAAAACAGAGACTTCTCTGTATTCTAAATATTGTATGTTTCTATTGCATATTTCTCTACTGCACATTGCCCCATCAGTTTGCTCAATCCCACAACCTCCTTCAGCACTCCATACCCATAGGACTGCACCTTCATCTGTTGCAAAGTGCAGATGTGCCTACAGTTTCTTGATAGCCCATCAATTAGTGGAGTGATTAGGTTTGTTTCTCGTTATATTTTGTTTACATTAATAAATCAAGGTTTATGCCTCTGTGCATCTCTTTCCCTAATTTAAATTAATCTTCCTAATTTAGAATATAATATTTTTTTACACTCTAATTGGTGCCAATGAGCAGGTTTTTCTTATGAAGACCCCTCTTATTATGTGTTGGCCAGATACCCTTAAAGGAGCAGACACTCCCCTACCCCATACATTTACTTATGCGTAAATCAGATTTAGCATTTCTAGGACTGGATTAATCTCATCTAACTATAGTGGATACAGTGGAAATAAATATGTTTGACAAAGTCTCATCTTGGTGGTTAATATGGAAAAATCAGTAAATACTCATTGCAAATATTCAAATATTATTGAAAATATTATATATATTGCAAATATTTCTTGCAATTGCTAACACTCCTTGAAGCTGAACTGAGCTGTACACACATACATGCAGCTTAGACACAGTGACAATTCAGCTGTGTGAATGTAGGTGGCATGCATCAACTTTTCATGGAGAATCAATAATAGTATTTTTATATGCTGCAGAAGTGTCCCACACAAGGCCAGGATTTGGACTCAATGATCCTGATGTGTCCTTTCCAATTCAGCATATTCTGTGATTCTATGATATCTCACCAGTTTTACATTTGTTAAAAAATGAGGACAGAACCCAGAGTCAGTACATTTAAAGCAGGGCTTGTGCTCTTTTCTCATAATTACCTAAAGTTAATAGACAAGAAACATTTTAACACAAACCCAGCAACATGTGCTTGATTGCATTTATAGAAACATGATTGTGTGTTTATGCTTAATCAGGATCACACTACACTGTGCTAGCAGGTAGATATTTGGTCTTTACAGGTTCATCTTAGTGATAGCGGACCTACCATACAGACAGAAACAGAATTTCACTCATCAGTTCTGACTGCTGTAATGTGTCCTCCCCTCCTAGCTAAAAATCAGCTCCATAGGGTGGCCTTGGTATCTCATTCTTTTTACACTTCTTCATCAGTTCTCCTCACCTGCAAATTGTGAAATTCAAGGCTAAAATTAAATTGAATAGTGTTTGCAGGTATTTTCCATAGAATAAATCCACTAAAATTATTTTAGTAATCCAATTTATAATGTGGCTGCACAAAACCTTGAATCAAAACACATGAAAAGGAATTGTTGTATGCTAATGGAAAGACAGGCCCCTGATGGAAATTTCTTCAGGTGGCTTTGTTGTCAAAGTGTTTCTGTTAACTGTGTCTCAGCTGACACCTGTTACAAAAGATTTAGGTTTAATTTGTCCTCTGTGGGAACTATCAATTTTCAAGATAGCTTAAAACTCCATAAATTTGGTAAAAGCTCTTGAGTAATTTCTGCTTGGGGCCTGAGGTTGTTATAGAAGTTGCTCACTCTAGATGGGTCAGGGGCTAATTGCTTTCCTATTAGAAATATATTGGCTTCTTGCCATTATTTTGCAACATATAAACATTATCTATATATTTTAATTTTACATATAATTATTATTTTATTACATACATATATATTGCATTTCTCTATATTGCACTGTATTGTATTGCATTGTCTATACATATTTTTAAAAAACAGGATAAAATATCACTCTTCGCATTGTGTTGAATAATCCATGATTATACATTTCAGACTGAATTATTTTCTCCTTGACAACTTGAGCTTCTAAGTTAGAGGAATTTCTCCTCTTTTACTTTAATTTTCTTTACTTCTTATGTAATTTCTGAAAGCCAATTTGATCCCCACTCAAGTAAAAGTGTGCAACAGTTTTGGCAGCCCTTTACTACTCCATTTCTCCCTTCACTCTTACTGAAATGAGTTAAAATGTCTGCACAATAAGGGCTATATTGCAATTTTACAGGAGCTCCCAAGGAAGACTAGGCATAACTACACACAGGTTTTGAAAGCAGACCAAAGATTTTGTTATGACTCAGTTGTTCTGGATGGTTTACTATGTGTGAGAGAAGCTGAAAGCAATGCTCATTCTCTCAGAATTTTTCTCTTACATTCGTTGCCTTCTTGAAAACAGCAAAAAGAAAAATCTTCAGCTACCTCCACTACATGGAGATCATGTTGTTATTCTATGACAAAAGCTATCATATAAATGAAAGACTCAGTGTTCCACAGGTCTGCAAAATGAACTGAAGGAAATGGTAAGAAAACTGGAGGGCTGAGTTATGATTGATTTGCTTCTGGTTTACAATTAATTGAATCTATGGCAAGAATGAATGACTGAAAATTTGCTGGTTATGATGTCCAAGCAGCCTGGAATGTGCCAACAGGGAAATAAATTAAAGCATTAGTTACATTGTTCAGCTTGATGACTGCATACTTCTGCAAATGTATGGCTTTGTATTTGTTTAATTATTTTGTCACCTATTTTTCCTCAGTATTACACAGAATTTCACTCAATGTGCCGAAGGTGGGTGACATTCTAATGCAAAAATTCACTAAAAGTATATGTAGTTTTCACCCTCTAGGCACCTATCTTTCTGTGATGGAAACTTAAGCAACAACCAGAAAATTCAAAGATGTCATCACAATGACCATAGACCACACAGAGATTTATTTTCTTTAATCTCTATGCTGTTTACAGACTAATAGCTTTTGCATCTGAGTCTTCTGAAAAATCTCAGATGAAAGACCTTCTATGAGCATTGTTAATGCATGTAGTGATAGTTGAACCCATTATACAGCAGAATAGCCACAATTAAATCGATTTAATTATACAGGCAATGCAAAGCTGTACTGTCTAGAATCTTTTATATAATAGTACAATGGTTAAATAAACAAACCAGAATATGAACTATTTCTAGCTTCATTCTTCCTTTTGAATTTTTTTTAACTAGTTTTGGTATTCACATATTTTATTTTATGGCTTTTTAATTAAAAATGTGAAAGAAGTACCCCAGTAAAGAGCCGTGTTCTAGATCTCTTTTCCCTTTCCCTTTCTCTGCGTGCAGGGGTTACTTAGGTCTGAGTTTCAGAGTCACAGCTCATCTCGATTGATTTCTTTTTTGTTGGTCTCATGGGTCTTTCTTATTTTTTGGCACAATGATTGAGGTGCAAAAGGAAGGTTAGGAGATGACCCAATTCTATAATTTTTTTGCTAAGGCTCTCTGCTTGGAAACTCCTTTGCTGTCAGGAAAAGCCATTGTCTCATTGTCTCATTTACCCTTATTAAACTTTCAAAGTACAAAGACAATCACAAGCATGTTTTAAGCCTGTGTAATATGTTCTCAGTAGGCAGTGAACTGAAGAAAGATAACTACCCAAAGAAATGAAAAGTGATGAATTTCCATTAAGCCTCTTCCTTTCAGTATGCAGTTCAGATAATATTTACACTTCTTACCTTGAGGTTAGCGAGACCTGAAGTGTAATTCAATGTGTTATAAAAACAGTATCTCTGCTCTGCACCTAAATTACAAATGAGTAAACAATTTCAGATGTCAAATCTCGAGCAGTATTCCCATTTGAATACTAACCTAAATTCTGGGCATGCAGCACTGTTACACAACAAAAGCAAAGTCCTTAGGACTTAATAGAAACTATTGCTTGTTTTGCACAATGTGAATTCTTTGTATTACTCCTGTATTTAATGAGACATGAATTCCTGATTTCAGTTTATGGAGAACTATTTTTTTGTGGCATCAGTATCAATATTTAAATACACAGCTTCAGGTGCTGGTATCAGCACTGTTATTTCAAATCAGCCTTGCACACAGTACATTTCATGAATTTCCAAAGAATGAATGTGACTAAAAGGTAAAGACTTTTCTTCCCTTCCAAAATGAGAAGTGATTATAGATGTTACCTCAGCTACCTGGTTACTTTTTCTGATGTCACACTTTTCTGTTTAAATGTAGTTAACATTGGCATTCAATATAAAAAAAAAAAAAAGGTTTTCTTGGGATTTTCATGATTACATCATTGATAACAAACAATGAAGTGAAGAAAGAATATAAAATATCATGAGCACAATGAACTTAAATCTTTGCCCCTTCTTTAACAATGACATTTAAAAACAAGCTTAATGTGATAATTTTTTCTTAGGTTCAATTTTGTGGTGATATAAATGAGTTTTGTAATAAAAATTGATCAAACTTGTAGTTTTTCATAAGTCTCCAATATTGATATGTCTCCAGTACAAAAGGGAGGTTGGACATAGTTTGATTTTTTTCATTTGTTCATTTGGGGATTTTGTTGTGGTTTTGTGCATTTGAGGTTGCTTGTACTTTGTTTTTTTTCAATTCTATTTTCTTTGCCTAAGTTAATTGAACATTGTCTGGAGTAGCATTTATGTTATCTAGCTATGTATTTATCTCTCTATGATATATCTTTTTAATGTGCACGACCATGAAATTTCAGGCTGTTTTGCCAGTTTCAGGCATACATGAGAGTCCTGGCCATAACTTCATAATTACATGATATTGTGTCTTGTACTGAATCATCTTTTTTAATATATTCTCTTTTTTTCATAAACACTTTTCCTTATTTCTTTCCCCCACATCTGTGCAATATCCAGAGAAGTACAAAAACATGGTACAAGAGGCTTTTTACCTGAAGGACTAGAGATCCAAATTGTCCTGTAACACATATCAGCAAGTAAATCTAGATATGTGCTACCAGTACATCTACACTGTCATTTTGAATTACATCCTATTTCCCTTCTATTTATTATTCAGATGGCATATTTACTAGGTTTCTTACAGGATCTACTCTAGGGAAAAACAGGTACATCACTTCAACAGTACAGTTATAAATGAGATGATTTGTGAGTCAGTTTTCTTACTACCTTTGGCAAAAGACAAGTAAATTTCAATACTTTCAGAGACTTCAGACATATAATTTATTCATCTTTCAGTTACAGGATTGTTCCCCAAACACACAGAGACCTGGCAAGGTTGTTTGATGCAGAAGAATTTAAATAACCTCATCATTGCTATTTGAAAAAAAAAAAAAAAAGAGTTTCTATAAAGATACAAAAGATATAAATAATTGAATCAGAAAGGCTAATATTGGTGTGAATTGAGAATAAATGGAAATGTCTTTATGTGGAGGTACCAGTAGGAGCATACAGAGGGGAAGGGTCTCAGTGCCTGTGTCAATGGCATCCAGATGAACAAGTCCTCTGCACCCCTGCGCATCTTGCATTTTCACAGAATACACAGATTTGGACAGTACTGGGACAATGTTGGCTCACACATACGTACCAGGAGATGCACTGCCAGCTCTGGAAGGGTTAGAAAAAGGTATGGCTGAAATCTCTATGTGGTCACTAACCCAGAGGACATGAAGAGATAATCATCTCCCCTTGTCTTCCACATCATTGCACAGGATCCAGGGACACAGGGACATGAGTACTGAGGTGGCCAAGTGCTGGCCAGACAGCCAGAGCACTCCTGCCATATTCCCTGACAACTGGGCTGACCTCTTGGGCATCACATACACTCTGGTGCTCACATGGTAAGAGGGAATGGGAGTGAAACAAGTTCTGATTCCATTTTTATTTAAATAAAATAATTTTTCTATCATAATGTTTTGCACATATATTTACTGCACTGTGAATATTTCCTGATAAGGTGAAATAAGGGTATTTCCTGAAAAGGTCTGCAATGAGAATCCCCAAAACTACAGAGAGCAACTTGAAGGTCTGTGTGATGGGAAAAGGGTACTGCAGACATGTGGGCACGTAGTGAAGTGAACCTGTAACATAGTACTGAACCAGACTTCACCTCATACACTATTCATCTTGGATCAGGCCAGTCTGCATCAATAAACTTTGTAAATGCAAACCATTTTGCTCCAAGTGCCCAGGAACAATGCATTACTCCCGAAATGTTTTCCAGGACCTTTATAAAGACCTTTTTTTAAGGACACAGTAATAATAACAATAATCAGGTTAATACTGTTAGGAGAGAAGTATATAAAGCACAGGGACTCAAGTGGTAGCTTACTGGCCCATTTCACAAAGGAAAGGCTTTGGGTTATATATATGTAAATGAATAGAGAGCATTTTTTAGGCAGAGAGCCTGTTCTTGTCACTTCTAATCTGCAATAAAAATTCATCATGTGAGAAATATGCATGAGGATTTGAATGGGCATGCCTCCAGTGTATTATCATAATGCAGGCAGTGGAAAACCATCTTTCTTAAGTAAGGCAGGACTGTCTGCAAATAGCTGACATACAAAATGTCTCCATAGTGGCGTTTGAACACAGAAGTTCTTTCAGAAAACTGAAAGTGGAGATGAATGGGGACCAACGTGCTATCTGATCAACTACTTCTAGTCTGTCACATCTGCAGTCAGCTTTCTTTAGCACTGTAGGCACCTTCATGCTCCAGGCTTCTTCTAAATGGCTCAAAAACAATTAGTACCAGAAAGAGGAAATTGGAAGATTTCCATATGCAACGGTCTTTCCAACTTTATAGCAACTGTGGTTTACATATTTACAAACTTAGTTTAAAAAAATAGCTCAGAGTTTGCTTTTTTTACCACTCCAATCAAAATTCATTATTTTCCTTATTTTTCCTGACCAAAAAGTCTTTCACAGTAGAGCTTAATAATATTCATTACAGAAATCTAGAGCTGGGTTTTGTTTATTTGTTTGTTTCTAATTGCAACAATGTTTTTACATTTCCTTATTAACTGAGTCAACTTTAACACTATTTTCACTAAGAAACCTGGAAATGGTCAAGGTCTGAGTACACAGCACTTCCTAAAACCAAACCCATCTCAAGAGCAGGACTTGGAGTGTACTCTGCTTTTCTGCAGAGAAGAACTGCAGATGCTTATGTGTGCACTTTATCATTATTTCCTACCCTTCTATAGATCTCATTGCAATTGTTGAGAATTTAATTTCTGCACTGACACTTTCCATAATGCAAAAAGTTGCAAATACAGTTTTCTGGATGGAAAATCATTATCCATCTAACCACACAAGGGGATTTTTTCCTCTTTCAGTGGCTTTTGAACAGAGCTCCATATATTGTCCATCCAAAAAAAAAAAAAAAAAAAAAAAAAAAGGTTCATAATGAAAATCTAATTAAATGAAAGGGAAAAGGAGAAAATCCTCTGAGGAGCACACAGACAGAACACATGGGAAATTAGAAGATCTTTCAGAAAATGATGCCTTAATGGGTAAAAGAAGGTAATGCATTTCTCAGAAATTTGTCTCTTCATGAAATACCATATCAACAGAGAGATTATCAGACCTACTGAAATCTATGAAGAATGAATACCAGTAAATTAAATTTGCATAAAATAAAGAAAAAGCATAAATATGCAAAAAAAAAGAAAAAAAAAAAGGCAGCTCTAATTGCCACTTCAACAATTCTGCTTGGCAGAACACTGTTCTGAAGACAAAATTTGACAATTAAAGGCAATTACAGACCTTCTAAATCACCTCGAACCACCTCCAACATGACTTTTCTGTTTCCTTCTGTTATCAGCCATACATGTCTGAAAATTAGTCTCCCCCTGCAAACAAATTTCAATCAGTGTGTTGGTGGCAATGTAGGAAAACAGAACAACCAGATACAGCAGTAGAGCGTGAGTGCTGCTTCTACTACAGCTTAGTCTTAGATTAACCCTAAGGAATCTTGCAAGAACAAAATGAGATTAATAGGATACCTTTTTTAAAATAAGCATTTCTAGCAAATTTTCCTATTCAATCCTAATTTTTGCACCAGTGGACATCTTAAGGAGTTAATGTAAATTATAGATATATTATATATTATAGATATATTACAGATAATGTAAATTATAGAAAATTGAAAATGTTTTTTGGTGGAAGTCCTTGTACTTGGAGTAGGAGGAAGTCAAAAGTATCCATCACTGATGGAACAAAAGTAAGAAAACGTACTAGAATGTTTTGTTTTCAAACCACTGAACCACTTTTCTTACAATATCAAAGTCTTTTCTTTTAATGTTGTATTCTTTGGAATTTTTTAATCTTATACCATATGAAATATACCTTGCAGATCAATTAAGGAATTGAAACATTTTAATCTTAGTGAAGTTAAATACTTCTATAAACTTGCATTTGAATTCTCTGTTGAATTCATAGAAACCTTTGAAAATGCATGAGAAATTCTTCCTATGAAAAATATTGGACTAGATCTGAAACGGATATCTCAAAATGCATATAGAAAATTAATTTTGGAATAGATTTTTTTTAAAACCAAGTTCAAATGATACACAAATAATCGGAACAAATTTTAAAGCCTAATGACAGCATGACTTATGCCTCTGGCAAGATGTATTGTCATAATTCTTGCAGTCAAATTGTCTTTCAAGGAAATCTATTTATTTTTCCAGTATATTAGAAAATGTAAATCAGGCTAAAAAGCAATGTTTTTTATCATTACCTTTGTAGTGAGCATGGAGAATGCTTGCAAGCTTATGAGATACTTTACATAAGATTCTTCTCCAGTTGTCTATCTATAGAAAAAATCTTTTTTTTAAAAAACAGAAATTGTTGAAATACCATATTTCTTTCATGGGCATCGTTTCCTTCACAGCAAGTTTCATCAAAAAAAGTAGTTATGAATAAATATCATGAGCAGACATCTATGTCAATCCTGTATGAGGCTTACCTGCATTGTACGAAACAGATTTGTTTGTCTGAATGGTCAGAAGTTTCAGAATTGGTTTGGGAAGAACTATTTAGTGTGGAGACAGAGAAAAATTTAGCAAGTAAAATTAACCATTATCTTATTTTAAAATTACAGGTAGTGTGTGGTGGTATATTACACTGAGGACTTCACATTCACTACAGTGAAAAGAGTCAAATTCAGACTTTCCACATTTTTCTTCCTTAATTCAAAGAACAAAATTAACTTAGAAACTCGGAAATTTTTTTTCACTAAGTCATTTAAAGCTACTTTAGCAAACACTGTGAGATTATATGAATCCACACAGACTAAGAATTGGGGAAAAAACCATATAGATGTATTGGAGAGTTAATTCATTTTGCCCACAAGTGAATTAAAAGTCTGAAGTTTCATTTTAGACTTGGATCATATAGCAAGCTGGGTGGAAAATTCCATACATTTACTGAAACAGTGTGAATAATGTTCTCAAAGTTTAAGATCGTTACTGCCTCAGTTTATTATGTCATAATAAATTGCAGTCTTCAGTGCCTTTAGAATAAGAATGGTAAATTTTAAACCAATAATGTGTTAATCATAACCAAACACTGGGATTCTGTTATTTCTCTCAGTGCTCCTTGGTTCATAAGTCAAACAGATGTTTTACCCCGGCGTACGTTCCATTGGGACAGCCCTTACTCATTCATATCCTCTCTGCTGAAGCTAGAAATACAGTAATCTTCTGTCATTGTGTGAAGACAGTATCTCAATGCATAGAGTGAGAAAAATTATCCTTACTGACAAGGTTAATGTACCAAAATCAGGTACATTCTTGGCTGAGTGCTATCAAATACTCTTGAGCTGCTATAACCCTTTGAGACTCCAGGTGGAACGAAATGGAAAACAATTTAATTAAATATGCTGGGAATGTAATCTGGGATATTTGTTGAAGAAATCTGGTTTGGAGGAGCTGTATTACACTGGGAAATTATCCTTACTAGTAAACAGAGTATGTGTTGGCACAGCTGAACACTGTAAGCAATAGGACAATACAAAGATATTTAATACAATCACAAATTAAAGATCCAGTACTAAATCTGAATATTTTTAAACAGAGCATATTCACTGGACTTTCATAGCGTATGGAAGCATGTTTCATTAACATATTATAGTTTCATGACATTGTAGTGTAGGTGTAGCTACGTGTAGCTAAATGTAGCTATGATTATTTTCAAAAATGTATTAGTCTAGAGTTAGTGTCAGGTTAGTCTGATAATGTACAATTTATCAGGAAACTTTTGGGGTGGAAACACTCTAGATGCACAAATTCCCATTTACAATTTCCTAAATCACATGGAGATTAAAAATAATGAAAAAGTATCTGTATTGAGAAAAGATTGGAGTTTTTTCTGTTCACTTCTTATTTTCACAAAATCATTATTAATAGCAACCGAAACCAAACCTGTTATTTTCAACTGGATATTTGAATATGGGAACAAATAGGTATCATCCATGTTCTGCTATTATGCTTTCAGGCTTTTCACTCTTGTTACCTCGTACAGATGACTCTGGTTTTATTAGCACCACTTCATAAAAACAGATTATCTGTTAAAGACTGTATTCCTTCCATTCCACGAGGTATTAGCTCACTCCATAACTTTTTCAGCTGAACTGTTCCGTGATAGCTCTGAGGCATAACTAGCAAAGGGAAGTTCTTTTCTATAAAGGGAATTATTTCCTGCCCAGACAGTGCTGCCTGCTTTGGACTCAATGATTCTACAAAAATTCAGAAAATAATAATACAAAATTTGTTTACATGAACTACCCTTGTCTCACCTATCCCTACTCATCCTGAATTAACTCTGTAAAGAGCTGTTAGTCTATTTACAATGGAGAGTTTAATGGATGATGTTTGTAGAAACCCTTTTTACAGGTCTCCAATTAGGGTACTTGACCAGTTTTAAATCATATGGGCTTAATTTGAATCAGGTATTTAATACCAGCTTTCTCTCTTCCCAGTATTAAAAAATAATTTAGCTCAATATTTTTTTTTTAAATTACACTACTGCAATGCAGTAAAAAGTAATAATAATAATAAAAGAGCACACGAATCCAAAAATTAATCATGAGAAAATGCAAAAGAACCCATACAAGAATTAGCTTTTAGTTGTTTAATTTTGGAGGTGACATTAATTTTACTTGTATATCAAAGAATAATAATAAAAAAAAATCCAGCCACTTCTTTGCTTCTCACTTTTCCCTGACCATATATAATATTTCCTTGACCATTTTTGAGTTTTCTTTTATATTATAGATAGAAGAATAAAAAAATGTTTATTGACCTGTTCACTATAAAGGGAGAAACAAAATGAAAGCCCACTAACTATCCAGTATGTGTGAGATTCACTTTGAAGGTGAATGGACTTACATAGACAAAACTTACAAAAACTGTCAGTATATCTCAATCTTCATAATATTTACTTTTCAAAGCTCAATAAAATGGCTTTCACAGAGATTTGACCTGGTAATCATAGCTAATTTCCTACAAGATCCTGGCCCCAAAATGAAATCGTCTTATTTTGTTGGACAATTTTGGAGTTGGCAGATTTAAATATATTCTTTAGATATTTATTCTTAATAATTATGTTTAGAAAGAAAACATAATATAATTTCACATTGTACCTTTTTATTAATTTAGACTGGATGCCAATTGTCTGAAACATCAGACTCTTCCTTCTAATCTGTAATGTAAACCTAATTGTGGATATTTTTTCCTTTTTATTTTTAACTTCTACATTGTCAGTTAAAAACACAATATAGAAATTGTCTAATCTATGTGACATTTGGAAGTTTTTAGACCTTTAGTTTTTAGATCTCAAGTCCTATTTAAGGATCCTTCTTGAAGAAAATTAGGTCACTAATGTGCCTAGGTCTTTAAATATAAAATAAAGAAAAAGCTTTTCTTAATTCTAGTGTTCATAAGTGCAAATTAAATGTTGTTCCAGAGTAACCTTTTCTCTGGGGAAGGGATAAGCCACAGAGAAGTTTCAGATTAACCTGGATAGCCTCTTGACTGTATTACTATGAAAAGCTGCAGAGAAAAAATGTTCATGTTGTTGCTTTCTTCCAGAAAATAGCTCTTAAGTGAGCTGAAATTAAAGGAGGGAAATGTATCTTGAAAGAAAATTTACATGCTTGATACTGAGTGCAGTGTAGGCTTTAGTGGAGACTAGTTTAAATATTAATCAAAATTTGTTGGTTTAGATCAGATTTATACCTAAGCACTATAAAAAACAATATATCTCTGAATTCAGTTACTTTATCTTACAGAACATTGTGGATTAACATATATTCTATTTCCTGATTTTTATTACCCCCTGTACTGGGAAATATAATGTAAAGCAATCTATTTTCAATTTTTTCAGTAAGTTGACTTTTATTACATTTAAATTTCTAAGTACTTATTCTCTCTAGTCACATTCTCATTGTCCATTATCATTCTTTCTTTTATTTAAAATAATTCAAAGCTCTCTGGTCTGTTCTTTGACTCGGAATGTTATACTGAAAATGAAATGGAAAAAAAAAAAAAACTCAATGAAATTGAGATATACAGTGGTCACACTATAAAAATGTCTTCCCAAGACAGCAAGCGTTGGTGTTAAAGTAATAAAACATTAGTAGAAGCAGGATAAAAAATTTGATAAAAAAATTTCAATCAGCAAAAGGAAAGAGACATAATGAATATGTAAACTGATACTTAATATTTTATCAAAACCAGAATTTTTTTCACATAGTGGATAAGTACCATCTGCCTCAGATACTCATTCTTCATAATGTTATGGGTTAATTTCTACTTTTTTCCCTCACATATCAATCCAGGATAGGATATAAGTCTAGCCAATTTTTGTAGCCAGCAATACAAACTCATTGCAAGAATAGGAAAATAAGTAAAATAAAGATTCATTGTAAATTTTTTTTTGCTCTTACCTCAAAAGGGTCTAGGATAGAGTTCCAATCTTTATTTCCTGTTAACTTTATGCACTTTGTATTACACAATTACTGTGTTGAAGATGAGCTAAAGAACTGCATAGCTAGGAGTCCTCAACTGTAAGAAAAGATAGATTGGGGTTCTGGGACTACCCTTCTCCATGTTAATCATCACCTTGTTGTAACACTCTCTGGATTTCTCTGGATATAGCAGGAGTCTAATTTCTAGGCACTGTAATTCCTCACGTAGTTACTTTACCAATCTAAACCTGCATCTCTAACTCCTTTTTTTTTTTTAGATAAACCAATCAGTGCAGATTGCACTTCTACTACATTAAGTTGAACATTCTTTATATGTTATGTTATAAAAATTGCTAGTATAAAATTACCTTGCATTATGTTTGGATTTGGTTTATGCTGTTGGCTCTGATCACTAACCTAATAAGCAGTGTACTGTTGAACCACTAGTTTCATTATTCCATTAAACCATTTGCCTACTATTCAGAAACATTTCCACCGAAAGCAGCAGCTACCAGAAAATAAAAATAAATTTACCTGAAAAAAAACCTAAGTCATATTGGTGAAGCTGGAATCCCCAGTCATTCCAGATGGTCTGAGCTAAACCTTTTTTTCTAAATGAGGAGCCAGGAAGTAAGAGCCGTGCAGCACCGATCAGTGTTTTCAGGTGAAGATGTCAACATTTTACTAGCAATGTCTTCATGCAGATTGTAAGATTTACAAACAATTACAAAAACACTTATAAAACCATTACCAAATGAATGATGTGGACTATACTCTTCAGAGGTACAGAAATGAAACACAGTGAAGAGGAATCTGAGAGGAACGGCTCTGTATTATCTAAGCAGACTTTTTGAAAAAAATAATAAGAAAAAAACCCCATCAAAATCAAAACACACACACACAAAACTCCAAAACTTTAAAATAAGCAAAAAAGGCCATGCCAGTTAGATAGGATATAGCTTAAGTGAAGCAGAACCTGTTGATTTAAACTTAGATTTGTCCATGCAGACTGGGCTTACATCCAGTAGAAAGTCAGGAGACAATTATATGTGAAAAATTTTAACTCAGAATAAAACCCAATTCAAAACCAAGGATTTATTCCTGACCTCAGACACCTTATTTTAATATCATTGACAGAATTTGAAGACATTTCTGTTATTGAAATTAGAGGATGTCCATCTGCAAAATAGTTTCAGATCCCAGATGACTGATGTTTCTCAGTGGGTTCAAGTGGAAATTTGTAGGCAACAGTAGCATCAAGAAAAGCTTTTAGAGATAGAGATCCAGAAGACACAAAAGATTTAGGAAACCAGGAATATCAATGCTTTAAAAAAACATGGAATTACTCAGGTATACAAACCCTTCAACCATCAATATACTGAAACATTTGTTACAAATAAGAATTGTGCTACTGGACTTGATTTTGTATAATTCTGTCACTTGAATGACAAACTCATGTTTGTTGTGGTTTTTTTTTTCTTTGGCTCAACAAGGATGGGAGCCCAACCCCCAGGGCCCTTGCGGGGAGCTCCCACTACCGAGTTCTCTTCTTTCAGGAGTGAGGAACGAGCCGGACACTGTTTCTCTCGGTCTTCAGGGCTTTGTTTATTCTTATTTTATCTTAAGTTCAGCACACCGTCTGCACCAGACTTAGCATGCTGCAGGCAAGGCACAAAATGGACAAAATGGACCCAAACCAAGGTCTTTTAAAGCTATTCTACCCAATTACATTCTAACACATATTTTGTTTTTGCTTTTCTACCAATAACTACTACTTATCTATACATGTAATTTCCACACTATTACTCACACTAACCAATAGTCTTCTACAACAAGTACTACAAGAAATGGAGGTGAAAACGAACAAGAAGGAAGAAGGGGCAACACCNAAAAAAAAAAAAAAAAAAAAAAACAAAAAACACAAAACCAAAAACAACAACAACAACAAAAAACAACAACAGAAAAACCAAACCAAAACCAAAACCTGTACTGAACATAGATCTTTGCCTAATGAAATTGATTTTTGATGTGGTGACCAAAATACTAGTGTTGCATATTCCTGTAAGTAGATTTGATTCAAAACCTCCTAATGGAGTGGCATGCAGCAGAAAATGAGTCTTAGATTTGGTGGTGTAGGTCTGTTTTCTACTGAGTGACAGAGATATGGTTATGTTTGCTAAAGACAAAATCATCAAGCCTAAATCCTTCCAAGCCTAAAAAAACTGTGTAAGGTTACTTAGCCAAACTATTTCAAGTTGGAGCAGTGGCACGTTAAGGGTTAAAGAACCTGGTGCACTTCACCTGGAATACAGCTGTTGAAAAATTGGGCAATGGACATGGTTGGCTGTTTTCTTCAAACTTTTCATGGGCCAAAAAGGCAACAGCCGTGAACGTAAAAGACAATGAAAGGAACACAAGGTAATTTTGACAAAGTATTATTATGAGACAGAGAAGAAGAAAATGTTTCTTAAAAAGGTTTTCTTGTATAATGGTTGTCTGCCACATCATGATCAAGTACATGATTTTTCAAGGCAAAGGTAATGCCTATAAACCAGAATATTTTCTGGAATTCTCTGAAAATCATGTATCAGTGAAAGAAAGGCTGAATTGTATACTTAAATACACTAAAATTTGGCATCTTCCATTAAGTTAGAAACTATAATTATAACAAGGCTGAAAAGAGAGAAAAAACTGAACACAAACAAAACTGGTCTACCTGATTCCTTTCTGTAGAATTCAGTAGAGCCTGGCACATGGTGATGCATTTCCTCATGCAGGTCTCACTGCAGTCCTGGACAGAAGGTTATCAAAGCGACCAAAAACAGGACAAAAGGTGGTATATCAAAACAGTCTTTCCCTTAAAATGTGATGGATCTCTCACAAATGTACTAACATTAATTTTAATTTTTTTCAAATTTTCACATTTTTTCACATCTTCATGGCAGACTTTTAACTCCATCATCTTCCTCCAGCAATCTGTGTATACATGAAAAAGAATAATTAAATATGTAAGAACAAGCTGAGGATGTTGCCATGTTGCCATTTTTATTTTATCCCAGCTTCAGTGTTAGTATTTAATTCTTTTAAAGTAATATTCCAGAAGTATGAATAAATGACAGTATTTTTATATCTTGACTATAAAATTATATTTATCTTACATTCACAAGGCAAAAATCTTCCATTATACACAACGTTAAGGGCTATATAAAATTGTTTAAATCAATATTCTTTAGCGGGAAGAAAAAATGCACTTCCTTAACACACTTCAGCAAAACAAGAAGCAGTGTTCTTGGAAATAATTCAACTTACTTAGTACGAGATGGCTTCCATTTCATGTCTCTGACTTACATGTTTAAACCTTTCACTGGGTTTACTGTACAGTATTGATGTGCTCCAGCAGAGTTAGCTTATCACTGCAAGCCACACTCTGTTGTGAGGCCTGCCTCAAAGAAAATGCAAAATACATTCCGAACGTTTGATATTTCAATGCAAACTCCACAATGTATTTTATAGAATAGAAAACAAACTGCACCACTCTATAACTGGCTTTTATCTCAGCTGATAACCTACATGTGCTTACTTGTAAACCTGGAAATACAGAAAAAATAAAAAGAGCAGATGCTAAAATTAAGGAAAACATGAATCTTACAAAATACAAAGTATATAGCTTCTTTTTTTTTCAAATCTATGACAGCATTTAAGGGACCTTCCGTTGCTTTGGAAAAAAAAAAAATTTCACTTTTGAATGACTAAAAAATTCTAGTGTGCTCACAGAGTCATCTTTAGAAGCAGTTTTTTGTAAAGATAACGATTTATTATTTTTAAATTTATTTGTGTGCATTTTATATGTACAAGATGAAAAAGAATGAAAAAAAAATGCAGACTGAAGTGTTCATGCTGCAAATCAATTGAACAACTCAGACTGAATTAAAATTTGTGAATTGATTTTTAACTTGCATTTCATATAATGCAGGCTACACTCTTTCTTTTGTCAGGACTCACTCAGAAGTTAATCCCTCATTTCCTTGGGCTACTTTTCATAGTTGAGTATGTCCAATATGTTAATGAATTTAATATTTTATGATAGCTGTTCCCTGAGTGACTCCCTAACATTCCAAATCTAAAGAAACTGACAGATAAATGATTTATTATACTTGAGATTTTGACAAATGAATGGACTAACACAAATTGTTTAAAAAAAAGCAGCATTTAACTACACTATACTGGAGGCATTAAGAAAACAAACCTGGACATTCTGGACATTCTGGGTATGGGAGACTTTCAGTTCTTATGGACAGCTTATCTTTTTTTCCCACACTTAATTTTCTCAACCTTCCTTGTTTGAAATGTATTTTTATATAAGATCTCAAAAAAACAAGAAAAGCAAACTTAGTTTTCAAAATCTTGGGGGTGGGTGAGGTGGGTGTGTGAAGCTGCTGATGGTGTGGAAACATCTTACATGTCTTTGGGTTATCAACATTGTATGTGTACATCACAGGCAACTCACTGAAACACTGGACATGTAAAAACAATTTTGAATATATTTAAAACTTCATCCTTCAGTGTTTTGGTTTCTTTTTCAAAGCATCATGGTATGATACTGGTTTCCACAGCAACCAATAGCATTTCCCACCTCCTCCTTTTCCTCTACCCTCCTGCCTGGCAGCGCTCCCTGCAAGATTGACATATTTTTGTGTACAAATAAACAACTGTAATTTTGTGTAATACTATCCAAACAGTAATGCTGCAGTATTTGGATGAAATATGTATTTTTACTGCCAAATGATAGGCTTAACTCCAGGTTTTATGTTCCTTGCAGTTTCTTTTCTTTTTTTTTTTTTTTTTAACAGATGATTTGGGGAAGTGCATGTAAACCAATCAAAAACCAAGCAAGGAACTGGGAAATGCAATTTCTTCCTGTCACAAATGAGCCTGAAAAATCTTTAAAGACTAATGGTCAAGCTCGCAAAATAAGCCCAAGAGTTTCTGTGAATGATAGATATGTTTTATTCCTGAATCAATCACAAACTCATCCTGATTTCTCCGACTATCCTTGTTACAGATCAGTATTCCCAAAATAGCTTTAAACAGTTATTTTCAGCCTAAGGGTTGTCAGCAAATTACTTGTTATGGCTGTTTCTCATTCATTATTCATCCAGTGTAATTGGTCATATGAATAACATGATACCACTGCTGTCAAAACTGATGTCCAGAACTTACTCAACAAGATGATAATAAATAATTAGCTTTTAAAATAAATTTTAACATCCATAATTTTTTAATGAAATAGATAAAACTTATGCAGTTTATGAAGAAGATTTTTATATGTTTGGACACACCTCATATATTTTAATAATTTTAAGGTGAAAAATTTTATGTTGTGAACAAGACATGTTTTGTAATTTAATAGACTAAAATGAATATAAATAATAATGGAAATTGGTCTTTATGAGTGGTTAGTTGCCTTTTTTAATGAAAAAACCTGCTAAATCCATTCTTGTAACTCTATTTTCATCAATATATTTTGCCCAGGTAAAACCTGTGTGTTAAAATCAAGCTAATGAGCATTCACATTTTTACATTAAAAAAACATCATAAATCAATCCTTCCAAGAAAAGACATCTAAAATTAAATGTAACATACTGAATTGCTTAATAGGTCTGTTTGCACAGGTACCTGTTCAACAGCATTCATAACAAACAATATTTAATTCTACTGGTAGAATTCAGTCTACCAGTCAGATTAATTCAGCAGTAATTAATCATTAAGCACTTCTTGAAACTGAAAAAAAAGTGCACCAATTTACAAAAAATATTCAAGCCCAAACCCCAAATGTGTATAGTCATTGCTTTTATTTTTCTTCTTCCAAAACTCTGGATAAAATGTGGCCTTATGTTGAGATGATTTTTTTTTTTGCAAATATAAACAAAAATATAAGTAAGATAGATGGGAAGGAGTTAGTACACAAATACATATTTCCAGAAAATGAAGATTTAAGACAAAAATAATAGTTATTATATGGCTACTAATGAAATTAATTCCAAGAGTAATCAACATTGAATTGAAAAGCAAAATTCTGAATTGCTTTATGTTTTTCTGTTACCTCTGACATTGCCACTAATCCTCTAAATTGTTTGTCGTACAAAAACTTCTAGAACCCTAAAAATCAGGTAGAGCTTATATTTGTACTCAACAAAATTGAATTCATCTTTGCATCTCTGTAAGTCTGCTATTTTCACACACTTAAAAAAATTTCTGCATTAACACATTTTCAGATTTCCACATTTTATATTGCAAAACTAAAAAAGTTCTTTATGATGTGCTTTTTTTTTTATTTGTAACAGTAAATTTTGACTGTTGAAGTGAAGGTATTTTTGTCAGACATAGAAGCATTTGACTAATGGGTTCCTAGCTTATTGCCTGTGTAGTGTCATGCTCAGTTAAAGATGATGTGATTGAGTGTCTATTGCAGTAATTTGGTTTTGCTCTTCTGATTGTTCCATATGGCAACAACAGAGACACCCATTCCTTGGAGCCTCTCACTCCTTTGAGAGTGTCCAGACTGGGGAATTTTCTCAATGAAGGGGGAAGGAAGATGAGAGACACAGCAAAACTGCAAATTTTCAGTATCTTGTGGAATGCAGAGTGCCTGTATGCAGCAGGGAGAAACCTAAACCTCAGCCAAGACTCAGAGACCATGAAAAGAAAGCTTCTTTTTTAGGAATAAATACTGGACCACATGGAGATTTTCAACCTAGGAAGACACTAAAAACTTTTGGATTAGAAAGCAAGATGAGATGAGTGAATCAGCATATGTGGGGAATCGTTAGTGTCTGACAGATTTCATTTTATTTGGATGTCTCACACAGAAAATTTGACTTGCGCTGTTTAAAGAACAGCTTTCCCAAGTTTATTATTTTGTGCTCTGACAAAAATAGCAGCTCATTGGTGTTTTGGGGAGTGCTTGATTTAAGGAAAAATTCCCCTTTAGTGTGTGGCAATTCCTTCACAGCATCCCACAGTAGAAAATGGACCCCAGCCTAGACTGTCAGTATTGTCCATTCCTGTGCTTGTCCAGATCCTATCCTATCCTATCCTATCCTATCCTATCCTATCCTATCCTATCCTATCCTATCCTATCCTATCCTATCCTATCCTATCCTATCCTATCCTATCCTATCCTATCCTACCCCAGGCTATCTGGAAAGTGAGCAGGGAGCCCACTCCTTCATCACTAGAAATAACTGGTTATTAGCAAATGTGCAGGAAATGCTGATTGCTTGTGAAAGAATAGTACATCTTTCAAGCTGTGATCCTACAGCTGTGATGCATCAGGGTTTTTCAAATCTCCAACATTTCTTATTAAATATTTTAGACTTATTTAAGTTTTACGCCTCTTTAAAGCAGTATTACTTTTCAGATCAATTTATGGCTTTAGTCCAAGAAAGTTTTATTCAGATGGAAAAGAAATTTTGTGGTAACAGTAACTACAGACTCTCAAACCTGCTTAATATGAGTATTAGCTTTTGGCAGCACACAATAACTATATACAGGTATATCAATCTGACATTCTCATTCATTATGAAGATAAAATAATGGTTCACTCTTTCCAAATGAGCTGTGTTATAACTAGTAGTCGTGAATTACTTGGACCACTTGTAGTTTATTGCTTGAGTATTAGCAAAAAGAGGTAATTTCCTTTCTTTGCTGTAACAGCATCTTACATGAGCCACTAAACACCCTGGGCCTAGGTGTGTAACATAAGTAGCTTTATTCACGTGATTTGTCCAAGGAATTAACACTTTGTACTCACTGCATTTGAAAGATCAGATCCACAGAAAACAGCTGTGAATTCTGCCTTTTAATTGAAAACTTTAGCTTGTTTGGTATAATTATTTAACTAAACCAGATGCACAGAAAATATATGTGCCTGAAAAACATTACTAATAAAGTAATTGTCTTTTCCCAGTTCAAGCAGGGATAATATATAATATCATGCTATAATTTCTTTGCCTATGATCAGTAGCTGATGGTTTACAGATCTATATGTGTCCTTGCTTTCCAAACAAGCGAGGAAACAAAGAAAACCAGAATAAATTAAGCCCATTTAAACAGCATGAGAATAATAGGGTGTGCATGAGAAGAACTAGTGCCAAAGTGCTGAAAACAACTTTAATATGCAGCAATGTATTTTGAGATTTCTTCAAATGCCTAAAAATGTTGATATTAAAATCCAACAACATTGTAATAAATATACATGGAAGGTTCTGTTGACTGTAAATTATAAAATACTGTTAATATTTGTAATTGAAGCTACTCTGAAAGTAGTGAAATAGCTCTAAAGTAACATATTAATTTGGAAGATACCTATTTTCCAACGTTTCCCGCTCAATTTCTGTGCAGCGTTCCCTCAGAATTCAAGCATGATTTTTTTTTTGTTTCTAATATTAATTGGATTAAACCTAGCACATTATTTTGTTTCTCTTCCAAATTATTTCTGATTTCTTTAATTTCACTTCATTTATTTACAAAAAAAAAAAAAATAAAAAGAAAGAAGGCAAGTGAATCAAGATCTATACCTCTTGCTGGATCAGCCAGCAGGGCTTGCTGTTAGACAGATAGATGGTGTCTGGCCTCTAGAGAAAGATTGTTCCAGCTGCACAAATAAGCCTCCATTTCTGTTGAACCCAACTATTTCCCAATATACTTGTAGAAGAAAATACCGTACAGCTCTTCTTTTTACAGAGATTGAATCAAGAATACGATAACTAAAATATTAATAGTATTTTTAGTCTCCTGGCATTTAAAATATGGGTTCAGGCTTTTTGTCTTCAGTGTGATTCTAATCCTGATGATGACTCCTAGGGCCTTGTATTACTAATTAAATAATTTTAGTAGTTTAAGTGCTTCAATGCAGTGGCACTGCAGCACTGTCCTGTTTGAGAAATTAAGCATGTGTAGAAAAAACTTAGACTCCCTCAAAATCTACTTTAGAAGGTCTCGAATGATTTGTTTCTTCTCTTGAAGAACAAAGTTTGTTTCCTATGCTTGGCTTTCATCCTTCAGAAACAGGGAAGTGGAGAAACTGTAAGGGTGCAGACAGAGATATACTAAGGTAGTCAGAAGCCAGAGAAACACATCCTTCAAGAAGATGTTTAGGCACTCAGGTCCCTTCATATGCATGAAAAAGAAGCTGAAGGGTGATCTAAAAATGGCCTACAAATAATTAAAGAGCAGTTGCCGAAAGAACAGAGTCAAACTCTTCTTATAATATATATGATATAACAAGGTAGAATAGACAGAGGTTATGATTTTGGAGGTCCAGATTAGATATTCACAAAAGTATTTTTTCTAGGCATTGCAACAAGCTTTGGAATCACCATTTGTGAATATTTTCAAGATTCTAGAAAAAATCATAGCTGCCCCAATCTGGTGCTGATTGCAATCCCACAGTTATTGGGAGACTGCACTACTTTACCTCCCAAGATTCCTTCCAATGAGCATTTCTACAACTGCATGATAAGTTCTGTGGTAATAATGGCATTCCCAAAGACTATAATCCTCTTCAGAGACAGAAGTTCTTTCATATGTTTTCAAAACTGGTAGTAATACTCTACTGACATTGTGACTGAGGAAACTGGAGAAAGCACACGCCTTTACTTTCAGCTCTTTCCTGATTTTTAGATACAGATTTCTTTTTTAAGGCATCTATACTTCTACCAAGCTTTTGTCACTGCAAATTCACTGCTTGCTATTGAATAATTAAATGCTAATTAGGATCCTCATTTGCTTGCGTTACAAAAGTTGGTCTTATTGGAAGGAAGTACATAATTTAGAAGTGTCAATTGTTTTATTCTACTTTGAAAGTTAGTTAAACATTATTACTGATTTTATGTTATGAGATAAACAACTTCCAATTTGAATGTCACATCTTAAGAAAAAAATAGATTACATTGAGTAAACTTTGGGGACCTGTCATAATTTTTAAATCCCTGCCTTTGAAAAAATTAGCTCTGAACATTTTTTGGATATAATTTTTTATTGTATTTGTACTATAATAGGAAATATTAATCTAGAGTGATAATAAATACTTTTGGTCTTGAAAATAGGAATATATTTTATTTTAATTTCTTTTATAATACCAAGATTTTTCTCTACCAGAAAAAAATGTGGGAATAGAACTTTAGTCCAGGATAGAGACTGTTAAAGGGAAAGAGTAAAATAAACCCCACTGTACATGAAAATTGGCTCCTTTGCCTGAGTAGAAAAGGCTCAAATATTGAAATTAAGATAAGGTGAGTATTAAATTTCTTTTACTCTGTCATCTTAATATGTTTGCATTTAGTCTTACTGTTTATGCAAATAATCGTTATAATATCCATCAATGCCTCTAATTCTCTGTCTGCTAATAAATATATCAACTTTCTTCTCTTATAAAGTTTCCTCTGTGGAATTTTCACTTACCTCATTTTTTTTCTTAACACATGCTTTCTTCTGATCAAAGCAATTTTTGTTTATTTGCTGCTTTGTTTTGCTTGCAAGGAGAAAAGCCTCATCTGGTTTGAGAAACTGCAAGTCAGCAATTACTTAGTGCTATGACGTAAATAAAGTGTTTGAAGGCAAGAGAATTTTCCACTCTGACTTTAAATGTATCTTTAAAAAATTATAAAAAGGAACAAGACCTAAATATTAATGAGCTTTATAAATTATTTACTTTGAATCTGAAGATCGTTATTAGAATCCATCTTTACTTACAAAATATTTGATTTATTATAATATTCTGAATCATGTTTAGTTACCCAACATCTATGTAATTCTACCACCTTTACATTCAGGGTTTTTAAAAAACCCAACATGAAAAGTACTTATATGCATTCAGTTTGCATCTGAGAGTTGTGATTTAACCTGCATGTTTGTATATATTTGTAGATGAGGCTATTCCATGCTTTGGTCGCTAATCTGCTGCACTGGAAATGCAATAGTTCATAAGGAAAACCAATATGCTGTATTTCTGGGAAGTCACGATGCACCATAAATTACATTGGGTACCTGGACAGTAAAGAAAGATGGATGGCTACATTAGAAGCAAACACACCACTGGACTGAATGAGTTGAAATCCACTGCTTAACTCCTGTCTGTCCGTCCTTCTCCAAGGAATAAATCAGCGTTATTTCACCACATATCATGCTATTGCTATTGCTGAAGAGGAAGAATATATGATGATGCAGAATTGTATATGGTTTATATTTCACAATACATAGATGTAGAGAAAAATAACTTTCACAAAAATGTATCATTTATCATAAGACTTTCTTAAAAAATCAATTTCTGTAACAAACTGATAATAGAGAAAAAGTGGAGGTAACTGGTAATGAAATGAAAAATATTCAAAGGACAGTAATATCATCTAGAAAAATATGCTAGTCTTTCAAAAGAAAAGTAAATAACTGTGGCAGTCTTAAAAATCATCAGTGAATTCAGTGAGCACTTTCTGAAAGCAAATGGATGCAGAGCTTTAAAGGGAAGAAATTGTAAAATCTGATTCACCATTTCTCCAATGCCTGTGCATCTACATTTACTTTGCTAAAATAAAGTTGCTGTAAGTCTTCTTATGAATTTGTGTTCTCACAGATGCATGAAAGACCTAAAGAGCTCCGTCTACTTAGCGTACTAAAGAAAATGTTAGGAAGCAATTCATTGTCAAAGAATTTTAGTACCTTCAAGGGGAAATTATTTTTGATAATAAAATTAATCTATAAGAAAGAAGGGTAATTAAATTCAGTGGCTGGAAGTGGTTTAGAAACAAAATCAAACTAAATTTTAGGCACAGGTTTAAGCCATCTTGCATTCCTAGCTAGTGTAGCAATTCAATGAAAACGTGGAGAGTTTGCATTAAACCCAGAACAGAAATCTTTAGTGCAGTTGCATTCTCAATGAATCAGAGCTTCTAAGAACTGATGCAAGAATCAGAATAACCGATATTAGATCACCTGGGAGCAGATGTTATATCCAGATGGGACAAATAAAAGTGTAGTCTTTGCCTCTTCTTTGGGCTGTGCTGCAGCACACATGCAGTTATGTGTTGGCTACATGGTTATGAATGGTTTCTACATTGGTTGCCCTTCAGTTTCAGAGATCAATTAACACTTTATGCAAAAACTTTTGTCAAATCACTACAGGTATCATTTGCATTTTAGCAATTCCTAGGCACCCACCCAGTTCTACCTTTCTAGTAATCTGAAATAAAATTCTTACATCTTTAATAGCGTGCATTACCAGTGCAATTGTTTCAGAAGCCACAACTATATCAGAATCTGTCTCGCCTTTTAGATAAATGGTCTGAGCATACTAAGCTCATCAGTTCACCTCTGCTAAGATTTACATATAACCCTTATTTTGTTTGGAAAACTATTACACATCCAGTAAGTCTATCTACCACTCTGCAGCTTCCTCTGCCACAATCATCTTGGATTTTTAAGAGCTTTTTTGCAGCCTTCTGTAAACTGTAAGGATCCTGATTTGCACACCAAAATGCCACTTGGCTTCTGCTCAGATTGGCAATTCTGCTTATAGCAGCTTCAGAAAGGAGATTTACATCCAAAGCTTCTCACCTCCCCAAGAGTATAATGAATCACTTTTTTAAAAAGTTAATGATATAAACATGTCTGCTGACACGCTGTTATTACATGCATGTCAAAATACAACACTGGGAAATCAATTTAACTCTAATACAGAGACATATTTTCACAGGGTATTTAGACAGTTGTCAAACATTCTCCAGGCTTCCTCCCTTTTTTCCCTTTAGCACTGCTGTCAATTATGTGACCATTTTCTGTTCTTCAGCTACTACAGGCACAGATGCAAACAAGTGACATCTCATTTTTGTCCCACCCCAGTTAGTCAGCTGGAGCTTTTTGAAACATTGCGTAAGGTTGATCGTTGACCTAGGGATAGCATATACAGCACCAGCCTGCATCCCATAATGGTCTTACAGGTAGTTGTAGCATAACTGAAGGCATGGGCAATGGGAGATCTCCCACACCACCCACTGTCTCTGTGTGATGCCTCCAAGTCCAGCTTGCAGTCCATGAGCCCACTGGCCACTTCTCCAGGTTCACATGGTGTTTTCAGGCTCTTGGAGTCTTCCTTATTGGTTACATGCACACATTCCTCTGAAACAGAAAATTCATACTCATTTGCACTTTTTGCAGTGTTACCCATGCCTTGCAACACCACACAGAGCCCTAAGTCTGCCCCATTAATACTGCATGACAACTTTGTAGGGCTGCGCCCAAACACTGGGGCCTCTCACTCCAGCTCACAGGCTCTATCTCTTCCTAGCATGCAACTGTGGTTGTATCAGGGACCACTTTTTAGAGGATGCCAAAGGAATTAGGCCACTGTGCGGAGGATAGTCTAAAAACTGTGTCATGACAGTGTCAAAAATGGCCATCAGCCAATCACAAAGCAAAATGAAAACACATGGGGACTGATGATCCCATAAGTGATAGCCTCCCTGCACATAGTGACAGGACACTTCCTTTTCTGTTATGCTTTTGGGTAGGCATGGCTTAGCAACAACTAAGCATTATGAAAACACACAGGACTTGACATTGTCTAAAAGGCCCTGTCAAAAAATCATGTCTGAAATCTTGAACAAAAGCTGTCCTTATTTTATTGCCAATATTGTCCTATTACATAATTCACTATTTCTTGTTATGATTAGCATGTTCTTGTCCCCATCCTATATGTGCATGGTTCCTTAAGTACAGTACAATCAGTGTTACAAATTTTGCCTAAAATTGGAGAGGATCAGGCTTGACAGAGACTTACAGCATATAAAAGTGGATGGAAATATTTATGGAAATAAATATTTATGGAAATATCTGTCTAACAACACTCTATTTGGTAAGGAAAACATGAAAAAGAACTCTAAATATTAAAGAACAATTAGTGCAGAGTTTTCTATTGACAACTGCAGTGTTTGTTTATTACTCCTTTGCGTATAACTGAGGTTATATGTATGTTCTGGAAAGCCCTTCACCTGGGGTACTTGGAGGAACATATAAAGACATGCAAGTTTTTATAAAGTGATCTTATTCCACAGGTGTTAGGGAAAGCATGTTCTTTCCATGACCTTTTCTTTTAAAAAGAGTTTAGCTGCTACTTTTTTTCTTCAGGTTTTTTTTTTTTTTTAGTTTTTTTTTTTTTTAAACATGGTATTCCAGCAATGGAAAGAGTATTTTTATGCTGAGTTGGAGGCTGTTATAAATACTCTGCTGTCCTTATGACCATCACAGCCAAAGAACTGGCAAGATGCTTGCATTTTCAAGTCTTGCCTGCAAACAGGGCAGTACACCACTGGTACTAAAAGCCCTGAGTGCGTCAATGAGCTGAGTAGTTTGTCATTCCCATGAGTCACTGACAAGCTGGGTTATTATCAGGGCCTCTTTGGTTGGTAGCCATGGAGCCAGGAGCGGATGGGGAAGATATATTTGCCAACTGAAGGCTAAGAAGGAAGGCTTACTTCTCCAAGACTGAGATTTACCAGACTCCTTTGATAGGATCTTGTTTGCCTTCAGGATGCTGCACAAAGTCTGTGAGAGCAGATAGAAAGAGAAAGCAGAAGAATGAGAGGGGAAGCTCCCACAGAGCCATGGGCATTGGCAACCACTGTCTACTGCAGATAATTCACCTGGCCAGTACTCAGGAAGTCATATTTCTGCCATTTCTAGTTCAGAAAATTGTAAAGTGGGGAAGGGCAGGGTTGTCATAAGGAGAGATATCCACCTCAGTGGGGTGGATATTGGCTGTTTGGAGCCAGTTGAAGATGTTTGGAGCTGGTTCCTCTGTCGTGCTGCTCATGGGGAGCTGGCAGTGGCTGCCAATCAGCTGGAAGTGAGGACCTGACAAACCCAGAGTAAGGGAAAGAGTCCTTTGTGTCATGGGGTGAGGATGCACCTTGTGATTCCCCATGGGGACCCCAGAAGGAACCTCCAGTGCAAGAGACAAACAGATCCACAGAGTCCCAGGATGGGTCCTGGGCCCAAGGGGGCTGCACTCACCGTAAGCATTCCACTCCTCCTGGCAAGGAGTGCAGAGCATCGACCCTCACTGTGGCAGCCACCACCCCGTGCTGATGTGGCAGGGCCCAGGAACACGGGCAGACAGGGGTAACACCAGGGGAGAGGTGTTGGTGTTAGCCACTTTACTTGGGTAACTTTTTCAAGGGTATTATTATTGAAAATTTTCTGTACTAATTTAAAAATTTAATTAGGCAAAAGTAAATTTCTGGATCCACAGCTTTGGTTTGTTCCCTTTGCCTATAATAAGATTTTGACTGTAAAAGCCCATGAACTGGGAGAGATCCAAAGTATGAAAAATTCAATGGCAAGCTAATTATGCAAAATTCCTGATCACCTCAGGCTGTTCAAATAGGAAAGTATCTATTTGCTACTTTTGAAATATTAGCTCATAAATATATGCCTCTTTATGCTTGTCTCTGCTCTCTGCTCCAGCTCACTGCATAAGCTTTCAAGACAAGCTCTAAGCTATATGACAAGTACATTTGAACCCTTAGCTAAACTAGTGATAATGGGGTTCAGCCTCCAAAGGAGGTAAAATCCTGAGCCATAGTCAGGTCAAGAATTCCTCTAGTTCCAATGTGTTCTCTGAAAACCCACAAAGGAGTGGGTGACACAGTGGGCATTGATGCACATGAGCTTGGAACACTGATCATGTGAATAACCCATGAATAATGGGTGAGTCTTCTAAGACTCAGTTTTCAAGGCACAAAGAAAGCTGAGGGTACATGGAGTCTCATCCTTATCTTTTTTTTTCCCATTTGACCATAAGCCAACCACTTTATTCTAAAAGTTTCACTGCCTCAGTGAGCTCTCTTTGAGCTCTCTTGCAGACTGCATCCATAACAGTAATCTCCTGAGCTGGGATGCCTCTCAAGGTCACTGCTCAAGGCAGAGAGACCTTTCACTGACAGTAGACCTTTGGTAAGGGACCAATGTCATGCATAACCTTGTAGTGGGGTAACTTTGATTTGTGCCTTAGTAATGGATTTTTGTCTTTGTAACTTTGGTTTACTTTTGATCCATTTCTCAAATGACTGTTGCTGTACAATAATAGCTTGAACCATGACATAAAACTTCGTTAAGTGGGACTTTTACATCATATTAAAACACTTTTGCTAATACCTTTTCAGCAGCAAAAATCACCCATTCACAACAGCCTATTGATAGGACGAAAGCTAGACAAGATCTATTGTGTAACCCTTCATGATACTGGATGGCCTTACTTGCCTTGCTCTATCCATGATTATCTATGTGTTGCTGAATTTTCTCTTCCAACACTTATACTTGCCATGGCAAAGACTTCATTTCTTGAACATACACACAAAATTATTAATTCCATATTTGCTAGAGAGAAAATCTTCCCTTTTTAACTGTTATTCAAAGAACAGAGTTATTAACTCCTTTTGCTTGCACAAGAGATTTTTTGCTGCTGTTTTTCAGCAGTCATCGCTGGCTGAAGGACTGAAAAAAAAGTCTATTCGTAATGTAACTCATGCTTGTAAACTTCCTGGAATGGAGCAGAGCTCTTGATGGAGAAAAGAAGAAATAGCCTAGACCCCCTGCTCAAAACACATCATACAAACATTTCTCAATTGCATGCTGAATTACTGATCTTTACCACTACAGGTCATTAAAACCACCTTGTCACCTGATCTCACATCTCTCCACCAATGAGCCCCAAAGCTGCCGCTGTACCCTGTGCTGTGAAAACAGATGCAGAATTGTAACTTGTAAAGGGCAGTGCAAAATAGAGAAGTATCTAGAGACAACTCTTCCACTGCACTGAAAAGCAGCTCAATTTTATACACTCTTAGGTGTGAAGGCAAGGTGGTTTGACATGTGGTAAGTCCTCTGGTTGAGAAAATGTGAAAATGCAATTTAGAGAGAAAGAAGATAATAGAAACCAAGATTTGTTGAGATAGGTTTTAGAGACCAAGCCTTATTTTTCAAGAAGAAAATGAAGAAAATTTCTTTGAGTCAAATCTGATCTTCTTTAAGGCAGATTTTGCTTTTTCAACATCATTGCCATTTGAGTGGAGCCTAACAAGTCTGCAAGAACTAGATAGGAGAAGCAGAGATTCAAAGAGGCACAAAGAAAGGAAATGCAACAAAACCAGCTGCAGCAAGAGGAGAAATTAATATAGCTAAGAAACCATATGCAAAAAAAAAGACTGTGGTATTTTTTTTTTTAATATTTTATTGTTTTCTGCCATAATGATCTGGGTTCTACTTGCTATTTGAGACCAGATGATATGCCCTCAACACACAGAGGAAAAACATATAGAAAAATATTCAGTTCCTGAACAGAATTCCCATTACATTCAAAGGATTACACCTGCACTTTAATTAAGGATGTAATTCAGTACCTCACAATTTGAATACCTAATCTGCCCAGGAGTGCCCACTCATTTCAATTGCCTTTCTGTATGTTTGCCAAAGATCAATAGCTGAGGCCTTGAACACTTCTCCTGTCTATATATATAATTAGATGACATAATTCCTCTATTTTAGAACATGGTTTCCTGCAGAGAAGCTTCTCCTTTCTTCATCCCCACATGTCTTCTAGGATTCATTTAAGATCAAAACACCTATTGGTGGGAAATGGAGTATGTTGTTCCTGCTGACTACAGCTACGCTGCTAAATAACACAGAGCAATGGATCAATCTTAGGGCTGAGTCCAGGCCAAATTGAACAAATGGGATTGCACCCATATACACTTAAGAGGGCGGGTTTTATAGCTTGGACCAAAGAAAACTCATTTGAATGGCCAGAGCAAAAGAATGAATAAACAGTGAAGCATGTCAGCTGCCCCGGAGATGATCACAACTTTGCCCCATATATCAACAGTTTCAAGGCATCTACCTCACAACATGCTTCCAGTTTAAGCTGAGCATCCCCTCGCAGCGTTACGTTCTTGATCAGGCTGAAGTAACCATACAGACAAATCTGGAGCCCTGGCAGAGAGAGATCTGAGTCTGGGAAGTATCCAGCAATCAAAACACATTTTCTAGATGGAGGTTGGTATTTTTGGTGGGGAAAGTGTATGTATGCTCATAAAGGGCAGCAGCAGCATCAGGAAGAACTGAAAACTGGGCCAGCAAGGCTCAGGTTTGCCAAGAGAAGCACAAGAGCATCAATTGAATGTAAGATAATGTGAATGAATGTTTGCCTGAAGGCTTACTCCGTGGAATAATTTTGCATAATAGCAGAGTAGCTTCTTACCTGTTCAGCAATCCATAATTTTGTGGCAAGTTAATTTTGTAATCTGGTAATTAATACTCTACTGTGGAACCATGGCATTGTTGCAGAAAATTCTGTGCTTAGGGTTGCTGGAGGAGGCAGGACTATAGTGAATTAACACAGTGGAACTATAAATATCTGAAATGTTGAGTATTAACCTAAATCAGAGTATCTCCCCTTTGATGTGAAATCACAGTGATGAGCACCAAGCATATGGTTGGCAATTGTTTAACAAACTTTCTGTTGCGCACTGGTACCTGGTTAAGAATCTACCAACTAATCAGAGAAAGCTTTAGGTTACACACTGTAAGTGCTGTCCCTGCAAGCACAGCTGGTGCCATGGTGTAAAACATGAATCTTGAAGTCTGCTCAACCAATAACACATGATCTATGATGTCTTGATGTATCAGGGCACAAGATAATTGTGAACTGCAAGTAGCAGCAAGTACGTCTCCCTGTCCCACATTTGTGCTAACAGATCATGTCAAAAATGTCCTTGATTTATGCAGCAGTACTTATATAGGTATTGGCACTGCTCTTCCTAGGGCTGATGTCCAGTGTCTATAATAACATAATGCTCCTACACTGCAACACTGCATTATAATGATGAAAGAGAAAAAAAAACATCATAAACCACTGTTCTTCTGTTCTCCTCTTACCCCCTAACACAGAAGCTTGGGAAGCATTTGATAAGATCTACAAACACCCTTAAAAATCACCATTCAACAACTTTAGGGCATTTAGACACAAACTATTAACTATGAATATATGCATGGGTTATAAGAAGTCTTTAGGCCAAGTGTTGAGTAAGAGTTTATGACCAGTTAAAGGACTAGATGTTCTTTAAAGTTTGTGTCCACCTCCATAATGGTAATGGCACAAAAAACACTTGATTTATCTTCTCTTCCCTGTCATCTATGCCTTGCATCCTCAAATTATTACTCTTTTGTGTCTATCAAATGATTTTCCCTCATTTCTAATTATTTGAAATAAAGTACTACAACCCAGAAAAGTGTTGGTTTTGTAGAATGGTACTGAGTTGTTGCATTGCATGCCCTTGAGTCTGATATGATGAAGTAGTGGGACATTTGACTTTGCAAAACCCACAAGATATTTTAAAAAATTATGAGAAAGAAGAACATCAAAGGCTTTTCAGGAGCTTGGCTTGAACTATGCTACAAATATGTCCAGGTTTGGGTTGTTTTTTTTTGTTTTTTTTCCAAAGAAAAGGAAACTAGCTAATCCATTCCAATTATTATCTTCGGAAAGAATGAACTTCTGTGGAATTTGTGCAGTTAAGGGCTTAGAACCCCTGAGTGAACTGGGGAAGCTGAGTTATTTGAACCTGTATTCATAGAAAACAAGTGTGCCACTGCTCTAAAAACATTTAATTACTGTTACTTTAGCTCTCCAGAGCATTTTCTTAGAAAAGAATGTTACTTTCTCATATGATAGTGAAAAGTCTCATAATATATTCATAACAAAAAAAAAATAAAAAAAACAAAACAAACTAACTATATAGTGAGAAATGGTGAATTTTCTTCTAGTGTGAACACCCATTGGAAACAAAAGATTTTACATTATGTTCCTTCAACATAAGCAAAGTTCTTTAAAAATTTTACTACATACAAATTTATTAGTGAAATTTCACTCCAAGGTATCTCTGTTTCTCCTGGAAAAACAGGGATTACATTTATCCAGTAATTACAAAAATGTGCTTGATAAAAACAACTTGCTTATTTCTCTTCCTTTGTTAATTATTTTATCTGTATATGGATTTAAGAATAATCTTATATTTTAGGATTTCTTTTATTAGGACACTGCTTCTTTTTCCTTTTGTGTGCTCATCGCTCCTTCTTGCATCAAACCCAGTTTTAATATGTACATGCTTCTGAGAGACAAAAATTGTCTCTGCTGTTTCCATATGATGTCACAGATTTCAAGGAAATTTAGTGTCTTATTTTAGACTGAAAAAGATCTAGCTCTGGAATATAAAAGATTGAGGCAAGAAGTGAGCAGACGAAGGAAGCTCGTATTTCTCAGATTTGGAATTGTAAGATAGACTAGAAGAATTTGTTCAAAGAATTAGAGCATAGCTTTCTGAAGAAAGGCATAGAATAATATTTTGTTTTCTGCTGGATTTCTATATTGCTTGCAAGAATTTTTCTGGTTTTTGACTTACAACCTCAGTTTCATCTGCTGTTTGCATCACTAATAAGAGTAAATGTTTAAAATCTTTGAACAGGAAGTCAGTAGTCAGAGCTCCATATAATATCAAGTGAAATTTGAAAATAGAATCCTACTGGTTATTTAAAGAGTGTTTAAATTTTTACTACAGTGTTTTTTTATTTGATAAAATATCCTATGTCTTAATCTTGAGTATTATTACAAGAGAGATACTCATACATAAATATAAGCTTGCCATCTTAGATTAGCACCCACAGAATTCTCAGCTATTGACAACAGTACATGCTGAATATGTAATTTAGTTTAGGCATGATTGGGAAGGAGAAAAGGAAGAATAAAACCAGTTGCATTATCTACATCTTGCATTTTCTCTATTGAAGGTTTCCATTATTAGTATGGAAAAAAGGAAGCTTTTCCCTTTTCCAGATTGAGAAGTATCTATGATCTCATTTAAGCATTTCTATCATTTTCATAATGATAGTTGAAATAAATTCAATCCTAGCCCCAGTTACGTACAATTTGTGAAATAAAAATGTAAGAAATACAGCATTAAAAAGAATGTTAATTGCAAAGACTAGAAATAGAGATGACTGAATTCTTACAAGATGTGTTTTTGTACACTGTGCCCAAAAGCCTGTATAAAAATCTACATTCCAGTAACTAAATATGGTTTGGCTTTCAGAATGCTGAATCACTCAAGAAAGCTGTTGACATAATTGAAAGCCAGGGAAACTTGTACTCTCTGAAAATAAAGCCACATTTTCTTACATGCATAATTTTACCATATTTATTGAACTATTTTGATCAGAAATTATCTAACTCTTCTTCATAAATTTTCCTGCTGAAATATTCTGTTTTATAATCCTTTCTCTCCATCATCATTTTACCGCCTATATAGTGGACAACCAAGATCTGAAGAGCAAACTTAAGATGAAAGGGAATCAAACCAAAGATCCAAATCTAGTAATTATTTCCTGGGTACATAACAAAAACTGGAGCAGTTGTTCCTGAAATCTTAAAACTCTGGGGAATTTTGTCTACAATTCTACACAGCTGGCTGAGATCCAGACTCATTCATATTTCACAGAAATTTGAGCAGGAATATTTTTATAAATGTTTACTGCATTACCTCTCAGCTGGACGATCTCCATGTTAAATGAAAGGATTATACTATATGTTAGCTGAACCCTGAGGCTTCTAGAATTCCATTTTGCAAATCATAACTAAGAAAATATTAACTGCATTAGCAAGAAGAAAATAGTCACAGTAATGGCTTAATGGACAGAACAGCTGTTTTGCTGTTGCTGATACTCCATTTGATATTTAGAGCTTACCAGGTCTAAAAAATACACTTTTAAACTACTAAATGCTCAATCTTATAACTACCTTGAAAGCTTAAGGTAGAATTTTTTAAATTATTTTTTAACTAGAGGTTAAACCAAACCCACTTTAATTATTTACATGAATCCAATGTTGCCTCCTAAACAGAATTTTCTCATTGTAGATTTCGGAACAATCTTTGTTTCAAATTCCAGTTATATGCATCCTTATTCACACAGAGTTTAGATTTGTAGAGATTATAACTATCTACTTTCTTGTCTGAGTAGTCTCTTTCAAATTATACTGGGTTTACATGGCAAGAATTCAGTAGCAGCAGAAACTTCAGTGGTGGGTTCTGTGAGAAGATGCCAGAAGCTATCTTAATCCAATAGAGTCAATACCAGCTGGATCCAAGACAGACTTACCACTGGTCAAAACTGAGCCTCTATGATGACATATTTAAGAATAGGGAAAAATCTGCTTCATTGCAACAGCTGGAGACAGAAGTGAGAAAGTGGGAGAGAAACAACTGTGCAGACACCAAGGTCAGTGAAGACAGAGGAAAAGGAGATGCCTCAGCTTCCACAGCAGAGATTCACCTGCAGCCCGTGGTGAAGACCATGGTGGGGCAGCTCTTCCCTTGCGCCCACGGGGGTCACATTGGAGTTGAGAGCCATCTGCAGCACATGGAGGGTCCCACATACGAGCAAGTGGTGTATTCCAAACAAGAGTATGACTCCCTGGGGAGCCCATACTGGAGCAGGTTCCTGGCAGGACCTGTTGATTCATGGAAAGCGGAGCCATGCTGAAGCAGGCTTGCTGGCAGGATTTATGACCCCATGGAAAGCAGCCACAGTGGAGCAGCCTGTTTCTGGAGAACTGCAGCTAGTTTCACTCAGTGACACAGACCCATGCTGGAGTCCATGAAGGACTACAGCCTTTGGGAAGAACTCTTGTTGGAGATGTTCATGGAGGACTATTCTATTTCTCCCAGGCAAGGGACCTCACACAGGAAGACGTGAAGAATGTGGGGAGGAAGGAGCAGCAGAAGCAGCGTGCGATGAACTCACCACAACTCCCATTTCAGTCCCTCTACACTGCTTGAGAAAAGGAGGTAGAGAAGTTGTCAGTGAAATTGAATCTGGGAAAAAGGAAGAGGTAGGTAGAAGGTGTTTTCATATTTGGGCTTATTTCTCAATATCCTTTTCTAATTTGATTGGTAGTAAGTTTACATAATTTCCCTGAGTCTATTCTGTTTTGCCCGTGATCACAATCAGTGAGTGATATGTCCCTGTGTTTTTTCTTAAGCCAAGATTCTTTTGTTGCTTTTTCTCTCCCTTGTCTAGCCAAAGAGAGGAGTGATGGAGCAGTTTTGGTGGTCACCCAGTCAACCCACCATAGACACAAAAAAATGTAGTGAGTATAAGGTACGATTACCAACCTATAACTGAACTGAAAACACACAAAAAGTGACAACAGTAGCTTTCATCATGAGATTTATAACTTTCACATCAAATAAAATAAAATATAGAAGGATTATAATCACTGAAAGGCAAGGAGGTGCTAAAGCCGAAGGAGATATTACCTGCTTCAAAGAAAAGCTCTCAAAAAAAAATAGACAAGAAATAAGAGGAATCAAAACAAAAAACCTGTAAAAGTTATAGCTGAATTTTCTCCTTTAACCTATTTCCCTAGATCCTGACCAATAGCTTGCTGTTACATTCTGTACACTTAATGTATGCCTAAACCAAAGTTCCTTTGCTCTGGGTAGATGCATGGGAGAAATATCAAGTAGATATTCTCAAAAAGTACAAATCACACAAAAGTTTACTGGCAAACTATGGAAAATCAAGGAACTTTTGCAAATGATGTAGCACAACATAAAATACTTATCACAATATTGACAGCCCATGAAATTTAGCAACCTTTAAACCCATTCACTGCTATTTTCCATGAAAACAGAGTTAGAAGGAGAAGAAACGGAGAAAACTAGCACGACAGAAAAGACAGAAAAATAGACATATAGCTACCAACTCCTGAGTTCCAGAGATATAATGGATACAAAACCTCAAGATGAAGGTAAAGATCCATGTGCTTGCCTTGTGGTCAAAGATCAAAGACCTTGTGGTCAGCCATCCTAAACTCTTGTCCCATCATGAGCCTTCCTCCCGGGTGAGACTCCCAGCCACTTGGCCACTCAGGGGCTGGGTTAGGCAACTGAGGGGCTGCTTGGATGGGGGATATGGGGAGCAGGGCACCACCTCACCAGAGAAAGGCCTGACCCACCCCTTGTCACACACATTCCAAGGATCCCAAGATGTCTCAAGATGGACTACTCTTTCCAGTCTCTGACACTTGCCGACTTCGTTTTTTTAAGAGGGCCTATATATCCTGCTTAATTTTGCATAGCTGTACATCTATCCAAGGAAGTGTGTTCACTGGAGGATGCAAAAACCCACTGCATGTACTGGAAAGCAGAATAACAATATTGAATAATATTTTAGTCTTCCCCACAATATGAAATCATCAAGTATAAAATCATCATCTCTTTATTTCTTCTGTTGTTACCTTTCTATTTCTTTTTCATCAACACAAATCACCATCTGAATCCCTTTATTTATGGGCAAGATATAGCCATCATTGTGTGGTTTTAACAACAATTTGTATATTCTCTTTCAATATTTTTTTTCCACCAAACTGTAGAACAGTCTGTGTGACAACTCTATGTAACAAATTTTTTTAAAGGGGAAAAACTACTTTTAATAGTGGTGGCTTTTTATTAAAGAAACTTTTCCATCAAAACAGTTGAGACATTTCTACTTCCATTTTATGCAATGTTGTCATCATTCTTTGTGCAATTATCCAATGAGACCATTTAATGCTCATTTTGCATCAAATCAAGTTATTAAAACAACTGAATGATTTCAGTCATAGTGACAATGAGAAGCATTTTTGTTTGTTTGTTTGGGATTGTTGGAAACCAGCTGAAATCTCTATTCTTAGTGGAGTGAATTTCTTTGTAAGAACTACATATTCAGGAGGCAAAGTTTTGTCTTACACTATAAAGACATATTTTGGCATATCACAGGAAGGACATTTGGCACCTTGTGCAGGATATCTTATCCTAAAAGAGGGTGTGGGAACTAAAAGTACTATGAGGCAATATAATAACTAAAGGAGATACCATTTGGTAGCAATCAAAATGACTAATCTGAAAAATAAATTGAGATAGTTTCAGAACAAAAACAATGGAAAACATAGATTGCTTAGGTAATCAGACAGGCATACATAAAAGAAGTTTCATGCCATACACAGACTTAAGGCACTGAGATGAGTAATTCATGATCATAAAACTTGATAGTGGAAAGAAAATTAGTACTTTTGGTTCACACATCAGATCAAGTTTTTTGAAAATTCATGGTGATATATTCTATTTTTTCTTAATTATTCATTGGTGTATTTATATATTTTTTCCTATCAGGAATGTATCTCTATGTAAAGCAACTATATTCAAAATATAAGTAAAAGGCTTTTAGACATCTAATAGTTAATAAAGGATTTTGGATGTTGGTTCTTGACCTGCCACAGTCATATTCACTCCCTCCCAAATATTTCTTTAGATAAACCAAATTATAATCTTTTCTTGACCAAACAAGAAAGACCATTTTAATCTTGTTTTCTTATTTCTAAAAGAGAAAAAAAACCCAAACTATATCTGTTCTATTACATTTTTGAGGGTCAAGACAGAAAGTTAATAACTTTGTCTTGCCCATTTGCTCTGACAGCTGGCGGTCAATTAGTATTCCCTCATCCCATAATTGGAATCACTGATTACAAACCACTGTTGCTAAGACTCAAATATTGTGGCTCATTTGCAGCTTCACTGCCAGGTGAGATTAAGGGAAATGTTCCCCTGGTTAAACCACCAGGAGCTGTGCCAAATTATAATCAGTCTTTTGCATACATCAGAGACCTACAAACACAGCAGAATGATTGTATAAGCAGCAGCTGCAAGTTAAAGCTGAATCAAATTCTTCAAACATATGCAGTTTGCCAGATATCCAACCACTCTTGCAAATGCCAGCATTTCATTACTTGGCAAGTTTTCTAAGACATAGAGCTAACACAAAGTAGAGGAATACCAAATTGTCCACACAATATGTAAAATATTTTTTTTTAACCACATACAGAAAATAATTCTGATTCTTCTATTGATGAGATCATAATTGTTGTTCTATCTGAATTCAGTCTTCAGAATACCTAATCCTGAATCCTGGTAAACACTGAGTCTGTACAAAATCCAATTTCTGGAATAGTTTCTCCATGAAGAACTACTTAGCATAATGTTATCATGCTATCTTTTTACCAAAAGAAGTTCAGCTTACACTGAACATTAGCTGTGAAGTGCAATTCTTTGGTGGTAAGGGAAGAACTGGGGGTAGGGATCTTATTCAAAATTCTTGTAAATAGTGAGGTTGAAAATGAGGAATGTGGTCACTTGGGAGACTAATATTGTCTTGATTCTTCCATCACTTCTTTTTCACCTCTCAATAAAGCTGAAATGTAATACCATGCTCTTGTCTAAGAGCCTGTTTGACTATCAGTCTTTCAAGATATTTATTACTGAGTTAGAAACATTTTTGTGTTCTAGGAACTAACCAGGGAACCAGAAGACTGTAGTTCTGTGGTTTATAAATGTAGATTCCTGATCTGATGAAGATTCTTTTTCTCTACCACCTTTTCCCTTTGTCTCACTTTGTTTACATTACAACCTCTTTAGGACTAAGATTCTGTCATGTTTTTGCTACCATATCTCAGCACATTGAAGATCAATGAATGGGAGCTACCATCTGCTAACACCGTTCAGACAATAATTGGAAGCAGTTTAGCATTCAGCTCATTCTTTCAGAGGACCGTACCTAAAAACATGCTTAAATATTTTTACACTTTCAGTGTTTTCTTCAATTTTCAGAGGAACCTGTTGAAATACTCGTCTTTATTAGCTGTTAGTTTGAAGTGAGCTTGCTTGTTGGAAGTAATCAATGTGGTTAATGTTCTGTTATGTTCAATAGGAATAAGATTACTGTTACTGTTCACTTCACAGCAGTCCTTGTTTCATTCTGAGATGTGCCAATAAGAGATCAAAAATCTTAATAGAGTGTGTTACAATATATATTCCTGTCCTCATGCTTGATATCCTTTCCAGTCTCTTATCCTACATTTACATGGAGGACTCATGTTGAAATGTGCATTTCCTAAGGTCCGGTGTGATTTCTGTGATTTCAAGTGACACAAACTGGCTTTAACTGGATTATGTTTTCCAGAGATCTCTCACGGGTTCTGGCTGCTCTTATATCAAATGCTGAATCTTCCCTGAATAAACTACAGGGGCATCAGCAGAGGAAGTGAGCGTCTGTCAGAGTTTCTTACTTCCCTTCTCCAGTTTGTATTCAGAATTTTAGACTGAGAGTAACATTGCATCCACTGAGGGGATTAGCTTGCTTCATTAGCAAGAAGGATGTGAATAGCCATGGATGGGGCTGTGATGAGAAGATTAAACTCTCAACTACCCCAGAGTGTATATAAAGTGGTGCTTCGCAGCCAGCATCTGGAACAACGACTGGAGAAATAAAATGCAATATGTGTAAAGTTTTGAGTGTTGGCAACAGTGATGGGAAGAACAGACCCACTGGAGGGAGAATGCCTGAGACAGATAGAAAATTAGAGGTGAGATGAGTTCATTGACTACTTTAAAAATGTTTAGTAAAATTACTACACTGTTTCTCAGGAATGAAGGTTTTGTGATGAAGAGACCCACTGGATACGGAAATTGGCAAAAATTCCTATCTATACCATAAGATTATTACTGTTTTTATTTATAAGTAGAAAATTAGGGATATACAATAAGCATATCTTCAATTAAAAGATCTTGTACTATTCTTACAATATTTTCACTGTGCTTGTATCCAATTTATTGCTTACTCAGAGAGTCTTAAAATACCAACCAAAAAAAAAAATTCTGGGAAGTACATAATGGAATAACTTTCCTTTCCTTTTGGGTAGATTTGGAAACCTCATTTTCAAAGAGGGCAAATTAACCTAAAGTATGCAATGTCAAAATCTTTTCTGTGGGTTTTGAAAATTTAAGTCCAGATATTTTTCCTACTTTTAATCTGTTACTTTGTGGGGTTTTTTTATATATTGTTGCGGCGGCGCGCGTGCTTCGCTTCTCCGGCCCGGCAGGCTCTAGCTCGCGCTCAATCCTTGCACGCGGCACCACCCCATGAGTGTGGGCCGGTCCCGGGTCGCCGCCCGAGATGGCGATGGCGAGGCGGGGAGCGAGCGGTCGGACCCAGGCGCGCGGCTTCTGAGCACGGCGCTCAGCAGGCACCGGGGCGAGGGCAGAGGCAAAGGGCAAGGAAGAGGCCTTTCCGTGATGTCGGTTCCGAGAGAAGCTTTATTTCCCCCGAAGGGTCATGGACGGAAAAAGGCACAAAGCAACACAATACAGCAATTTATAAACAGGGGCGGCAACCAATGATGGATATATGAACAATCAATAAGAACAAGCATAGGGAGGAGCAAAGGGTGGAGATACATAATGAAACAACCAATAGGGAAACAATGGGAGGGGAACTTAACCTAACAACCAATCATCTTTAAAGTACAACATAACAGACACAGAACATTCTGGTATAGTGGGTTGGGTTAACATAAACTGACAAGGAACAGGGGTGGGGATACAGGGATTGGCAGGGGAGACGATAGAAGGGAGGGAGGAGACTGGCCTTCTAGGGAAGGCTCAGGGGGAAGGACATTCTAGGGCCAAACCAAATAAAAGCAGGTGTGGGGATGGGTTTGGGAGCAACTAAGGGGTTTTAGGGGGTAGGGGGGTAAATACACAAACAACATAGGAAAATATATAAAAAACGCACCGCAACATATTGTAATGTCTTCTGTAGAAACAACAAAAACAAAGGACAAAACCAAGTTTCTCTGTGTTACCCAGTCCCTGAAGTGTATCTTTGTAGACAAAAGGATGGTCACTCTGCAGAAAAACACAGTTAATAATACAGAAATCCAAAACAGTGTAAACAAATAATATCCCAAGAACATTTCTTTGTACACACTGGCTATCAAAAGGACATCATGAAATAATTTAGACATAGATATGAGCACTGTATATTTCTGGCATTAGTTTAAATGAATCATCTCAAACTGCTTTAGCTTTTGGGTATTCTTTGACACCATCAAGTATTCTGGAGGACTATCAGTGACTGGAAACGTGTTACAGTTCTATTTTTTTCTCTCCTTGGCTACTATTTTTTTTTTTTCTGGCAGTGTTACAGACCTATTACGACTTGCATTGTTAGTAATATATGAGTAGTTTTTCTGATGTTTTGTTGTGTGGGTTTGTTAGTTTTTTTTACTGCGTCTCAGTTGTATAATATTTTTATTACAATTAATTTTCTTTTTTAAATAGTTCCGAGTTTGGTAAATTTAGAATTTGCAATTCAAAGGTAACAATAAGCAGCAGTTTAAGATACTAATGCCTGTTTAGTAACATGAAACTTAAAAAAATACTGGTAATTAATTCAGATTTCTTCCTTCTTATGCCAATGGTTTTACCCTTGACCTGGAAGGACCACACCCTCCAGGGATTAGTGGTAATTACATATCAGACTTAAATCATCTTCATAGAGCAAAGACTGCCAATTGAATCATATTGTGCTGAACTGCATAAAAATGATGACAAATTATGTGCAGATACTTTAAAAGCAACTTGCTTATAAAAAGGTAAGTGGCAGAGTATATTGTACTGCAAAATAAAGTTACTGATAAGAGAGGTAGTTTCACGGGACATTGTATGTAATGTTGATCCACGTTGAGATCCATTTTAAACAGTTTATGGAAGGAAAAAAACAGAAGCAAGAGTATGTTAATAGCTCTATGTGAGCATTTTGTTATTGGCTTATACACCCATTGCTGGAAAGGACTTCATAGATGCTGTTTTCTCACAAACCTTCTCCTCTAACTGACTTCAAGCTCTAGGTCTGGTGCAACTCACCTAATGAGATTGCAAAATCTCCTGCTGTTAGTTTTACTTTTACTTTAATGTGTGTTGTCTAGTTAGGACAAACATTGGTGAAAGCACGGCTGGCATTCAATGGTCCATAGACTACCTGGAGGCTGGTAAAGTGGGGATCTGTCCTGTTTGAGATACTTTATTTATACCTGGAGGAGGTGACTAGAGTATGTCCTTGTCAAGTTTGCAGATAACATCAGTTTCATTGCTGTTCAGCAATATTCTAACCAGAAAATAATTTCACCTACAAGTAGAAAAGCCATAGTTTGCACTTCTCTAATAAAAATACTAAGCACTTTCATAAGGAATTGATAAACAACGTCTCTCTGAACATAATGGATAAAATTGTTCTTAACTCAATGATGTGTTTTAAAGCCACTTATACCCATCAGTTTATCTCTCATCAGTTTTGGTTCTTAGTATGAACAGGTTCAATAAACGCATTAATTCTAGTTTATGCTGCTACTTCTACCTTTTAAATTTCAGGAAACAAAGTTAGTTTTTGTGCTGCAAACTTCTAAATTGAAATACATGTCAAATTTTGTGTCTTTAATTTCCAAACAAAGGTTACCAAAATAACTTATTATAGTTTTCCTTGGTTTGGCTACTAAACCTTTTTTCTAGAGCTCTAGTCTGAACACAATGGTTATTGCTATTGAAACGTAATAACCTCTTGACTTTCTGAAAGAGTCAAAGACTTTCATGTGCACAGAAGACATCAGGTTCCATGAAAGAAGTTATCTGTTATGTGAGCTGAGTTCTCAGAAAAGGTGAATATGTGTTATCTGTGTTCAATGGATGCTAAAAGCATGGTCTTTCACTTAGCTTTGCTGAACTTGCCTTGCAGATCAAAGAATCAATTGAACTTAGTGATTTGTCAGTGGAGCTAAGTGTCTTGGGGCTCCTCCAGGTTCTTGTAGACTATCTCTTTCCCAAATCTGTGGCTATTTCTCCTAGGTTTGCTCACCGGGGAGCAAAGCCTAGAGCAGTGTAGGCAGGGCTAAAATGCTATTCTATACACCATCTTCCCAAGAGCTCAGCTTCCATTAGGCTGTGAATTATATTGAACATTAAAGGTATGATGAGTGATCTACTTAAAAAAAAAAAAAAAAAAAACAAAAAAAAAAAAAAATGGAGCACACAGGTGTGAAGCAGAATGCATTTTTCTGACCATATGGTGATGGATAGAATTTACTGAATTTCCTTTTTTTTTTTTTTTTCCTTGGTAGATTTATTCTATTTAAAGTGCACTAGAAGTGTTTTGAGGAAAGTCTTTAGATCACACTGAAAGACACTATAGTCTAAGAATGAGAAGCCTCTTTAACACTGAGGTATGTATTGGGCTTATTGATCCCCCTAAAAACATGAATGTAGGCAGTTATGGCAAGATAATTTAAGTAAGCAGGGAATGCACTGGCAAAGTACTAGATATAGAAGTTGCTGGAAGGGTATGTTTCACACTTTTGATTTACCTAATTTAATTATCAAAATTATCTTTTAGTCCTAGTTGAAGAACTCATGCTATCCTGATGGATTAGACACACACTTCTCTAATCAGAGGACTAAAAAACAGGGGGAAGAATATGAAGAAATACTGAGAGGTTCCTCTAGGACAAGGGTCTCACACTAAAGATGATATTTTGTGAAAGCAAATATGAAAAAAGAAGGAAGAAGAAGGAAGCCAGAGGAATGTAGCAAATCACAAGGAAGAAAGCTTCAGGGAGGAAAAGGTAATTTTCCTGGGGTTTTGTTTTGTCTCATTTTTAATCCAGCATGTGTTCAGTGCATTATTCTCTTTTAGAAAAAGAGAAAGTTATCTGTTTCAAGTTACCTGTTTCATTTTGTTCTGGACTCAAAAAGATGCCGTCTTACATTTTCCCTCAGATTTCTCTCCTTTGGTCAGGAGTCACTTGGGAGCTGTGAGAATGGTACTCTAAAGTTCAGTAGTTGCCTGCTGAGCAGAGCAACTCTACTGTAGCGTTCAGGGTTACTGGGTTTTTTATTCCTCATACTCAGACACTTCCATCAGTCTCTGATGTTACTAGGTATTCTTTCTGAAATATTCATTTCTCAGACCAGAGTTGTTGGAGTAGTTGTACTTGGAAAAAATAGAAGCACAATCCTTTCAGCCTCTTGTGCTCTATTTTTTTCCATTGCATTGAAAGGACAAATGCAAGCATTTTGTTGCAGTAACTGTTCAATTTTAGGGCACAGGCTTTACTTACTTTACTTTGTCGTGAAAGTGTACATTTCAGATGTAAGAATAATTCCAGTTTTTCACTCTATTTTATGTGGATAGAGAAAGGATGAGAAACAGCAGTCTGTTGATTCTCAGTCATTCTGCCAAGCTTATTTTTACTTTTTCTTGCTATTGAGGGGGATGGGAAAGGTGTTGCCAAAGTAACTCACCTCCTGCTGTAAGTCAGTGCTGCTTTCACAACTTTCTCTTGATATCATCTTCTGAAAGCATATTATGAAAAAGAATCTATACATTAAGAAATATTCATCTCAGTGAATGTTTCAGAATTTATAACCCTAAATTCACTGGCTGAATTATAAAAGGAGGAGATGGACCCAAATCTGTTCTCCCAAAAACACAAAAGAAAACCTAAGTGTATAAAGTAATTTTAATGCAGCAATTTTCCTGAACTTCAGGTGAATTTCAGAGGTGGTTTGTCCCATGCTTCATTTTTTGCTCTGATTGCAACTGAAAGGTGTGGTATATATCCATAGGAGATTTCAGACCTGATAATCCATAGGCAATCTGCAGGGGAACAGGCCATGTGACCTTGTTCTCCTTACAGCCTCCTTAGCAGTTTCCATTACAGTGTCCTCTGCCAGAACTGGAGTGCTGGGATCTCAATTTATTTCATGTGAAGCACAGCTATGCATTTCTGATTTTTTTGATCCAGCATGCCAAACAGAACCACCAATCCCAGCCTGTGGTCTGCTGTCCACTTTCCCCTGGGCTGGATGGCATGGATATTGGAAAGAGTGTGCCTGAAATGTCACAGCTGGTAAAGTCCCACCAGCAGGGCCCGAGCTCTGCGCTTCAGGAGCACCCCTGCTCCGTGTCACCCAGCAACTCTGGGAGCAGATCACACACAGGGACCAACAAGAGCTGCAGCATCGCCCCACAGGTTGTAAGAAACTGGTGAAGTCTGAGGGAGTGCTAAGGGAATGGAGTCGAGCCAAGGATATCCTGTTTGTCATATCCTGTTATGGCATGGAGAATGCCGGATGTGTGGGCAGGGCGAAGGCCGGGGGTGTGTAGCCCCAGACTATATAACATAGAGAGATTAGGAAATACACCATGCCTTTCAGAGCAACCCAAGAGATAGGACTTTTTTAGAGTGTTTTTATACTTTTCTTGATATTAAAAGGTCTGCAGAAATGATCTTCATTTTTAATCCAGTTGAATTAAGAGTTTATAAGTAAACATGAAAGAAATATATCAATAAAAACAAACAAAACCCCAACCTCTTTATTATTTATTTTGCATTTCATTGCAAGTTGGAAAAATGTCTGTTCAGTTCCAGTAATAATAATAGAGGCAGATTCTAAGTATTCACAGTTATTTATGAGGTGGCATTTTGGACTAGATAACGTGTCTGGTGAAATTTCACTATTCAAGAAGAAAAATAATGTATTATTGACAAGAAAGCTTTACTTTGTGGACTCAAGCCTCTTTCTTTGTTATTTCCATGCCTGATCTTAAGCTGTAAGGCAAGTACCAATCCCATTAAAAACTGCTTTCCAATTATTTGGTAAATATACTGTACAAGGAGCTATCAACAACTTCAAAGATTAATTACTAGGCAAAGTGAAGCTTGCATTTTTCAAGACAGAAATGCAGAAGGAATTGTATTATTACAGTATATGGCATGGTACTTATGTGCTGATGGCTGAAAAAAGCCCAGGAGATGTAAGAAATTAAAGAAATGGAACCTATGCTTCATTTAATTGGGCTTTTTTTTTTATAGGTATAGAGCATGTATATCATGCATCATAGTTACCTGCTTCAATTTTATCAAGCTAAAAAAATAATGTAGGGAGAAAAGTCCATTTTTTTTTCCTTTTCTTCCTGCTCTCTCTGCTTTATATTGATACTATGGTTTTACTTTTGCATTACAAAATTCTCTGAGCTGGGATTATCACCTCCTGTATATTTTCAGAGTGCTTTGCAGAGAGACATCAGCCTGTTTGAGGCTTGCTCTGCTGTGAATAAAGACATATTGTTAGACTCACTGGGATGTTTCAGCTGTGTTAAACCACTTTGACAGCACAAAGCAAATGCAAATGTAAATGTAGTTGTGGTAGCTAGCTAAATCAGATTTATTAAAAATCTCGTCCACTAGAGAAATCAAAGTAAATAAAACATTTGGGTAAACTGCACCCAAATTCTCAATGGTAGACCATTTACTGCAGAAAAAAAAAAATTATAAATTGGAGAGAGGAGGGGGAATATAGGTTAAAATCAAATATAATCATGTTTCTGAAAAAATTCAGCACAATCCTATATACATAATAGTTCACTGGATCTGATCCTAGTCTAATGGTGGCAGTGCAAACATTGCTTTACACGGTAACCCCAGAACTCTTCCAAAATACATTTTTTCATTGTCATTTTGTATTTTTTTTAGTATTTCCTCTTTGACTGAGTTATACAGTGAAACTGACTGATGTAATAGTTAGCTGAAGTGTAAGCCTAAATCACAGAAATTCCATGTATTCAGTTTTTATCTTAAGCTAAAATTATACATTCAAATATTTTATATAAATTCTTGATTTAAATATATCATGCTTTATGGAAACTGGGGGAACAATAAGGCCAGGTTGCCAGAAATGCACAAAACAGCTGACATCACAGCTCACTGAATATGAAAATTATTTTCAACTTTGTATATATGTATTCAAACCCCTGTCCTATTTTACGTAACTATTTCACTACTATCAACTTATTTATTAGATTAAGAAACTGTTCTGTAGGGATTCAGTATTGTAATCCCTTTTGTGTAGAGAAAACCAATGTTTTTAATATTGTCCTAGTTGCTCCCATTTTGTCTTCAAAAGACTTTTCTGCCTGAAAATACTGTTATCCTTATTTCTTTCATTTTATCCCCTGATATGTGCTTTGCACTTGACTGAATTTCTTTTGCTACGTATCCTTCCCTTCTTTGCTCATTTCTTTCTTAAGGGTAATACTCAAAAATTTTCAGCCGTCATCTGTCCTTAGCAAATTAGAACTTTCTAAATATATAAATATAATTTGCATATTATATTTCCAAAGAATGCATGACAGTATAGATGCAATGGTTTTAAGGCATAAGCCTGGGATGGCCACAAGGAAAGAAATCATTACTGTATTTTGCCTATCACCTTAAATTAGTGCTACAAAAATCTTTATATATAATTTTAAAATTGTATTTCAGAAAAGCTTTAAAAGTATATTTTTCTACATTGTGGAAACAACATAATACAAATTCCCTTAGTGATATAGGAAATACACATGGCATAAAAAATAACCAACAACCAAACACAGAATAAATCATGTTTTAAAGAACCTTGTAGGTAAACTAAGTAAGTTTAATTTGTAGAATAATGCAGTGTATTTGCTCTGTTATGTCTTGAGCTTGCTCTGTTATCTTTTGAGCTAGCATACCAGTATTGTCTATTTCTTCTGTAAAAAAGTTCCTTTTTCCTAATCCTGCTGTGATTGAGGCTAGCACAAATCAAGAATGACACATGTCATTTATAGTAAAAAAAAAAAATTATCTTCATGGATTTAATAACCTAAATAATAATTTTTTAAAGCTTGTGAAAAAACATATTTTGCATATAAACCTCTCCTCATACGAATGATCAGAGATATATTTAGGGAGAGCACATAAACCTGATTCCTGGCTGTGATCCAGTCCCATCATTCCTTCTCCAAGTTCATGATTATTGTATTGGGGATCCTAACAGGTCTCTCTGCCCATTCCTTTCAGTATACATTTATTCTTTACTTGTTCATTCACCCATGAATTTGAACCTGCTGACACTGGCTGCGTCTATTATTTCCTATGACAGCAAGTTCCAAAATTTCATTACCTGCTGTGTAAAGCAATACTGTCTTTTATTTGTTTTAAATGGCTTTCATTGGGGTTATCCTAAGTGTAATGTTTTGGTATTTGATGAATAAAAACTCCTGTGCACTTCATCTAACACCCTAAAAATTTTGTAGACCTGAGTCTGTCAACTGTTGTCTCCAAACCAAAGCCATAGACTTAATTCCAAAAGTCCCAAACAAAATGATCAAATTATGGAACAGCCGTGTGAGGAGGACAGATCATCTACTACTTCATATCACTAATCTTTGATATGCCTTTTGAGTGTGTTCAGAATAACACAACAGCTGAGGTTGGGAGGGACCTCTGGACATCACCTGGCTCTAGTTATGAATTATGAGGAAGAACACCTAGTCCATCCCAAACAAATTCCAGCATGAAGGTAATACTTAATCTCCCACCCCATGTGGGATGGTAGTGTCATTGGGCATATGCAGTGCAGGTCTGGAGATGCCAAAAAAATATTTCTGGAATGACATCAAGGCAAAAATGTTGAGTTTTTGTAAAGGTTTGTCTGGCTTCTCCATTCCGTTCACTTAAGCAAGTCCCTTTTTCCATCTGCCATTAAATCATGTCTTAATAAAAAACCTGACAGTAGGTTCTGCTTGCTACTGTCGTGTCTTTTGCATATAAAGGTAAACAGTGTGTTCACCTATGTATGTGGTGCATACCATGATGTGTGTTTGTGAATGTATGTGCTTGCAACTAAGTACCCATCTAAAAACATTCTTGCTTTTTCCCTGTTTCAGACTCAGCACCTGAACTGATTTGCTTTGGAATGTCCAGTGGCCTTTGTCATAATCAGGACTTTCCAGCAACCACATTATTTTCCTTAAAAGATGTCAGAAGTACACAATTATGTGAGACTACAGAAGAAATGCTTATAAAGAACAAACTGCAAGTGAGAGCTGCAGGACCATGCAAAATGCTTCCTGTGACTCCATTGTTAATCAGTTTGTAAATCTGAATTTTGAAGGATGGTTTCTAGTTAAAAATACAAAAGAGCTAAATGCTTGTTCTACAGCAACTCTGGCACCTGTCACCATTGGAGAAAACTGGATATGACATGAAGGTTGTATCAGATTCATCATTTATAGTTGATATGACTCATGAAATTTGTATCACAGCTGAGGGCTGTGGGACATTATACAATAGCATTTCATTGGCACAATGGTCTCAAAGGTAGATATCAAAGGTGTGCAAAAGTTGGACAAGATCCAGCAGGAGTTCAAAATGTCAACCTACAGACAAGAAAAGGGCTCACTCTAGTGGTACAAGCCAGCAAAACAACAAAAGTGCTCTGCCTGGGTGTCAACATCTCACAGCCTTAAGCAGACGGGGAGAAAGGGAGGTATGAGACTAAAGTAGAACAATGTAAATAAATTTAAAAAAAAAAAACCAAACAAAAAAAACCAAACAAAAAAAACCCCAAACCAAACCAAAACAAAAAAAACCAGAAAAATGTGCAAATTCCATGATTGGTAATGTTTCAGGGGACCTGTTTGTCAGCTCTGTACTCTCTGGATCATCACAGGAAATTAAGAAAAATTAGGAAATTAGGAAAGCTACTTCCAACCATTTCCTCTGGAAATGGGGTATTTCTCAGTCTCTTCTCTGGCTGCATGAGAACACCTGGACAGACAGCCCAAGCATGCTGGTATCACCATGTCAGTTCCTTTTTGACATCTGAGAGCAGCAGCATCTTCCCAACCACTTTGTAGCACATCATAACAGCTTATATGCAAACACATTCCCTCTCCACAGCAGGGTAATGCAGTATGTAGCTCTCTTGCTTGAAAGACAGAACAACAGCTAAAATGGATACTCCACTACTTGGTATCACAATGCAGTTTCTCCTAAGAGCTTTTAGTCTCTAATTCTATTTTATTGCTTTCTCTTTGCCACTGGTACAGTGGCATTCATTATTATTAAAAATAATTTTATATTGGTAAAATATTTTCAAAATACCTCCTTTTTTTTCAGATAAAAGTGTTGGTTTTGTCACACTGGTTTCACTGACACCTTCAAAACAAACAAAAACCAAACCCCCACGGAGGTTCCCATAGCAACAAAAAAATATTTGCAATTTCTTGTGAAAATATTACATTAGCCTTGCTTTGACAGTCCAACACAGTTAAAAGCCACCATATTAAAGGAAGTATCCTTTCTTTCATCACATTTTCTACTTCAAATTCTATAAACAACATAATATCAGTGGTGTTCTCCAGGGCTCTGTACTTGAGAGGATCTTGTTTAATTTCTTTATCAGTGATCTGAAGGAGGGAATCAAGTGCACCCTTAGACAGGTTGCAGATGACACCAAGCTGGGCAGGAGTGTTGATCAGCAGATTAACAGGGTAGGAGGGGTAGGAAGGCTCTGCAGAGAATTCTGGACAGGCTGGATCAATGGACCAGAGCCATTGGTATCAGTTTTAACAAGGCCAAGTGCCAAATTCTGCACTTTGGTCACAACAACTGCGGGCAATGCCACAACCTGGGGGCTTGAAAATACCTTGAAAGTGGCCCAAGAGAAATGGACCTGGGGTGCTGGTTGAAAAGCACTGAACTTGAGCCAGCGCCCCAGGTAGCCAAGAAGGCCAATGGCATCCTGGCCAGTATCAGGAATAGTGTGGCCAGCAGAACTAGGGCAGTGATTCTCCCCCTGTGCACTCAGCACTGGTGAGGCCACACCTCGAGTGCTGTGTCCACTTCTGAGCCCCTCACCACAAGAAAGACACTGAGATGCTGGAATGTGAACAGAGGAGGGCAACAGAGCTGGTGAAGGATCTAGAGAGCAAGTCCTATGAGAAGTGGCTAAGGAAGGTGAGGTTGTTTCACCTGGAGAAAAGGAAGGCTCGGGGTGACCTTATTGCTTTCTACAATCACCTGAAAGGAGGCTGTGTCACAGAGGGCATCGATCTCTTCTCCCAAGTAACATGTAACTATACTACAGAAAATTATCTCAAGTTGCACCAAAGGAATTTTAGATTGGATATTAGGAGGAATTTCTTCATGGAAAGGGTTATCAAGCACTGGAACTGTCTGCCCAGGGAAGTGGTTGAGTCACCATCCCTGGAGGTCTTTAAAAGATGTGTAGATGTGGTGCTCAGGGACATGGTTTAGTGGTGGATGAGGCAGTGTTAGGCTAATTGTGGGACTCAATGATTCCAAAAGCTTTTGCCAACCTAAATTATTTTAACAATCATATAAAAAACAAGAACAGAAGGAATACAGGGGTCTAAGAAGCTTTGTACTCTCCCTTTCTGCTTTTTTTGGTATTTTTAAAAATCTGAATCTAAGTCTAGTTTTGCAGTTAATTTGGTTATTTAAAGCCTAGTTAAAGACTGAATAGGAAAATAAGAAAAAGCATTAACAGAAATCAGAAGGTCCTTCAATGATAAGTGCAGACAAGCAGCAGGAAAAAAAAATAGTCCTTAACTTCCATAAACAATAATTTTAGCCTTGAAATCTGCTATTTCTGTGGTATGGATGTTACAGTGAAAATATGAGATTTTATTTTCAGTAAATACCTGATTGGTGAAAAAGAGAGACAGACTTCTCAGTGGCACTAGATTAGGTGATCTCAAGATCCCTCCTAACCTCAGCCCTCCCGTGTTCCTGTTTTAAGTTAAAAACTATTATCATGGCTATATTAAAGTTATCTCAGATATGTATGTGTGGCTTAGGGATATCCCTACCACTGTTAGCTTTGACAGCCAGCCCAAAGGTGTCTTATACTTGGGTGTCCATGTCAAGTCTCTTCTCATTATGCCCGTATGCCCTAACGAGGATTAAGGGTGGAAAAACAGAATACCTCAAAGGTAAACCTCTGCGCACGAGAACAGATATGATTTTATAATGGTGGAAGGCAGTGAAAGAAACACTTAATCAGAAAAGACCCAAATGTTCTGACCTCACAAAGAGTTTGGAATTAAAAAAATAAATCAATTAAACATTGATTTAATTAATTATTTATCCTTAACTAAAAATTCAAGTTCAAAAGAAAGGAGAGAAACATAAACATTCATAAACATCATAGAGATACCCTGCCACTGCAACAGAGCCTTACTTACACTGACTATCCAAAATAAGTATCAGTCAGATTATTTTTAGTTTTTTCATATGAGCAAATGAACCAGAAAGAAGCAAAATAAACACCACTGAAAAACTATTTTAGTTTCTTGGGGCTGGGTTATTTGTTTGTTGGGGGATTTTTTATCATCTTCAGGTTTTGGATAGAGAAGAAAATAGTTTAAAAGAGATGATTGTTTCTGAGCTTGTTGTTTTTTTTTTTCCATGCAGACGCTAGTTTTATATTTCATGTTTTTCCTTTAACATTGTGTAGAAAATAGGAAAGCTGTTTGGCTGAAAAATTATTAAAGATCAAAGCCTGTTTTACAACAGGCAGCAAAGCTTTTGAACTCAGGTGTCAATTACTTTATTAATGTGTTCAAGTGCCTGCTGTTAAAAGTTCAAAGGCACCGTTGCCCTCACCAGTTAAAGTTCAGTGCTCTTGAAAAGAAGTGCAGTGGTAGTTAATCCCTACTACTGTGAGATGACATCTGGTTAATTCACATTTTTACCCCTTTTGCCACAGTACTAGAAGACATTATTTTGCATAACACTTACTCATAGAAGCACAGAAAGGCTTGATTTGGAAAGAACCTTATACATCACCGAGTTACAATGCCCCTGTCATGGGCAGGGATGTCACCCACTACATCAGGTTGCTGAGGGACCCATCCAACCTTCTCTGGTTGTCCCAGTGTCTTACAACCCAAGTAATGAATTCCTTCCTAACATCAAATCTAAATCTCTCTTTTTTTTTTAGTTTAGCCTTGTCCTATTACTCTCTGTCCATGCAAAAAGTCCCTCTCCAGCTTTCCTGTAGGCTCCCATTAGGAACTGGATGGTTGCCATGAAACTTTTCATTCCACTGAACGACCCCAGCTCCCTCAAGCAGAATTTGTAGGAGACGTGCTCCAGCCTTTTGATGAACTTCATGACTCTCCTCTGGAGCCCTCTAGCAGGTACACATCTCTCTTGTGCTGACAACTGAGGACCTGAATGCAGTACTCCAGGTGAAGTTCCATGAGTAGAGGGGTAGAATCACCTCCCACAGCCTGCTGGTCGCTTCTCTTTTGATGTAGCCCAGGATGAAGCTGCACTTCCAGGCTGTGAGCACACACTGTTGGCTCACGTCCAGCTTTTCATCTGTGAGAGCCCCCAAGTCCTTCTCTGCAGGGCTGCTCTCAATGGGTTCTTCTCCCAGTCTGTACTCATGTCTGAGATTCCCCTGGACCAGAATCAACACCTTGTGTTTACTCATTTACTTTCTTTACATGATGACTTTAACCGTTATAATTTGGAAAATATTCTTTTTTCTATTGCTTCTTGTCATATGAAAAATTATAAAGTAAGCCAAAACAGACTTATAGGATGTCAGTTATTCTGTTTCAGCTGCCTGCATACCTAGATTTAACCTATAGTGTAAGAGATAGGGTTTTTTTTTTTAATTTAGTTGTAAACATACTTGTAATTATTAATGATGGTTTATCAATCTGCAGTATTTTTACAAGACCCTTCCACCAAACAAGTTCTTACTCTACTACTTTCCAAAATAAGAATTCAGGTCCATCGGTTACAAAGAATGGCATTCAAATTTCAGAGGCATTTATGCACTCAAAATCACGCTGCAGAAGCCATATTTGTTTATTTACTGACATACTTATAATAAAGTAATTTCTTTTCAATTTGCCCCTAAGTATATACTAAGTTTTATCAGAATAACCAGTAGAATTAATTGCCATGTCAAAAAAGAAACAATTGCTAATCAGTATATTATGTTTATTATTTTATAGGTAAATGTTGCTAAACCAAATCTTTGGTGTGGACTTAATGAATAGGATGATAACTCTTAAGTTTTCCTTTTTCCTGCCTAACACAATTAAACTCTTTCATACACAGATAATAATAAATTTTGACTTTCCATGCCTCTATTAGAGGCTTCTGATAGTTGTTCAGTACTTTACATAAGCCTTTAGTTACAACCTATAACATCAAATAATTTTCTAGACAAAATAACTATATTAAAATAAAACAATTATATTAATGTGATGGACTAATATCCATTGCATATGCTAATGCAATCCAATAATACAAAGCTTGTTTTGATCAAAACTAGAAACCTTTGGAAAAGTACTTAATATCTAATCAATAATTAAACACTTGAGTGTATGTGAAGGGGTGAATTTTCCTTTTCACTGAGATTCATTGATGTTGGAATTGTAGTCTAAAGATCATAGAAAACAAACTGAGTCAAGATTCCATCATATGCAATTAATATTTGACTAATATATCACTACTGGAATCTTTTTCATTATTTGTTTTGTAAACAGTTTTGAGCAATGAAAATAAAACAACAAGAGTGTGTAACAACATTTAAATTTAACAGCTGCAGGAAGAAGGCTGAAAGAGTTAACTTAAATCTTTCCATGCAGTGTCTGACACAGTGTAGGGAGATAAAGCCCTAACAATACTTGTCTGAGGTCTGCCTCAGCTAAGTAGCTATAGATGTTACTCAATTTTAATAACAGCATTGCATGATTTAAATGGTCAAATAATTCTGTTCTCCGAAATTCATATGGTGATTTGTGAGGATCACCTTTTCTCTAGGCTGTGTTCCCCAAGTTCTGTCTTCATAGAAAACAATAAATGAAAGCTACTAAATATGCCTTGCAAAATAAGGTATTGCCTTTGCTATCTATTAGTATCAGCCCAAAAATACAAGCATAATCTGTGAACAAAAAGTCCTTCAAGACAAAAATATCTTTTTACAGAAAAAAAGAAGTGGACAAAGCTTAGAGGAAAATACACCTGAAACACATATTCAAAAGGAGGTCGAGACTTAATTATTGCTATAACTTTCCTACCTTGTCACATGTCAGTTAAAACAATTAAGATAAAAATTAGAAAGAAAAATAATACAGAAGATGAAAGAACTAGGAATAATTAATAATAGGTTCAAAACTGGATTTCTGCACCTTCTGTAATTTTATTGGACTACACATGATAAAAAAAGCTGTAGTTATAATGGCATAGGCATATCTGTGTCTAGGAATAATTTTTAAGGAATTGATGTTACACAAATACAAGAAAAGCTTCAGGTTATGGGGGAGTTACGGAATAAAAAGGAAAATGTGTTGATGATTATGGGAGGGTCTACTTGTGATCTGCTTGTTTCTGTAGGTAGCTAAGTGGGGAAACGTAGGGAGATGTGGGTGGGTTTCTAAGGTTACAGTTAATCAACATTTTACTGCTTTAGTAGCAATGAGTTATGGTATTAATAACATTATGACTGGCTATGTGCTTTTTCAGCTACAGCAAAGTAATTTGTCTATATTTAGCATTTCATGTAAGTTTTGATCAGTTTTGTGAGTTTGTTTTGCTGGGTGTTTTACTTTTTTTGTTAAGCAAAAGAAAAAATCAATAACTGAAATAAAATCTGAAGTATTTTATATAGTTCTGTTGCCATAACAATAAAACTTCATTAAATATCCATATAAAAAAAATGTACACTAAACACAGGAAAGAGAGCATTCAAAAAAGGAAAACAGGCAGGAAAGACAAACAATTTTATTGTCTAGAAATTTGTGGTTCAGTATCATATGTGATAAAGTTATACTTAATTTTTTCCATTGAGGTTCACATAATTTTATTATAGAATTACTAAACTTTTCTTTCATCTCTTACAAAATAAAGATCCCAAATCCACAAAACCAATGCTTTGGTATGATTTCCCAAATAATCATTGATGTATAAGTGAAACTCAAACCTACAGGCAAAGTTTTTCTTTTATTTTTGTAATTCTGACTAATATTCAGGCTAAAGAAGAGGGTTTGAGATCAATTATAAGTATATAGACACTGTGAGAAATAGTTGTCTAATATGCTCCAGCTTTTCAGACTTTTACTTATTTCTCATGTGAAATTGTTCAGTGGAATGACAACCTTCAGGATCTGCTTTTGCTTATTCATAAAATGCCAGCAAGGAAAGCAAACAAATATAAATATTTAATGAAGTTTTAAGGCAATTTTCTTTCTAGAAGCTAAAATGTTGTTTGTAGTTGTTTCCTAGTCACTAAAGAGCCATTTTTGAAAAGATTTTAAAAGCGTGTTTGCTGAGGAATATGCTGAACTATTTAACCAGTTTTTCCTACTACTGAGTAGCTTTAAATGTAGGAAATATACCTCTGGAAGTTTTCTATCTCTATTCAAATCAATAACAAAAGCTCAGAAGAAAAATAAAGACCTATCAAACAGAGAGTGTATTGAAGGATGCTTTATTTTTGAACAGCAATGATAACCTTGCAATGGAAAATCATGTTAGCCTCAAAAGTAAATTTAGAAATGTATTTGAAAGCATACATATTCAATAAATTACTTCACAGAGCCTTTTTATATAAATATCTCAAAATTGCTATCATGGCAAATAGAACAATTCAAGTTACAATAAATGTTCTGGCCGTTAAAACTCCCAGTCAACCCTGAACTTGGGGGCAATGTGCTGTTTCAGCTGGATCCCTCTGAGTCCATTGGCCCTGATGGGATTCATCAAGAATACTCAAAGAGTATTCAAAAATCACTGAGGACTTTCTTAATGATTTTTTTGGACAGTCTTAGGAGTCTGTAGAGGTCCCAGTCAATTGAAGTTTTCTCAATTTTCAAGAAAGTCAAGCAGTATGACCCTGGGAACTTCAGGCCTGTCAGTCACATTTCAATGACTGATAAAATTATGGAAAAAATTATTCTGGGATGTACTGAAAAACACCTGAAGGGCAACACAGTCATCAGTCACAGCCAGCATTATTTCACCAGGAAAAAGTCCTGTTTGTCATAAATTTATTTTCACGACAAGGGAACCCACCTAACTGATCAAGGGAAGCCAGTTGATGTAATTTTTTTTATTTCAGTAAAGTTTTTGATACTGTCTCTCTCAGCATCCATCTGAAGAAAAGGTCCAGCAAACAGCTGGATAAACACATCACAAGATGTGTGAGCATCTGGCTGAATAGGGAACAGGGTGATGTCAGGCTGGTGACCTGTTACTACAGGGGTTCTGCAGGGCTCCACCTTAGGCCCTGTGCTCTTCAACATCTTCATAAACTATTTGGACATGGGAATCAAAGATACACCAAGTAAGTTTGATGATGATACTAAATTGGAAGAAGCTGCTAACTCCCTTGAAGGCAGAGAGAAGATGCAGAGAGAACCCAAAAAATTAGAGCTGGGCAATCACTAACCATATGAAGTTTAACAAAGACAAGTCAGTTCCCAGCCTTTACTGCTGCATATGCTTATTTCAGCCCAGGTGTAGAGTTTTACCTTTGCTTTGATTGAATAGTGTGAAGGTTTTGTCAGTGTTTTTCTATAACCTGCTGATGATCTTTTGAATAGCAGCCTTTATTTCCAGAGGAATCCAATTTGTATCACCTGGTAATTTGCTGAAGATATAGTCTGTCCCATTTTCTAGTCATACAATAAACTAGCATTGACCTCAACAGATGCCACCAGTAATAAGCCACCAGCTAGACATTGCAGTGCTAATCACAAATCTTTGGGCTCAGTGTCACTGCTACTTTTCCTCTCACCTTACAGTCTACCTATGCAGGCTATATCTCACCAGTTTTGCTAGAAATATATTAGGTGCCAATAAACTTGCTGAAGTCAAAGTAAACAGCAACTGTTTGCCTTCCCACCATGCATAATGCCAGTGCATCACTACAGAATGCAATCACATATGATACACATATTGTTACATTCTGTATTTGCATAAGTGCATCATACTGGCTTAGAATTCATTTAGGAGCACATAAAGGTCAAGAAGATGTAAAACAGTCAGTAAGGGTTTAATAGTATCAAATAATGTTTGAATAACTTCGGTTGTTTTCTAAGATAAAATTTCTAAGTGGATTGTGGAACAGTGGTAGATGCAACAGTAGTTTAACTTTTGGAAAGCTTTTAACATAATAACCTTCTGAGCTTAAAGGATAGAAATCAATAGCTTCATGTTTGTTTATTGCTGGGAATTAGTGGAGTCCTTGGTGTTTGATAGTGAGGCATATGTTGTTCAATATCTTTATCAACAACCATGCTGATGACACAAAATATGACCTTTGACCTAGAAATACCATGATGAACTTAAGGACTGGGCCAATGGAAAACTCCTGAAGTTCCTTGAGTAAAAAGCCATTTTCTACATCCTGAGTAGAAGAACACAAAAAAATAATCCATGCCAAACAAGTAGCTGAATACCAGCTCTGTTGAAAAGGACTTGGGAGCATCAATGAATTAACAAAAATTAACTTCACAAGGCGTTCCGTGATTCACTGGGAGAATTGTATCTGACCAAAAAAGGGAAATGTTTTTCCATTCAGTGCTAACAAAGCCATAACTGGGACATTGTATCACTCTTGCTTGCCTCTCTCAGCTCCTAAGGGATGGGGAGAAAATTAAGGGAGCCTGAAAAATGGCACATATCCAAGAACATGTCTATGAAGGAGCTGGACATGTTTAGTATGACAAAGGGAAGGTTAAGAGGTAATTTAAAACTGCCTGCAAGTACTTGAAGGACAGTTACCAAGACAGTACCGTTCACCTCTTCTTGATGTGTTAGGAGATGCACAGGGCACTGGCCACGAGTCCGATCAAGTTAAAATTATTAAGAAAACTTTCTTTCACTAAGAGATTGCCAAGGCACTAGAACATGTTTCTTAAATTGGTTTTAGGATCCTCGTATTTTCATATTTTCTCTTATGAGGAGCAGCTGAAGGAACTGGAGGTGTTTATTCTGGAGAAAAGGAGGCCCTTGCAGGACCTTATAATCCTCCCGAAAGGAGGTTATAGCCAGGTGAAAGTGGTCCTCTTTTCTCAAGCAACAGACAACAAGATGAGAGGAAACAATCTCAAGCTGTGACAGCTATTAGGTAAAATTTCTTGATGAAAAGGGTTATCAAACTTTGGCACAGGCTGCACACAGAGGTAGATAAGTCACTCTTCTTGGAGGTATTTAAAAAAACAGGTAGATGTGCTGCTTATGAACATAGTTTAGTGGGACTTGGCAGTCTTAGGTTCAGGGTTGGACTTGAGTGTCTTGTCCAACCTAAAAGATTCTATAATTCTATGGATTATTTCTTAAATCAGGGAGGGGACGGTTTCCTGGCAATAGGAATACTCAGGTGTGGCTTTTGAATCCTTGACCATTGGATGAAATTTACAGATAATACACAAGTGTGAGACCAGGGCCTACATTCTTCCTCCATGCTAAATAATCTAATTGCACAGTACTAGTCATATCTCTTTTTTTTTAGTTCATTTTTACAAATGTATACCAAAGTATGTTAATCACAGTGAAAAAACTTTACTATTAAGACTGATTTCAACTTTCTGGTATTATGGCTAATTATGAGTCTGGTAATCAGAGCACTGTCCCAGGATATTTGAGTTTGAATTCTCTCAGGCTGATGTGGAAACTGAGGAATTCCTGAAAATGTTTTCAGTTGGAAAAAAAAATGGTTCTGTAAAAACACTCATTTGAATAAATTGCCTATTATGCCAAATGCATCAGAAAGTTCTAGTAATAATATTACAGAATGACTGAGCCTTTCAGCTTCATTGTAAATCTGAAAACAGCAGGCCCTTTGGTGGTTTACTCAAAAGTACTCATAATTTGCTTAGGTATATCTAACACTGATGTGCTTGATATTGTCATAAGAGTGGCAAATACATAGCAATAAATGTTCCATCATGGAAAATATTGTGGTGCTCATTTGGCTGAGATATCTCTCAAATTAGCAGCTGCTGAGGTGTTTCCAGACTTGCAGCCTGGAATTTGGATGCCTAAATTCAATTTCAGTCCCACATTAGGCAAATAAAACATACATAGGTTTAGCTACGTTTCCTCCAGGGAATATAGGCCATTAATGTATCCACTAAAAATTAAGGGAAAGCAGCAAAATTGAAAGTGATAAATATATTCACACCATATGTTTTAGCAATCTAATTTTACATGCCTGTGTCAGAAGCCTAAACTCTGTTCAGTTGCTTGAAAACACTTTCTGGAGGAGTCTTTATGTAGGCTGTTTCTCATGATTATATATGCTCTAAATTCAGTACTTACATGCAGAATCCTTTTTTTGCTATATACAGGAGATAAATGGCACAGACAGGAATAGATCAAAGTTTTCAGGCAGACTCTTTCTAGTTTCCCTATTCACTGGGCTGTATTGTCACTTGAGGCTTTTTTCATCTACCTCAAGACCACACTTTTTTCCTTGCATTTCTCTAAGAACAATAGGACCTTTGTTGTACAAAACAGTTCTGTAAATGTTGGCAGCTACTTACTGAAAAGGAAACACAGAATATCTGTGTTTCTTGCATTTCATGTGCTCCTTTTCACCCATCCTGTCCATGAAGTGTTCAGCAGTGAACACAGTCTTGCAAGGACTGGGACAGGGATAGGAACAGGAGCAGGGGCAGAGCAGATCTCTCCCAGCATTTGGAGATTGGAGCAGGTTCCTCCCCACACTCCAATCTGCCTTCAAAGGACTGTCCTCCTCCTGGCCGGAGCTGTTTCATGCTTGGGGGAAAAGGCCTGAAAAACCCCAGGGCTGGAAGGACACGACAGCCCTCTGTTGGGGTCACAAGGCCCAGGAAAGACCCACTCTCGATGGGTACCCTGCTCCTCCCAGGAGCCTTGGGAGTCAGAGTGACACAGGTTAAGTGCAAAACCAAGGAGAGGAGATAGGTACTTGGACATTTCCTTTTAAAAGAAGTCAATTTTATTAATAATGAGGTTTTTCTGCCCTAAACAGACAATTCTGACTAGCAGAAATTCTCAACTCCATAAGCACAGTGCAGCCCTTTTAGTCAAAAAAAAAAAAGGATTTTGACAGGCACACTTGCTCCTATTGTGGATGAGATTCCAGTATCCACCATCTGAGCCATGGACTCAGGTCAAGGCACCTAAAGTTATGTGCCTGTCTACAGGCTGGGAGTCTAAAGTCCCATTATGGACAAAGCAGTTAAGGGAAATAAGTAAATTTCTCCTAAACAAGGAGAATTCAAGGCATTTGAGACATCCATATGCACTTGGCAGATACAACACAGAACTATCCATGTCTTTCTGAAATGACAAATTCATGTGACATGTCACAGGGATGTTAAAAGGCATAAGATGCCAATGGAAAACTCTTCCCTCCCTAAGGAAAAGTCTTACTTTTACCCATAGAATCAGAGGAATTTGGAGAGCAATCTGCTCACATTAAATGATACACCTATATGGTTGATTCCCATTCCCTATGTACAGCAACACAGATTATGCTAACTATACATGTAGATTTCCTAAGATTTTGCAAGGGTTGAAGTAGATTTTTAAATGAAAATGTGGGGTTTTTTTACTTATACTGCATGACTGTTGGCAATGGAGAAAATATTGTCTAGCATTTGCAAACAAATATGATAAACTTTAAAACAAGAAAAAAAAAAGGAAATTAATTGATGTTGGAAAAATGGATGCTAAAAGCCGACACATTACAACATATGAGGAAACCTAAACCAGATGCAAAAAAAAAGGGATTTAAGTAGTATATATAAAATTATCTGGGACCTAACAACCACCTATTATAAAATAGAGTGAAAGATCTGTATATACATACCACAGATCTGTCTGGCCAAAGACTGTAAGATCCACAACAGAGCCAATCAATGCCTTGTCTTTATAGACCCAAATTCTTAAGTTTCTCTTCATCCAAGGTATTTTCCCTAAACAGGATTAGAGACCTACAACACCTTTCCTAAAATTACCCAATGATTAGAAGACTTTATGTAGCCTCTTCCTTAACAGAATTCTGGTGGCCATTAAGGACAGTTTTGCATTGCAGTATCTTGTAGCTGTGGTAGCTAAATCAAACAACTTCTACTGAATTGGATATTTCCATGAAGCTGTGAGAATATGAATGGATTCAAGACTTGCACCAGTGAATCTGATTTGACTGAAATTTGTTGAAATATTACTAAAGATATTTTTCACAGAGAACAGAAAAAAGACTAGACTTATATTAGCTTGGTGTTATCAGTATTCCTCTTTTTGCTGTCAAATACATGCACACACCTTTTAAAAATGTTGAGAAGGAAGTCTAAGAACAAATTGTTTCAAAAAAATCAGTGCTGTCTTCTATGTGGTCAAGGACTTGGAGACATGAAAAGGCTAAAAAAAATTATTTCTTCATAATTTTGGGTTTGTTTTTTTGTTTCAAGATCCTTTCTTGTTTAGAACCAAAACTAGAGAGATAAAATTGCCCTTGACCTTATCTTTTAAAACTATAAATAATTATTAATTTCTAAATCAAATCCACCATAAATATGCCTCAAATAGTGTACACTGAATTGGAGAGCATGCTTTAAAGACATTCAGAAATGTGGGATGAAAAGAAAAAAAAAAATATACAGACAATTTTTCAACTGGTTTTAATACCTTATTTCTTCCAGAATTTCTCTTCTCTAGAAATGGCAGGATTTAATCATTGTGAAAATAGCTGTGTCTGCACCCAACTGCACTGCAAAAGTCTTGCATGCTCACATTGATAATAGTATCAGTGCAATTCTTATGACATTATGCCATATCCCCAGAAATATGGGGATAAAATTAATTCTATATAAAAAGAATAAAAAGAGAGGCTGTGTTTGTTCCATTTGAGGGTTTGTTCATCAGGTTCTTTCACACTAATTACAATTACGCTTTTTAGTTCAAAAATATTTTTCTATGGAAGTGCTGATTGTTGTTATCTCTGAAGATAAATGGACAAGCAGAAATAGAACTACTACAGATAGAGATGAAAATAGATTTTTTATGGCCTAACATGAAATTATAAGTATATTGATGAAGCTGCATATTAGGAAATTTTGAAAAATGAAATATTCTACTGAGTTTTGGCACTGTATAGGTAGCTGTGTTTAGAAATTAGAAATAGAGTCAGTTATCTAAATCCAGTCTAATTTATTTAGCTCTGTTAATTCAGCTGTGTTTATTCACTACACCAGAGGAGTATCAAAAACTGTACTGACCTTCATGGTCACTCAACAGTCTTGGACTACAGGGGAGTTTTGCTGGATTTTATTTTGAAACAAAATAGTGAAAGAGAGAATGAAAGTAGGGTGGCTACTTTACCTTCCATTTTCTGCTTGCAGTATCAGTGAGGCATTGAGGACACTATCTGGTTGTCATGCAAAAGAGATGTATTAAATTTAATATCAGGAAATACTCCCTTGCCTGCAAGTGTCTACACACCTCAACACATCCAGCCTGTCTTCCACCTGCCTCCTGGGATGTGATGGGTTTCCTGTGGGTCTTGTAAGATATCTGCTAGTGACATATAAATGCTTCAGATATCATAATGGTCAGAAATAGCTGTAGGTGATTTAGTCAGTTTATGATGGCAAGAAAGATTAAGCAACATTAAATTACTACGTTTACGTTTTTGATTCTGTCTGCTTCTAAGACCACAATGAGATTCATTTGCCTGAGGTGCAGGACCTAGATTTTTCCTGAGCTATCCCACCTGTCTTCCAACAGTGCCTCCAAAAAACACAAGTTTGCTGTCGTTCTGAACCATATCTGCCAGACTGTCCAGATGTTTGGATATCCTAAAACATAGCAGATGGCCCTAAATGTCTGCATGTAGGCAAACAAATTGAATCTCTGTTCAGTTAAATCAGTAGAAGGGACCTCAGCATCATCTGAGACCTCTCCATTGCCTTCAAGCAACTGGTAAACAGGACTTGGAAGAGACCCATATTTTTTTCAGATCAATATCTGAATATCAGCCAGGGATATCCTAAGGGCTCCTGGCAGGCATTAAATACCTGTGCTTAGGTGACTGAATCAGCCATTGAGTGTAGGGAGCTATTCAGCTAAATGAGATACATACATTTCATCATCTGCAAGTTCTGTTGACTTCACTGACTGTGTTGGGTAGACACTCGGTATAGTTGTCCATACATTGTATATTGGCAAGGGTTAGGTAGAGGTGGCTGCAGGGATGGTCTGTATAAAGCCAGAGGCTGCCTGAACCCAGCTAATTTCAGCTGGCTGCAGCAGAGCAACACACCTGAGCCCATCAGCCAAGCCAATGCTGCCTTGAGGAAGATTTATCATCAGAAAAGGCAAAACACTGTAGAGGCATTGAGGAGTGAAATTTGGGAAAAAGTGTGAGAAGCAACCCAGTGAACACCCAAATAAGAGAGGGAGAGGAAGGAGGTGCCCCAGACTCCAGAGTAGAGATTTCTCTTCAGATCATGGATATGCCCACGTCAGAGCCACATTACAATTGTGGAGGGGCAGGTAGATGTTTTCTGAAGGAACTGCCACCTTTTGAGAGCTCATGCGAGAGCAGATTGTCCTGACACAGAGAGTAGCCTGTGGAGATGAGTAAATATTTCACTGCAGCCAGTGGAGACTACCACATCAGAGTAGATATCTAGACTGTGGACAGAGTATTGATGTCTATTGGAGTGGACATCTGGACATGGAGAACAAATGCTGAAACAAATTTATTCTGAAGGAATGTAGGACATGTAGGTGACCCACAATGGAGTCAGAAAAATGTGGGGAGGAGGAAGGAGGCGCAAAGAGGAACATTTAGGGGCTGACCATAGCCACCTGTTTCCTACCCTGCCAAGCCCACTTGTGGCAAGGATGCAGGGAGTAAAGGACTGAAACTGAGCCTGGGAAAAATGAATGGCTTGTGGAGGAAGGTCATTTAGTTTGTGTCTTTGTTTCTCAACTTCCACATGTATTTTACTTGGCAACATATTAAATTAATTTTCCCCAATTTGGGTCTATTTTGCCTGCGACAATAATTTGTAAGTGATCTCCCTGTCTGTGTCTCAATCTTTTTTTTCCTCTTGTTTCTCCTCTTGGCATGTTGAGGATAGGGAATGAGAGAGAGCAGATGGGTGGGTGTGGTGGTTTAATCCCAGCTGGCAGCTAAATACTATTCAACTTCTCACTCACACCCCTACAATCTCCTCCTGCTCCTCCACCTCCACTGGTAGGGAGGAGAATTGGTGAACCTCATGGGTTCAGATAAGATCATCATCGTCATCATCACCATCACCATGACCATTTTCTTATATTCTTTTTATTATTCATGGTAATAAACACTACACATATAATACTATATAATAACATTTATGGATGAATAATTAATATATAATATATAAATATATTGCATCATATCACATAATGTATTAATTTTGGTTTAATAAGCATTATTATTTATATATAAATATTTATACTTGTAATAATTATATTTAAATTTCATTATTATAATTATTAATAACAGATGCCATTATCATAAATTAATTGATGATGATGATGGTGATGCTGAAAAGGAGAGAAAGTAACAAAACCCTAGTGAAATTAGTAATGTACAGTCCAATTCTCACCACCTCCTAATCAATGTCCAGCCTGTATCTGATCAACCCCGCCTGGCCAACTCCCTCCAGTTTATATTCTGGGCATGATGTTCTATAGTATGGCACACCCCTTTGGCCAGTTTGGGTCAGCTGTCCTGGCTGTGCTCCCTCATGTGCATTTGTGCACCTCAATAGTGGCAGAGCACAGGACACTGAAAAGTCTTTGGCTGAGGGTAACCACTACTTAGCAACAGCCAAAACATCAGGGTGTCATCAACACTGTTCTCGTACTAAATCCAAAAAGCACAGCACTGAACTGGCTACTAAGAAGAGAATTAACTATGTCCTGGATGAAAACAGGGAAGTAGGGGTCTGACAGCCAGCCAAGATCAATCTTCTAATATTGAAAAAATTTTATCCAACTATCTTGGATTAGAGTATCTCAGATTCCAAGAGAATGGATATTACACTTGAAGATGTCAAATAATATCTTTAGAAATTAAATACCTGGTTTGCTACACATAATGAGGTGATTAGAATCTCCAAATAGGTCTTGCTGTATAAAATGCTGCTAAAGGATTCTAGATAGATCAAAAGATAAAATGCAAATGTGAATACTATGATTACATGATCAGAGGAAATTAATTTTAAACTGTGGAAGAAAACAAAAAAGGTAAGTTCTTGTTCTCATTCCACTTAATTAGAAGAGAAAGAAAGTACTGGCAATATTAAACCTCTTTTTATCCTGGGATATAGTGCAGAGGTAAGTGTGCTGTAATGTACTGCCCTGCTCTGCCACAAAAAGGAAGTGTTCTTTTAGGATGCTGTCTCTGCTTCTCACTTTCAGAGCAGGTTCAAAAAGAAAAATGTCTGTCTGTTTATAAAGTCTCAGGAGGATTTTTATGAACTTCCCTCTTATAGTTAAATTTTGGCATATCATTGCATAAAACCAGAATACTAATTGGCTGGTTTTTTAGTTTGTTTCCCACCAATTGCCAGTACCAGCTGTATAAAAATCCCAGATTAGACAATTACTAAATAATTTACTCATAGGGACATTTTCTTTGTAACCCCACAAACTAGAAAGTGATTTATGCTTTCTATCTGTCTGTCTGTCTATTTCAGTTACAAATGTGAAAAGCAGCTGTGATTTCTGTTGTCTAAGCTTATTTTTTTAAGTTACTTGGAGATGTGAATAGTTAAAGAGTATAATTTATGTCTCACATTGTCTGAAAAAATCTAAATGCATTTGTGAAGACTGGCTAGGCATCCTGGAAAAGAAATAATCCAGTCAGACTTCGTCTGACTAGGATGTTGAATTGCTGCTCTTCACCAGATGCATATCAGCCTACAGTGATCTTCCTGTAGCAAAATTATCAGATATGTCATTTACCTATTAAAAGGAGAAATACTAAGCAGTGAAATGGTATACAGCATTGATTAGGGCATTATTTGGGTACTATATGTCCATATTATAAGAACTATATAAAAATTAAGCAGGGTTGAGAGGGCCTAAAAATAGGAGCATTATCTACTTATTAAAAGGAAGATTGAAAAAATATATAATATGCACTATATATAGAATATATAGAATATATACAGGACATATTTATAGTAGATAGGATAGACCTTTGTACAGGGAGGTTCCTGCTGAAGGTGGAAGGATCTTTTCTAATTAGCAGGGAAAGCATTATAAAATCTAATAACCTCCAGCTGAAATAAGCAGAACTTTTACTAGAAATAAAATGTAAACCTTTAACAGTGAAATTACAGTCTATTATTTACAGTCTTTTAAATAATAATAGATATCTTTTTGATGTGCTTTAATTTAACAACAAATTACTAGCTGGGTTTAGAAAGGTATCGAATTAATATAACCTCTTGCTTAAAAATCCTCCACTTCCCCCTCTTCCTGAATATGTTTAATACCTACTGAAATCACTGCCAGTGAGTTTAGACTCACCTATCTTGTCTCCAATACAAGTATTCTTTTTATATTTTACAATGCAATTTGAAAGCATTTGTGCAGGAACAATCCTATGGAAAGATTCAAAATATTTTTTTTCAGGATCCAACAATTCTCAGAAATTACTCTTGTTCAGCCTATTTGTTCTTTATCCTCTGGTTTTCTTCTAATAAGATTCCAAACAGCTGTATGTTATCTGAGGATTCTTTCTGGTTCATTCCACTGATTTTAGGGGTTTTTTGTTCTGAAAAAATTTTCACTTCGTACTTCAGAAATTAAACTTCTTTCTCAACACACTATTTGCTGGCTTAAATATACTGACTTTGAAGTACATTCTTTGGATGTGAAGCAGTGAAGTAGAGATGGATATGGCACACTACAGCACAGATCTGTGCCTAAGAATCTGCTTCAGATCCAGACCTGCTTCAGGTTGTAGAAATAGGAAAAATAGCTACTGTGAGAGTAATTGAGAGTCTTATGCTCAGTAGTGACAGTAGAAGCCTTAAGCCTAGCATTTTTACCCACAGTTAGAAGGTAATATCATCTGTACATCATGCACTAAATTTACTTCTTATGTTCTTCCTTAAGTTTAGGAAGTCATAGAAATAATACATTGCTAAAAGATATGAAGCACTCAGTATTTTGAAGACTAGATCACTGAAAATATAATGGAGTCTTTTATGACTCCCATTTTTTGCTTCCATGACCAAAGAAGCAGATTTACTTAAAATCTGAGATGATAATGATTCCAGGCCTTGGATCCCCAAACTGGCAGCAGCAGTCCCACATATAACACTACAACTCCTATAAATTAATCTTGCTGTGAGAGATAACTGCAGTATAGACACTCAAAAAAAATTATCAGCATTTATTGTAATTGTCAGTTGTATTTTTAGATCAGTGACCATTCTGCCTCTTCTATTACTTTTCAAAAATAATACAATTAAAATATGTCTGCAGTGGTAGACCAAGAACCAGTATGAGGCTCCCTCAAGATGGGATGTATTGCAAGAGCAATGCACACTTGCTTCTAGTTATGCTAACACACAACAGGATACTCACTGAAGAGAAACCCTGACAGCACAGAAAGGACTGCTGTAATGTACACCAAGAACACATTGCAAAAAATTTTGTTCCATTTGAATGCAGCTTTTGGCAGCAATATCATGCAATCTCTTGACAGTGCTGATGTAGCATCAATGATTTATTTTAATACTGAATTTACTAGAACCTAATTTGAATGCAGAAGCAGTGAATAAATCTCTCAGTGGGAAAAAAAGCTTCAAGGTCAAACAGTAAAGTCTGTTGGCATCCATACTGCATAAGATTTATGTTTGAATGGCCAAGCTGGAGAGGCCCAATTAAGCCAAGTGGGCAGTCAAGCTCCAGAGTTTCTTGTTATTCTTTCATGCACCAGTATGGATGTAGCAATAGTACCTGTTGTTCAGTTTGAGCCATCCTGAAAAGTCAAAATACGGATAAGGTGGAACTATGTTCAAAAAGAGACTTTCTATCAGGAAAGAAAGATGGCAGTGTAGTGCACTAAAAACTGGATCAGTGTTACTTCTGCTACTGAGTGTATATCCTGGGGCAAAGTAATTAACTTCTAATTAGTAATATACTAATACCTATTAGTATACCATTCATAATGAGGATTAAAAGTTACTTTACAGAGATTTCTAGGATTTTTTTTTTTTATATTAACACAAGGACACCACTGTATGAATGAGAAGCCCTGATAGCTGCTACTACAACATATCACACCTTTTCATTATTCTGTTAGAATGAGTAAATATATTCTTTGTCTTTTTACAACTTAACAGCATCAGAAACTCTGTCGTAAATAAATTTTACCTCAAAATTAAGCTAAACAGAAGCATCAGCCTGATGCAAGATCATTCATGAAGGATAGGCTCATAGGATGGCTTTAACTTGTCTTCTGTGAATATCTGCATTCAGCCATAATATGTTCAGGTTAACTGTGTACTTCAGTTACATTAAACTGCAGAGTAGTTGTACTCCTAATCACTGCAGACAATTTTTTTTGGAGACTGCTGCTTGCTATGTCAAACCAAATTCTCCTATCTGGAAAGAATATCCAAAAATGTTTAAAGTTAGTAATAAATTAATAGTAAAAATTGAAGAAACTTTTAAATGTTTAATAGAATTAATCCTAATTTCACTAAAACATATGGGGCAAAGGATGGAGTCCAATGTATTGAACTAAGGAACTGAAATGACTTTTAAATTTTTCCCATGGTTGCTGAGAGGAGGAGGAATTTTAGTGCTGTGTGAGTGTAACCAGGTTGTGATTCTGTACCACACAGATCATCACTGGGGGTGTTGTTTTGTGCTCTTAGTAAAATGGGGTCATCTCAACCCATAGTCGCTGCTTTTGGTCCCTCCTTTACTGTAAGGGATGGCTTATTTAGAGTTTAATTTCCTGCTCGTGTTAAAAGCAGCACAATTTTAAGTTCCCCTTTTTCCCCCACTGAAGAAGGTTCAGACATGTTCAAAGGGTAGAGGGCAGTTGTTTTTGCTAAAATGAGCCTTCCCCAGAAAATTTTCAAAGTCTAAGCAAAAGCTGTAGTCCTACTATTTTGGTTTTTAGGGGTTTTTTGAGGCATCTCTTTCCAATTAAATAGACAGTGCTACATTGGGTTACCAATGAAAATGGCAGTGGCTTGCTGCTATCCTGTCACTTACTTAGCAACCCTGACATCATAAAAAGCTGAAGAACATTGTTTCCAGCTCCTGCCCTAAGAACTACTCTGCTGACTTCACAAAAACCTGCAAATGCCAGGTATTCGTAGCTAATCAGCTATTTTGTCATCAGTTACATCACAAGCTGCTACTGAAGATGCAAAATTAATAACAGCAGATTTAAAAAAAAGAAAATTATATTTGTGTTGATATTAAAAATTGAATAAAAATAGACAAATTCTTACAAAAAAATACATGAAAATACAGTAAATTTGAAGGCAACCTGATATCTGCCAAGAAAATGAAATTCTGTGATTTTACTAGCAACTAAAATCTAGAGTGAGCGTAAATATGTTTAGAAAAAATAAGCATGTCTTTCAGGAAAATGAGAGGTTGAAAACAAAAAATGTCAGAACATTAACTGCAGTAGAGAAAACTTGCAAAAATGTATTAAGAAAATTTCCTTTAAATGTATTTTGTTATGGGAATCAGAGAGGAGTGTCTCCAAAGCACATTCACTCTGGATAGTAATTAAAAAGGAGCAGAAGCCCCGGAATGGACCCAGATAAAAAATAAAAAATGCTTCTCATTATCGATACAGGAATCATTTTGGGAAGGTGACTTGTCAAGTATATTTCTGCAATTTCCAAGAATCTAGAGACTTGCCTGAGAGTTAAGCAGACTCTACATTTCTTCACTTTTTAAATTATTCTTTTGTGGGACAAGTTGTTTCCACCCTGCTGCATTGTGTATAACATTAAGTCTGGTTCACACTGTTATCTATATATGTCACTTATGCTGCTGTACTCTAAATTAAAAAAATGTTGCTGAGGAGGAGAAAAGATTTAAAGAACTGTTACAGTAAATACAAGTAAACAAGAATGTAATTTATTTTGAGAAGAAAGATAAATTGGGAAAATTTCAACACAATGAAACAAACAGGTAGGAAAACTCAAGGAGCTGGGACATCGGGCTGCCTGTAACCAGAACTAAAGATTTGTGTTCTGCTACATCAAAAGAAAAGGCTTCCTCAGCTGCCTCTCCTGAATTTCTGTGGGAATTTGGTGAGGATGTGAGTACATCCAGTCAGGATGTGAATACATGAAAATGATACGTTTTTTCTTCAGATCTCATATCTATACATCATTGAGTTAAAGCAATTTGCTATGTTATGCACCAGCTCATGTTATGTTAAATTAGTACTCAAGTGCTACATGAAAAAAGATTTGTCAGTCTCTTTCCCTGAGTGATCACCATTCTGTGCTAATCAGTCATCACTTTTTTGAGGACAGTCTTTGTTCACTAAAAGGGGTCTGATATCGTTTAAATCAGTGAAAGAGACTGTTTTCAGACATTTTTCTTCTTAAATTTATGTTAAAATTTCTATTTCCTAAAATACAAATCCAGCACAATGTATTACAGTCAGAAATCTCAACTAGCTACAGGAAGAAGCCCTGTCTTCATCAGCTCTATATTAATCTTTTATATGGCTAAAGGTCTTTTGAATGTCAGCTTCTAAATACGGCACTGCTGTTTTAAATCAGCTCATGTCTTTTGCTAATTAAATGTATTGCCAACGTTATGGAGGAAATACAGCTTCCAAATCCTGCTAGGCCCATTTTTTGTCTTTTTCAGATCGCTGATGTTTGCAGGTGTGGCAATGCAAAGTTAAACCCTTCATTTCTAGTTCTTCGCATATAAAATGAAATGGATTCTAAGCCAACACTCAATAAAGATTGTTTCTGCTTCTTTTAAGAAGGTTATAAAGCTTTTAAATAATGCTTTAGTCTAGTGAACACTAGGCTTACATACAGATTTTTGAGTTGCACATATATACCTTACTCACACTGCTTCTGTTATTAAAACAGACTCAGACTTGGGAAAACTTATTTTAATCTGACTCCTTTGTAATCTGATTTTAGTATTGTTTTGTTAACCATGCTCAGTCAATCTAGCAGAATATTTTTTTATCTCTTTTTTTTAGAATTTCACATTTCTGTTTTCCCAGCATAACACAAAATTTCTTTCCTACGTCCTGTGTGCAATTAAGGAATTGCAGTTTTGTCTCCCAGATGTCATCATCAGAATCATATAAATGTATTAGAGTCAGTTTGTGGAAGCCATTTTGCAACACATGAATGAGAATAAGGTGATTTGGAATAGTCAGCATGATTTACTGTCATGTACAACATGCCTGATTGCCTTCTGTGATGAAGTGACTAGATCTTTGCATTAGGGAAGAGCAGCAGAATTTTTCTACCTTAAATTTCTGAAGGCTTTTGTCATGGGCTCCCACAGCATTCTTGCATCCAGTTTATATCATCCAGATGAGCAAAAAACGGCCTGTATCATCAAATTCAAAGGATAGAGGTTATTTGGGCTGGTTACAAATGGAGTTCCTTGGTAATCTATAGTGGCACCTATCCCCTTTAGTTCCTGTTTATGAAGAGGCTGGAGGAGAAGACAGGAAGCACCATCATCAGATTTGTGATTGATGACAGTCTGGAAGTACAGCTGATACAGGACTGCCATCCAGAGGGAACCAAACAAAGAAGAGGGCCTTGAGAACATTGTGAAAATCGACAATATAGGCACATGGGCACATTTCTGCAATTTTCAGACTGCGAACTTGATGTCTGGGACTTGTCTCTGCATTAAAGTATTTGGGGTGTCCTGGGAAGAACAGGCTCAAAGAAGGTCAGCAGTGTGTCCTGAAGCAATGAAAGCTAGCAGCAACAGGTGTTGTATTAACAAGAGCAAGGTTTACAGCACATAAAAGACACTGCCCATAAACTGGGCAGCTCCAGAGGAGGCCACCAGGAGGGTCAGGACTGGAGCACTTTGTGAGGAGAGCATGAGATGGGTTTGTTCTGCCAGAAGAAGAAATGGCTTTGTGGGCAGCCAAAATCCACATTGCACATATGGATATATTTTTGCACTAATGGACCTTCATCTTGATGAGCCAGAGAGGGGAATAGGAGAAGGCTGCTGGAGCTGTTTGTGTTTGTGTGTCAGCGAGGATAGTAAAGCGATTTCAGTCTGCATGTGAGCTGTGCTATGCTGATAAGATGATGGGAGTCCAGTCAAAGAAATTGGTTTTGCCCATTCTTGGAGTTAAACATTAGAGACATTTCAGAAAAGCCACTTCTGTAAAACAACTTCCAGAGAAAGTTCACCTGACATGGATTAAAGCTGCATCAGGTCAAACTATCCTTGTACTACCCTTTTCTAAACAACTTTTCATAATATCCATGTGTTTGCAAGCACCAATACCAGACAAAAGCCAGACAAATGGCAGACAAAAGCCATCAAGGCCTCTCCATGACTGTTCTGCAGCTGTACAGTGAAACTCCATCAGAGCTAAGCAAAGGGGCAGAATCACTCCCCTTGCCCTGCTGGCCACACTCTTTTTGATACAGCCCAGGACACAACTGGTTTGCTGGCTCATGTCCAGCCTCTCATCCGCCAGCCTCCCCAAGTTCTTCTCAGCAGGGCTATTCTTGATTTGTTCATTCCCCAGCCTGTTTTGGCCTTGGGGATTGCTCTGACCTAGGTGCAGCACCTTGCACTTGCTCTTGTTAAACCTCATAAGATTCCCATGTGCCCACTTCTTGAGCTTGTCCAGGTCCCTCTGGGTGGCATCCTGTCCATCAGGTGTTCTTATATGTTGATATGAAATTCAGAACATCCAGAATAAAAAAAAAAAAATTAGTTCAAGGGACTTATCCAGCACTCAGTGACTGAGTAAACATATTGTGAGTAATTCTGGTGATATAACTGATTGAACCAACACTTGCAAAATAGTGGAAATATTTTTGAGGAGACTGGCAAATAAAATCTAGAACACAATCCTACTAAACTTCAATTCAAACTGATTCTGGTGTTTGGTTAGTTAAGGACATGTTCTCTTTGAGAACTTACTGTTAAAATAGATATACTTTTATCCTTATATTTGTTTAGACCTTTCTAGCATAGCAATACTTGATAATACCAAGATATGATGATGTGCATATTTAAAATACATTTAAATATATTTCAATAAAGTGAAATATAGGTATGTCTAATCCAGAATTATTTCAATATAGTACATAAAATTAAAAATGCTATAATCAGCAGCTTTGCAGAAGGACTATGATTTTAAGATGCCAAAACTACTTTTCTTTTTCACTTTTGATTTTACTTACAAATTTCTGTACTCTCTTTATATAACACTAATAATAATAACCACTTATCTGTGCAGATATCACATCAATACATGCACTATAATCAACCCCTCACATGTATTTTTTCTGTTTAAATCCAGCTCAATAGTTATAGAACTCAAAGCACGAAAAGAGGTCCAATTTTAGTTCTGTCTTTCTGATAAAGCAAGAATGTTCTCTGGCATATATTTTTTAGAACATTTTTTAATACGTAGCTTTACAGGGTTTTTTTTTTTTTCAAAGGTATAAATCGCTACGTTTCTTTGAAAGACTAATCACTGATTAATTTATCACTCTCACCCAGACTTTTAATCTGAGTTCTTGTGAAACTTGTTTAATCTTTGATTATGCCTTGTATAGAGTAGCCCTACAGCTCACACAGAAGTCAAACACGGCTCCTGTGGTGAAGCTGAGTCATGTTCTTGCCAGAGGGATTGTAATGACTCCTGCCCTTGCAGTCTACAGAAAGAAAGCACTTAAGCAACCTAAATTGCCAAATGAATTGCACCTTTTATTTGCTCTTAGCTGAGCACAAAATAATTTAAATTACTATGCAGATTGCTCATGTTTAAATTCCCAGACTCACCAGTGCAAGAAAAACACACACACACACACACACAGAGTCATCATCACCACCACCTCCAAAAAATCTCAAACAAAAAAGAAGGGGCAGTTGAGCCTCATGTCCCACATACTACGTAGCTCTGAAGTCCACTTACACAACCATTCCATGACAGAGGAGTAACAGCTCGAGGGGTTTGGTTTTATGTTTGTTTTATGGAATGTTCTCAGGAGGTATTAATCTCATGATGATTTAAGGAATGTGACATTTAACTTCTGACCCTTTATCACATAAAAATGTAGCATGCAAAACATTTATGATGCTTTCTGCTATGAAGTCATCCCTTTATTTAACTCTTTTAATTTTTGTCTTTGAAATAGTTTTCAAAGGCTAAATTAACTTGCTCAAACTCAGATCTTTAATGCTATTTAAGATATCTTTGAACATATTATTTGCTTTGCAGTGGGTAGTTCATAGGTGCAGAAAACATGCGGTTTTTCTACCACCTTGAGTAGCCAGTCTCAGGTACCCAAGATCATCTTAAATACTGTTAAATACATAAGCTAAAGACATTTAATCTAGTCACTGTAGAAATCTTAACCAGAAGGAATCAGTTCAAAATCTCTTTCTTCGTTTAATTTAGTTGGTAAAAAGAAGAGGCTGCTTTGGAGTGTGGTTAGTCTCATCCTACTGTAGTTAACTGAAATCAAATCAGTTGTGCCCTTTAAAAGTCACTTTCCTTAAATTGGTCAAAAAGGAGTTTTAATAACCAGCCTATTGACATTGTACTTTTCTTAAATTTGTAGAGGGGATTCTCACACCAAATGTTTTATTGAATTTATTTAAGGTTTGTTTACTTCCATCACCTTCCAAAAATACTTCCAGTATTAATTAATCACCAGCAATATGCATCCCTGTTTGACAATCTAGGTGAAAATTTAGCTTTAAATTTTAAATACCTATTTAGGAGACTAGCAATGTAGTTGATCGGATTCCTGATTTTCTGTGCAGAAGCAGATTCTTGCAGCTTCTGGAAGGCAAGCATATATGTGTTTTGTGGTCTCTCAGTGCAGTAACCTAACACATGCTTGTAGTCAAATTAGACCATCTGACAAATCCAAAGTAGACGCGTGAATTAGAAAATTTGTATTTCATTAAGTGTTTCTAAGTTAGGCTCATCAACAAGGAAATTAGGTCCACTGACAATTAGTTTCAAAATTCTATTAAGAAAACTGATTTCTATAGTTAAAAGGAAACAAGACCCTGAAAATATGTGCTTTACTAGGGCCTGGGATTTTCTTTGCTTTCTGCGCCAATCCTCACTTTTATCCCACCCAAGAAATCACTCACTGAACTCTCCTAACCATGGTGCATCAGACACACCACCAAAACTACAAATATGTAGAGCCTGTTTCAGATACATAGTTTGCTTTGCACATACATCAGCAATATATTCAGAGGATTCTTTTACCATATTAATTTAATATCAGAGTTGAAGAATGTTTAAGAAAATGAATGAGACATTAAAGTTACTGCTCAGAGTATTTTGCTAAAATGTCATGCATGTCCATAGATCTCAACATTTAAAATCATCTTTCCCTTTGTTTTAGCTTAAAAATCCAAATAATTTTACTTTCAGAATACTTTATCTTCAAATATAATTTGTTTAATAGTTTATGTGAAGAAATGGCAGAGGTCAAAATATGAATCCCTCTAGCAGGCTACCAAAAACTCTCATGGTTCAGAAAGATGGAATGAAATTCAGCCTTTTCAATCTATTTGGATTCTTTCATAGGTATGCTTAACTATTTGTAAAGGAAAATAATCTTGTTTTTTGATGTAATTAAATCTGAAAATAAATATTATTTTGTAACATTGATTGCTGTTCTTATAAATACACAGAGTCTTCACCTTTAAAACTTTCATATTATTTCCTTCCTGTTTGAATAAAATTAAGTGTATCTTTCAAATTAAACAAAATTACTCAGCATTACTGTTTGCATTTTTATAAGAAACTGATAAATAGTTTCAGTATTTTTGATGAGACATCCCAAGTGTATCCATGGATGATGTTTTAAGTGTCTCTTCCATCTCTTTTTTCAAGTGACTCTATTAATGTGTTAAGTTAAACAATACTATGTTTTTTAAATTTTATTTTATGAATTTACCTAGAAATGCTGTCTGACTTTGATCAATGTAAGTTCTTTGCTGAAAGCCTCTATTATGAAAATAATGTTAAACCAATGTTTTACTGCTTATGTGGACATTACAGTCCTTAAAAGATTCTTTTGTACTTTGCAGGACTATTGAATAATGGATGTTTGTATAGCCATATAGCAGAGAAATTAGCTAGTTAATTTTCTCCCATGAAAAATACCTGCCCTTTTTTCAATCAACATAGAAAAACAGTAGTTTAGACCTTTACAAAAATCTCTTTTAATGCATCTCTTTTTAAAACACACAAATTACTAACTCCATTATTCACTTCTCCAGCCTGGAATGAACACTTGGAAGGAACAAAAAATTACCACTGGTTTGTGTAATTGGTGTAAAGTGGTTTAGAGTTGTAGTTGAGGTCATTTTGCTTCCAATGAAATAGTTAGCTACTGGATTGAATAATACACATTTAACTCCTTCGTAAAATCTCTTAGTGTGATATTTAATATACAGGAAAACACAGAAGTAATTATTCAGAGAGATTAAGTGATTTTGTTTGTTAAATAAACAAATCAGTTTGCTTCAATATTTGAATAATATAAATTTAAAACATTGCGAGAAAATGCTCTCCTCAGAATTTGGGTAACTCATGCGGTAAATCAGTTGAAAGCAAACAAACAAACCGAAAAATGGTCTGAATGCACAGTGTATCCTGACCACTGTGAGCTGCTTAGCTGATGAAATATAGCTGTAGTTGACATTAAGCTGGTAGCCAGCTTTCTTTGAGTTTTGTAGTGCTGTTACGAAGTGATGAAGAATAATGACTTGAAGTGATACTTTAAAATCTGATTACAGCCTTTTAACTCTTCAATATGTAACTATGTATCATTTTGGTCAGGTTCATGTTTTGGAGCTGGCAAGTGGAATTTGTTTTAATGAAAATGAAGGGAAAAGGTTGCATCTGCATCAAAATAAAAATCTAGCAGTACTGTAGGCTAGCTACTTAAACACTGTAGCATTTAAGGATATGGCAGTTTTTCCAATGCTAAGCAAAAGGATTCAGGGTGCTGCAGATGTGGCTTCTGTGAGATGACATCAGTAGTTTTTCCCATGTCAGACAGGGACAGAGGCACTTTCAGATAACTCCAAAATGAACTTGCCACTGAACAAAGCTGAGCTCATCAGTGACATTTGTGTCACTTCTGTGACAACATATTTAAGAAAGGGTAAAACCTGCTGTGCAACAGAAGCCAGAAGAGAGGAGTGAGGAAATATAAAAGAAACAGCCCTGCAGGCACACAGGCCAGAGAAAAAATTGGAGGAGGTGCTCCAAGGGAAGAGCCAAGACTGATCTGTAATCCTTGGAAACTGCAATGGTGAGACAGATTTCCACACTGCAGCTCAGGGGGACCCCATGCCAGAACAGGCTGATGTGCCCTGAAAGAAGCTGCAGCCCATAGGGACCCCAAGCAAGAAAATAATATTATTAATTTACAAGAAAAATAATTTCCCTAAGTCAAGTTGGTTTTGCATATAGTGATAATTAGTGGGTAATCTCCCTGTCATTATCTTTACCCATGAGATTTCCATTGTATTTTCTCATATTCAACTGAGGAGGTGAGTGATAGGGTACCTTTGTTGGCACCTTGCCTCCACGTAGGCTCAACCCACCTCAAAGTTCTTTGTAAAGGACCCATTTAATATTTGCCTCTCACTACTCACTACCAATAAACCAAAAATTACTAACTTTAATTGGATGACTTACTGATTATTTGAATTAGGTGAGTTGAAGAACAGCATTAATGTATTCTCTGAAAATTGCATTAACAGTACAATGGTGATCTCTTATTTAGAAATACTCCTGCCTAATAATCTAAAACTTAAAAAAAAAACCAAAAAAACAAACCATGCAGGGAGTCTTGTTCATAGACAAAAAAGTCTGCTGACATTTCAGAGAAGTCACTACAGACAAAGTACAAACTGCTGGTGGCGCAGGCATGCTTAAGATGGTGGAAATGTGCAAATGTTGCACAGTAATACTGACAAACTGTTGCTAAGGGATGCTTGTTAGCACTGTTTGAGACTTTTGTGCAAGACAGCAAGGCAGTTAATTGTGCTTTATGCAAGATTTTGCCTAGAATATTAATTTATTCGTATTCCATATTTTTGATTAGAATTTTAACCATTACGTCCTCTAGATTAATACTAAATACTCTATATTGTTCAGGAAAAATAAGTATGAGAAGTAAAGATTTTAAAAAAATATATTTTATGGGAAAAGACTGATCAAAATGAGATACAGAATTAGATCATAATTCTATTGACTGTAGAGTTCAAAGGGATACTTTTAGATCAGTTGGCAAAATGAAGGTTTGCACATGTAAACAATATGTCACTCTGTTTCTTTGCTATTCAGATTTATTACAGTTCATAAGTTTAAAATTAAATGAAACCAAATGTAGTCTACTCCAAACTCAGGACAGCTCAATGTGACTTTTCTTTTCTGCAAAAGGCCATAACTCTACATTTTCTGTAGTTCTCACTTCTTGTGTGATGGAAAATAATGCAGTACTTTGTTGTAGGGTTTTGGTCAATTCTTGACTTCAAAACTGTTTCAGTATTGGTTTTGAACTGTCAATATAACAGATTCCCCAGATTCTTTTGTTGATAGAAGTCTAAGGATCATTTCTGCAATGAAATTAATTCATTGAGAAAGAGAGATAAACCAATACCCAACTATCATACGATGTAACAGTTACTTCTGGAAGCATAAGATGTTTTTAAATCACTTTTGAGGTCATCATATATAATAATGACAACACAAAAACAATGTTATGCATTTTTTTTCAATTTGTGCTAGAATAGCACAGGATGGAAAAATAGCTAATTTTGTTTCACAGTGGTGATAAAATAGAAAAAAATGTCTCTTTTCTGGTTCTATGTTACATACTGCATCCTGTGATTCCCAATGGGCTGCCTTGGAGCAAGTAAATGCCAAATAAATAGCAAACAGCTGAGGCAGCAAGAACTTATTCATTAGAGAAATGACTGAGGGCACCTCAAGTTGTGCAGCAGTGTGTTCCCAACACATTACAAGGCCAGTGTCTGATTCAGCAGGACATATCATGGACACATTGTAAGCATGGCTTTGATTGTTTAACTGAGTCAAGGTCATATACTTAAGGGCTGAGACCTTCAGATGGATAATGCTAATTGAGATGCACTGAACTATACAGCCTTTCCTCCTTAAAGCAGACTGGTAGGTTGACAAAACAAGATCAAGAGAGAGAAACGTTTTAGTATCATTACAATTTTGTATTATTATAGTACATGGTTTGGCAAAAAACAGAAGGCTCCAGCCATTACTGAATCTCTACTGAACTCTCTCTCCTGGAAGGAAGGAGCTTTTACTCTGCAATGAATATGAAAGTGGCAAAGGTACATGTCTAAGAGGGTGGCCTCTTCTCCGGGATAATTGAAGCTTCCAGGAGCTTTCTTCTCTCGAGTGACATTGCACCACTCAAAAAATGGATTTATGAGTAATGAATACTAGTCTAAGATGACTCTGAAATAGATTTTTTAAAGGATTAATCATTAAAATATGATTAACAGAAAATGGGATTAATATTCCCTCAAATTCCTCAAACAGCCTTTTTTGTAGGGTATCACTCATATTGTATTTAATCCAAACTCCAGTCTGATGTTTTGCATCCATGTACATACCTCCCTTACAGCAGCATGGAAGAAAGCACTAAATAAATCATAAGACAGGCCAAGCAAGAATTTAAAATCAGTTCCCATAGCCCTTGGGAATCCATGGGACATTGGAAAACATTAATTTTTAACTCTTCCACTGTATATCAACAACAGAATTTTTACTGAATTCTTCCCTATTACTTTTGTGTTCCAGTCATATGCAAGATGAAATATATGCTTTTTCTTAGCAGTTATTGCATTTGGAATTCATTATGTTTACCTTAAAATACCTAAGGCTGCCCGTTTTGTCCTTATCATTCTCTTAGCTCCCTCTGTCTGTAACAGAGATGAAGGATAGCTGGGTCTTCCCAGCTTCCTTTCTCCCCACAAACACCCTCTCCCTTGGGATTGCCTCTGATATGGTTTGTCCTAAGATAAGAACATGAGGTGGAAATTTCAGGAGGAACTGTCTGGATGCTCACATCATGAATGCATTCCAGAGATAGGTGAGCTGATTTCAATTCAGTTTGGTACACACTGGCCTGCAAAAAGGTATAAAATGCTCCTGGAGACTGGGCCAACCAGGCAAATTGGTCTCCAGAGGTGGCAGGCAGTTTCCATCTAAGCAGATTTCCCCTGCCCTGACAGAGATGCTTGCAGGGTGCATCCAGCCCAAGGATGGGGAATCCTCACTTTTGGACATGTGAGTGAAAGCACTAAGACTTGGTCTCATGCTGAGATAAAATCCCAAAGTAGCCAGGTAGGTGCTTTGCTGCTTTATAACTGTGAATTCTATAAACCTGAAGACTGCAAACCTGTATTTTTCTAGTGAAACCTGCTTATATTATATACTTTATTAACAGCATTTAGATATTTTATTTGCAGAAGATCTAATCCTAATCACCCACATAAACAGAGCCATATTTTTCATGCCTGACTGAGAGTTTTATCTCTGCTACACTGTACTGGTATGAAAAGGACATTTGGTGGAAGTATTTTCTTTCTATAGTGTCTGTGAAAGGACACTGGCCTAAGGTAAGAACTGTCACTTTTGTATGGCTAATGTCAAGCTAGAAAAGCGTGTTCCTGTGAACTCATAGGTGCTAGGCACTTGAATTTTGGTGATTTCTTAGTGGCATTTTCCTCTGTGATCTTAGAACACCAGTATTAGCTCAGTGTGTTAAATTGTATATGAAAGTCCTAATTCCTTACCTGGACTTATGCCAGTTTTCTTTTTGGTGATACTGTGCAACTTGGCTATATTTATGGCATCATAAAGAAGACAAATTGTAGGGGTTGAAGATTTTGAAAATCCATAACATTGTACTTGGGACATTACTTCAATGTCTAATATGTACATTAAGAAGATAAATTGAGAAACGTACTTCAGATACATAATTTTTGAAAACTTAAAACCAAAAATATCATATGAACAAAAGATTTTCTTTTTATATGTAAAAGTTTCTATTTTTATCATATTTTATAAAAGGTCAGAAATATTTAATAAAAATGAGTGAAGATATTAAGTGCCATTAAATCATGACTTTGTATTGATGTGGCTAAGGTAACAAGGTGCTAATAAAATGATCTAAATAAGAAGATATATACACAACTGACAATTTTAATGAGCCTTAACATCTGGAGAGAAAATATCTGCATCTTCATTGGAGGGTGGTCTATTCATAAAGTTTATCCTGATCAAAACTGCAGATCTAAATAGAAAACAATGACTAAATTTGCCAAACTGACTCAGACAGCAGTATTTCATAGGAGAATTATTTATTAATAAATAAATTAATTAGTTTTATTTATTTATTTATTTGTTTATTTATTTATTTAAGTCTTTCTGCTAAATTATAGTAATTCTTTCCTAGATGTTTACTTGTGTGGCTGTTAATCAAAGTGTTGATGTGTATTCATCACATAAATACAGGCAAAAGAAAGTATCAGGTAGCTTTTCCAACCTATCCACCAATCGTCTACTGTAATATTTATTTAACACTTACAAAAAGTAAGTCTGCAGCAATTAGGCAAAGAAATACTTCTCGAAGGCCCCTTTTCTTTGGGTGAAATTAATTCTACACATAATACCAAGGTCTTACTTAATTCCTGAAACAAGACCTAAATTGGACAATTATGTAAATTAGGATTGGGTCTGATTAACCAAAGATTACTGAGTTATCTCATTGTTAGCTTGTAAGATAGGCTTTCTTTCCTCTTTGGGCTTGCATTTGTTAGTGTAAATAGGGGAGGGTTAGTTTGTTTATTTGTTTTACAGAATAAAGCCCAAGCAATAGCAATATTATTAGAATTACACCATCACCTAAATTACATTTAGGTTCCACAGCTTCTAAAACCTGTGATTGTTGGTGGTGCTATTACTGTGCACTCATTTAAAGTCCTATATAAATCAAAATTTTTATAAATTTTAAAATAGAAGTTACTGATCCTCTCTGGGTTTTTTATTGTCTTATCTGTCCTCCATCTCACGTTTTATCCTTGAAGCTATCTAGGGCAGGAATTGCTTTATACAGCTCCTAACACAAATGGTGGTGTGATCTATGCTTTGAGGTGCAAGTGAGATGAAGATGCAGTTCTGTTGTGTTGATAGTTGTAAGACAATGAGGAAAGAATTCCCTGCATTTTTGCTCATGTTTCTGAATTTATGATAATCTCTAGGTATGATTGAACTATAAAGAGACACACTGCCACTCTACATATCTTATGAATTCAAGGCATCATAGGAGCCATTTTCCCAGAAGCAGAGGATGAAATGGATCTTTAAATCAAAATCTTTTCATATGCATCCCTCTGTTTTATATTTTTCCTCAAGAAAGGTTGATACAGATTACTCTTTTTCTCCCCAGTGGAATTATTTAAATGCCTTCCCAGATGTGCTATATGTTATCTTTTAGAGCTATAAATTAAATATTTCCACAGCCTATTCACTCACATTTAAATTGCCTTTGTCTTACTTGCCTAAAATGCATAAGCTAGGCATACTTACATGTTATTATTTTTATTTTACTAGTTTATTCTATAGGAGATTTCTGGATAAAACATTTGAATCTACATATGTTCAATTTTGAGTTTGCAAGTGTTGTTTACTTTTTGACATATAGCCTATGGAAAATGCAGTCCTAAAGACAAAATAGATTGCTGCTGAAACAGAAAACCACATTTTTCTTTCAGTCTCTTTGATTTTTCTATAACAAACTCAAATTTCTTGTTTAAATCATCTATCCTTTAGTTTATGTTTGAAAGGTAATTATTATTATCTAATAGAGAAAATCTCATAGATTAAAAAAAGACATGAAAGTAATAACTATTTTACTATACTAACTGAATAGCATTTGAGTATAATATACTGAAGACCTTCTAAAGTACTTGCACACCTCATTTTTCTTTCTGAGAGTGGATATGTCAGATATTTTCTGTGAGTATCTGGTTTTTCTTCCATAAGAGCCTCATTTTCTTTGGAAGCTTGCCTGAGTCTTCCCCAGTTTGTGTTACTTCACAGCTTTTAGCTGGTTTAGCAATCTTGCACATCTCTCCTGTAAGGAAAGATTAAAAATACTGTGGTTTTTCAGACTGGGGAAATCTTATTGTTCATATCATCATTAACTGTAGCACCTAAGCCTAATGTAGATTTTACATAAGTGTATTGTGGAGAGCTGGCTGTTTTAGGATGGAAATAGATTTTAGTTTCATGTTAATGATACAAATATAGGTAAGTCAATAGACCTCTATACAGTGGTCCCTATTTTTGTTTTGGTTTGAAACATAACATCTTATCAGTGAGAGATAAAAAACATTTCTTTGTACCCTAAAAAATGTGAAAAATCTTTCTGATTCATGGAAATTCTTATTTTCTGCCTAATTCAGTACTATCACTGCTATTAAATTCCAGGGTTTAGCTCTTAGTATCTTATTTTTAGCCAAATGATAGTAACAACAACAAAAAAAAAAGAATCTCCACCATTATCTTGGGAATTAGATGTTTACACGTCTTCATCTTCCCACTGGAAAATAAAATCATGATTACAGGAATATTACCCTAAGTTACTTTAAAAACAATAAAGACTTAAAACAGTGGGAAAAGGAAATTAAAGAGCCTTCTTGTCAGCATGCTGATTTAAGGTGTGAGTAAACTCAAACAAGATGTTAGGAAATGAAGATCGGTTAAGCATATTATAGCATTGAACAATAAAAAAACACATAGCAATGACAGAACTTCATGAAACAGAAAAGATTTCTTTGAATTTAAGTTGGATTTAATGAAATTTTGGAAATGAAGAGAAAAATTAACGGAATGAAAAAAAACCAAGATAAATTATTTTAAGAGCTATGTGGCCATTAGAGCTGTTTCTTGACAGTAGACTCTGGAACTTAGGAATAATTTAATGAAACAGTGGAACAGACTTTCTAGAGAGGTGGTTGATGCCCCAAGCCTGTCAGTGTTTAAAAGGCATTTGGACAATGTCCTTAATAACATGATTTAAATTGATCAGCCTAGAATTAGTTAGGCAGTTAGACTTGAGAGTCATTTTTGGTTCCTTTCAACCAAAATAGTTCTAGTCTATTCTCAATTGGGCAGGGGGAGGGGGGGATGTGCAGACATATCTCACTACTATAGATATTTGTTTCTGAGTTAGGGACATGGTGGCCCTCTTTTGAGAAAATATAGAAAATAGTTGTTTTAGGGAAAAATGTGAGAAATGTGGGTTTTAGAAATGTTTCAGTAATAGAAGTTACTAGAAGTAAGTATTAGAAATCTGTTTGAATAATAGCAGTAATTCTAATAATAGAAATTGCTATTGGTTCATCATTTCTCTCTGACATGATGAACCAAGAGATACAGTCTAATTCTTCTCTCCTAGACAACTGGCTCAGTGCTCCACAGCAGCTATTCCTGATTTATACTGATATCAATAAATTATGAATCAAGTCATGACACGAAATAATGTATGAAATAGTTGAGAAAAGATCATTTGCAACACTCCATGCTTACAAATAAAAAGCAGCATTCCCTAGAGAAACTAAATACATGTGGTAATTGTGAAAGTTTGGTCAGAAAAGAAGGATGCTATAATTTAAATTTTTCCCCCGGTTTAGCAGCCTTACAACGGCAGGGCTATTGTTTCTGATGATTGACATCACACACGTGTCAGACAGAAGTAGCATGATAGTTATGGATATATTCTCTTGTTCACAAGATGATATTAAAAACTGCAGGAAAGAAAAAAGAAAAATATAATGTGTCATTCTCCTTCTTGACCAGATTTAAAAGTCTGTGAAAGAGTCCAAGTGCTGACATATGGTGTTAAGAAACTTTTCTTTTTCTTTATATGAGTATTCAATTACTATCCAAATACTGTTTCCAAAACTTTCATATAGCCATTGTCATAACTTCTAATTTCCATGGAAAGTATCAGTCAAGCACTTTCTAATCTTATATTAAGAAAGGATATCAAATTCATAATGGAAACTGATGACATTTGACATAAACTTGCATTCAACATAAGTGAAATTTCAATTATTTTAATAAAGTTTGAAGAATATCCACATACTTTTCTAGTATTTGTCCCTCTTGTGTGAAAAAGCCCTTTTCTTGACAAGTGTAATTTCAAAAAGACCCTTTTTACAATATCCAATATCTTCTCAAAAGAAAGGTTCTTTCTTAACATAAGTACATCTTGTATTAAAAATCCCTTTTCCTGGTAACTACTTGTAAGTAAAGAGAAGACTAAAAAATTCAGTGAAACCGTAGTACCAACAGAAGTCCTGACAGAAGTCATGTTCATCTCCCACTTTTAGATGGAAAATTCCATATTTTAAAAACTTCATGCATTACTGAGGCAAATATTAATTGATTCAACCAGCATCTTGACTGTGCATTCATCCTCAAAGAGGTAGATTGGAAAATTATTGAGATTAATTCCCTGGAATATTACAGAATCTAGCAACTCTCTACTTTTTAGCTCCCAAGGAATAAACCTTACCTTTAGACAGTTATACAAGTTGCTTGAAGTCAGTCTGTGTGACTAGACTATGTGTGAGTAATAAAAATGTTTTAAAAAACTAACAGCCCCCAAAAAAATCAATAATGAAAGACAAACTAAAAAAAAAAAAACATCAAAACAATACAAGAAAAAAAGACCCCCTCCTCCCCAACTTTTGACTACTTTTCAGATGGAAATAATATGTAAGAATAATATGGGTGGGAGTATTCTGAGATGACTGGAGGAAACAGAATTTGGCCTAAAATGAAATGCTTTAATACCAGTAAATATTATATATGAATTATTGATTTGAGTCTAAAATAATGAATCCTACAGTCTTCAGCAGGCATATTTCCATTTCACTGAAAAAGATTACATAAGGACTGATCATAAAATCATAAGAATTAGAGGTTAATAAGATATAACTAAATTAATCTTTCCCAGTCACTGCCAAATAATTCTATATTCTTCTCTAGAAAAATCTTTCCAATGTTTCCTACTCTGTTTAGAAAATAATATGTTCCTCATTCTGATAATCACACTTCCACTGTCAAGCACAAAATTACTAGAATACATAAAATATTCACATTAGGTTGTTAGAACTATGTACATTTCTCCTAATGTACACACACTAATAAAAATGTGTCCTATTTCTACTGATTATACTAGAATTTCAGAGTGGTTTTAATTGGAGTATTTTTCCTTAATGAGAAATTCTGTCTCCTCTTTTCTGCTAAAAATAGGTGCAGTAACTTCAGAGATATTTCTACTGCCGTAATAATTTAACATTTCAAGTTCATGACATATTGTCTTGCTACTTTCACTTCTTTGAGTTTGTTTTATTTACCTTTTTTTCTTTTTGTAAATCAAGACTACCAGGGCATCCAGACATTTTTGCTATTCAATTTACCAATGCTTTTAGCATAATTAAATTCTTAAATTACTATTTGATTTATGTGTGCTTTGAACATTAGACAATTAAGTGCTCTGGAAGGTAAACTGATACCACTGATTAAAGGGTGGGATTTTGTTTAGGTAAAACCATCAATAGTACTGGGAATGGCTCAGCAAGTTGCACAGGGGGACATCTTAAATGTCAGCATTCTGAAATTAAATCTAAGAAACTATCTGAAATAGTCATGCCATATCAAAGTTAAATGTTTCACAGTGTTCCCTTATTGCCCAGAAGTTTCTCAAGAAAGACCATCAATATTTTAAGACATAATTTTGGATGAGGTAGCTAAAATGTACGTCAGGTGATGGTATTGTGATAGCAGCACCAAGGCACATTGTTACAAAGTTTATCAACAAAACAATCAACTGAAAAATCGAAAGTCCAATCAAAATATTTCTGATTGTTATACACACTTCAAAATAGCTCCTTATTTAGTTGAGATAGACATGTTACCATTCATGAAAGATGTACTTCAAGTACAGTTAAAAATATTCAGACTTTTTTCTTCTAGTATCTTCACAGTTTTAGTAGTCTTTCCACATGACAGTGTCTGGAGTTGTAGAAATAAATAATATTTTTTAAAAAAAAAGCTGGATTCTAGTAATGTTGGGTAGCTGGTGTGGTTCTTTTGGTGGCTTTATTTTTTGTTGTGGGTTGGTTTCTTTTTTTCCTTTTTTTTGTTTTGGTTTTTGGGTTTTTGTTTTTAAAAAAAAACATTACTAGATTGTATGAAACAGCAGAAATAGCACACCATTTTTTTGTTTTGTTTTGGGAATGTGGGTATGTTTGTGCATGCATGTGTGTGCAAGTGTGGGAGAAAGGTGGGAGAAAGATGTGACAAGTTGTATCAGCAGGGGGCTTTTTCTTCTCCAATCTCCATAGTGACTGACAGCTAGTTATTTCAACAGATTCAATGGAGCACTGGTCTTCACAGGTTTAATACATCTCTCACATCAGGGGAGGCATTTTACTGTGCGTGTGGCAGTTCTGACAATTCCTTGAGATACTATTCTGTTGAGAGCAGACCACTTTTAATGCATGCAATGCCAGACAAGAATAGCTCTGCAGCCCAGTTTTTAATATACTTGATTCTCAGAGAGCAAAAATAATCCCCAGTATACTGGCTACTATGTGAAAAACAGATTGTGATTTCCGCAAGTGTTTTCTTGGTTTAAAATTGAAAATTCAGAAAGAAAAATCATTTCCTATTTATTGACTGAAGCTGCTTTGTTACTGAAAAAAACCCACCTTGAACTTTTTGTATGGTACTTACAGTTATTCAGAGCTGTTACAGCCCTGAAATCTCCAAGAATGGTGTCTTTATTTATATTCACATCTCTGTGCTATTCTGTGATTTGAATAAAAGCAATAGAATTAAAAAAGGGAACTAACCATTCTTCTGAAAGAAATTTAAGACTCCTTCATGTCTTTAGTTTAAAGTTACATGTTCAGGTTCAATTAAAAAAATAATTTTATTTCCAGAATGAATCTACTGAGAACAGTCTATTCTACTTAATATGATTTTATGCACTGAACTACTCCCTAGTTCTAAAGTAAGAAGGAAGTGAACTCATGCATTAAGTTTAGAACAGAACTTCATCTCTACATGAAGTGAATTATCTCATAAAGGCTCAAATAAAGTAATTCTGGATCTATGACTCTGAGCAGGTCACACAGATCTGAACAAAGAATTTATGCAGTGATTAGTATAAAGCACACTTCTCATTTACAATGAAATAAAGTGAATAAAAATCTGTAATCACAAAACTCCATACAGCTCATGGTACACAGATATGAAAGTTTCAGAATATAATAAGAATTCACAAACCACTTTTACTTCAGAGCAGTTTCATTTCTAGCTATGCATTGCCTACAGTACCACTACTTAGAACACTGGGAAAGCCTGACTCACTACAGGTCTGCAGTTTTAATAAGATCAGATTTTCTTTTCATTTTGCAATGGCTGACTTGCAAAGGGACTGTGAATAAGAATGTTTTAGGACAGCCAGGCAAAAAAGTAAACTATATTCATCGAGAGAGAGAAAGAACATATTTTCTGGTACTTTTTTAGAACCTCTATTCAGCATTCATTAATCCATGCAATGCAACAGGCCCAACTGAGGTAGAAGAACAGAAAGCTCAAACTGTAAATGATATGTCAATCAACTGTAAAGTGTAGAGTTGAGAGGAAAATTAATTTCTTAATTAGAACTAATTAAGTAGTCAAATACAAAGCAATAAAGCAGATTTTATAAAGGAAATAAGTTGATAATTGTAAAGAAAAATTTTCCAATGGACTGATAACGAAAAGTTTGGAGGGACAGTATAATTTGAAATACTTTGCAACATACATGCAATTCCTGTTACAGATGGAAAGCTTTATAATCATCAAAAGTGTCATAGAAAGATGCAATATGCAGTGAAGACTTGATGCTCTATTAATCTCAGAAAAGATGTAGAGAAGTATTTTTCAGCATACTGTTAACACTTTCTAATAATGATCTGAATTGTAACACCACATTTTCCAAATGCCCTGAATTTTCCTGCTGGTTGTGTCAATTTTCCTGCATAAACTACTGTATCTGTAATATGGATAAAAAAGGGGGTCAAAAGATGGATACAAATCTCTGGGTGTAATTCCATATACAATTTTTGTTAGTTGATGTAAACTTTGACATCTGAAATTGTACATAATTTGTATATAGAAGGTTGGCATATAGGTGGTGTAATCAAAAATAGGAGCATATAATTGTCAACACTTTTTTTCCCCATCCAAATTATCATCCATATGCCTAATATATTTTCCTTTTATCTTCCTCCAGGCTTCAGGCTAAATTTGGTTCTGCTTGGCAGATACCAACAAATGTGTGAAAGCAATAGAAACATTGTGTAATAACGACAAGAGAACAAAGCTTCTTGAAATAGTTATCTAGAGCATTCTTCCAGAGAATAAAAAATCCTTAATTAGCAACTATCAGGATATTGCTTTGCTAGAGATCATATATTTTGTCTTTAAATACAGATCATCATGGAATAATTTTGACATTTAGTGCTAAAATATCTTAATAAATGCATTTACATTAAAAAAACCCAAACCAAATCAAAAAGCTCTTCTTAAAAGACAGACCTGACCCTGGCAGAATGAAAAACTCAGAAAGCCCTTCATATTTGATTACAACTAAAAAACTAAAAATATTTGCATTCCCTCAGCATGATAATGCAGGTATTGTTTTCTGAAGAATCTGTAGCAGTGAAAACATTATGGTGAAGCATAATCTCTGGTGTTTAATTCCTAATATCTGCTTAGATGAGGTAAACCTATGAGAAAATATTACTCCTGATAGCATTATTATTACTATATGGGTTGGGGTTTTGGGGTCATCTACATTTTATGTAGCTTTACTGAAAAAGGGCCCTTCAGAATCTGAACTCCATTATGCTTTGAAATTTCATGTCTGCTATATGTGACCTCTGTGTCAGCTGCTTTTGAACCATATTCTATGCTAAATAAGTGACAATAGCCCCAATTAGGTTTCGCAGATGTAGAGCATAAACTTAATCTAAAGGTATTTTTTCACAGCTCTGAAGTGCCTAACCCCAAGAAGTAGACCAATACACCCTGGACACATCCTTTGCACACCCTTTTACTTAGTCTGATCTAAATCAGGAGCAGACACAACAGAGTTCACCAGTGTAAGACAAGTGGAAAAATCAAGGTCACAGCTTGCATACAAACCTTCACAGGAAATCATTATGCAAATCATTTGTAGGTTACACAACCTGGACATTAAGGGATTTTTAGCATAAAAAGTTTAGGCCACTATTTTGTTACAATCCTTTAAGAAAAAACAGCGTGGAAACTGATACATGGGGGTTTTTTGAGTGTGTGTATATATACATATATATACACCTATACATATATACATATATGTATATATATGTACAGATAGAAGTTAAAACATACTCATGGCTAATCACATTTTGATTTAAGTAAAACAAGTTACTAAAGTTACAGAGTTACGTGTATATAACTAAGGACTAACACTTTGTCTAATAAGAATAGTCAATGTTACTGCTAATTCAGTTTTCTCTTGGCTATGTCCATCCTCTAATCCATCCTTGAAAAACAGTGGTCACCGTGTCTAAACTTAATAATCATATAGTTTATAATTGTACTAAGTTGCAGATATCTCTAAGGTCACTAGGCATACAATTATAAATGCATTTCCCTCCAAATAATACCAACTTTCAGCCATTTCAGCAGGTTTTCAGCATGTCTGCTTGTCATCTCTCTTTAATCCTACCTGAAGTGTTTTTTTAAGCGTGAGAGCTTCTCTTTGGTGCTGTGATGCCCAATCCCAGCTAATCTTTAACTGAGGGCAAAGGAGTGGGCAACAAGCAGCAGAACCCTTGTGATTCAGTGCATGCCACGATGAAAGGTACCTGACGTGGCAGACCTTCTTTGAGAGGGGGGAGGACAGGCAGCACGGAGAGGAAGATAGAAGGAAATGCCATCTCAGGCTTCTGAAACCTTGAAAGAAATGAACACCCTGCTGATGTCTTTAATAGTTCATAACAACAGCTGTCTTCCACTTGTGAATGTTTCCTATGATGTGGCGCTTCCTCATATGACATCCTTCAGTTCCATCTACCTCTTGTATTGCTTCATGCCTCACTGCACCACAGGAGGCATCATACTGCAAAAAATTCTTCTCCTGTGAAGTGCCTACGCACCACAGGAATAGTTTTCCTCTGTCAGAATGAAAAGAGTCTTCATTGCATATTGCAGGTTTGGGATTTTTTTTTTGGTTGTTTGTTTCTGTTGTTTTTTTTTTTTTTTTTCCTTTTTTTCATTTGTTTGTTTTTTTTTTCCCAAAAATATACCAGTAACCATGAAAACTCTCTGGCACTAGTCAACATAAACTAACATTGTAACAGAACTCAGTTAAATTGCCACATACATTATGGTGGCACTTTGCTGCATAATTTAGATCAAATGTGCTTTTAAGTACCTGAGACTTTTATAAACATATATGAGCATACATAGATATCACGTACACCTATGATGCTGTGTAAATGAAAATGAAAAGTATAAACAGAAATATATATGTCTATAATTATAAAGTTATGCATATATTACGCTATCTAATGCTCAGTGCTTAATACTGTAAATACAAATATTATCAATCTAAAGACAGCCTTTGGATTACTCTGTTAAGAATCTCACTGCATTTCAGAGGTATTTTTGGATATTTTCTTTCTTTACTGTTCATTGAAGGATAATGTACAAAGTGTTAGACAGAAATACATGAACCAATTTTATGATCTCAAAAGCTCCAGTGACTACTGAGTAGATATTTTTCCCATCTCATCAAACAATCAAAAATTGAAGGCCCAGTCCTGCGAATGCTTAGACATACAAAGAACTTTACACCCATAAGTAGCTCCTGGTGATATTATTAAACTTCGGGAAACCAAAATTTTCAGAGCATGCAAATTTAAATTGAGCAATATATTAACTATTAAAAGCATTATTTTGCTATAAATATGCTTTTTAATTATACATTCTATTTGACAATAACCCATTTAAAAACATTCTATTAAAAAAACATTGCTTGGCCTTTTTTTTTGAGTATGGCGTTTAAAAGATTTATTTTAAAAAATCTTAAAGGATTATTTAATTATTAATTATATAAATTATTTTGAACTCTTAACAACATTGCATTGGTAAAAAATCCATTGTTACAGCCTGCAATTATGAGATGACTGTGCATGAAAATGTGTATTTTATAATCCTAATTACTCTGATATATTAATTAAATTTTAGAGTACAAAGCAGGGCATTCTGTAAGATAATATTCAGCTGTTTCTAACAGTCTAGATCAACCATTTGTTTATTAAAGATTTTGCTGTTTGTTTTTTTTTTCAAAATTGGTGATACATGTTCAAATTTTGAGGCTTTTGACAAAGGCTTTAGTTCAGTGTAAAACTAGATCAGTGGAATGGCTTTCTTTTTATTTTAGTCAAAGTCATGTTTTGTTTTTCAGGAAGATTTTTATTTAACAAATTCTTAACATATTCGAAAAATAGTACTTTCCCAGAAAATTGATGTGGGTTTATTTCTATATTGAGCATGTCCAGAAAAAAAAAAAAAGAAAAAAAGAAGAGATATATTCACCTCCCTTTCTAATACAAAGCTGATATTTCCTATAATGGTTACAGATATGCCAATAAAAACATGTTTAATGGAAATTAATGAAAAGTATTGTAGCACCCAGTAAAGCCTTACAAAATATTTATTAATGAAGACATACAATACAAAATATTTTAAAGGTCGGATCCTACAATGCTTTGCTGAGCAAGGTGGAAGTCAGAAAAGAATGTAGAATCTGACTCTAGCTGATTTATTTCTGTTATGAGATAGATGTGTGATCTCTGTATTGCATTAGTCATTTAGGCCCACCCAGATACTTAACTGCATAAAACTTAATTTTAAATTTTTAGTTACTATCATTTAGCCCTTTATTTATTTTTTATATATATGTATTAAATAATTTGAAGTTTTCAGAAGACATTGAAAACTTTTTTACTTTGCAAAAGTGCACATATTATTTGGGTGTTTGGCCTGCCTAAGGACTGTAAAAACAGGCCTTAGGGAAGATCTAATAGGAAACCTATTAAGTGACCATGAGATCACACACTAATCCTACCCTTAGGATAAAATCTAATCCTAACTTTTGACTGAAGTGCTAAATTCCTCCTGGCCTGTCATCAGCACTTGCATAATTACTTCTTTCTTAGTTTTGTGTGTGTATGTCTAAAAGAGACTGTGCAATATCAGGCTTAATAGATCAACAGCTCCAAGTCCCAGCACCAGGTTTCACATCCTTAACTATTTCATTGGTTTTTTTTCTTACACACATCGATGACTCATTCTTTGTGAAGATGGTTTAACCCCTAATTTAACTCATGATGTCAAATTATTATACTGTAACCTATGTTTATGACATAATAATGACTTAATTAGAAGTATTAAGAAAGTAATACTTTTATTGAAAACAGATACAAAAGAAAACAAAACTAATTGGCTGTTAACTTCAGTGGTTGTTCTCCATATCTGTCTGTACCTTTCTGAAATAGTTCTGCCAATTTTTTATTACTTGTGTGAAATTCTCATTGGAGAAGACGTGAGATTTCTAGCCTGAAAGGTAAGTAAGAAAACATGGCACTTGTTCATTCCACACAGATTTAGTAATTTGCATATTTCAAGGTTCTAATTGTTAGAAAAGTTTGTAAAATTCTGTGTTTCTAGTAGAAGATTACATAGACATTAGATCTACTGATAAATTACATTCTAAAAGAGTGCCTTCTTCCATGTATTCAAAACTACTTGAAAGCCACATCTATGTAACAGATGCATACAGTATGCTGTTATTTCTTTGGAAACCCCTTCTATGAACTACCTTATAAACTTTTTGTTCAGGGATGATCCAGGGTACACTAAATATTTTATGCAAGTACAGTATGAAAAGGAGAACATTATTTTAAAAAGTGGTACTACATGTGTTTTGGGTTTTGTTTTCTGGGTTTTGTTTTGGGGCCTTTTTGGTGTTTGTTGTTTGGGTTTTTGTTGGGTTGGGTTTTTTTGTGGCTTCTTTTTTGGTTGTTGTTTTAATAAGGTAAATGTATTATTCAAATGAACAATACAGAGAACTTCTGTCTGGTCAATAAGGGAAAGCTTAATCTTCTGTGATTTTGCTGGCAGATTTAGTAAATATTTATTGAGTAAGACTAGAAGGATTCAGTAAGAATAGATTTGAATTTATTTAGCCCTGTAGTCTCAAACCTTTTTTTTTAATATACAGCATGTGTACTTATCTGATTTAAAGACTTCAGTTGCCACATATTCTACTAGATAATTTCTGATGGTTAGTTATTCTTTGAGCTGTTTATTTGGCAGTCCCATCTGAAAGTCTCTAACTAGAGACAAACCAAACAATCCAAGGGGTAACTTTTCCTCTTTGTTAAATAGCAATTATTTTTAAAATGTTAAATAACATAATTATTTTCTCATTCACCAATATAAATGATTGAGAAAAAGTGCTGGGTGAAAAACAATTCAGGCCTTTTCATAGTATTACAAATACCTGCATTAGTTCTCACACTTTTTTTTTTTTTGGATCTGCATATGCTGTTTAATGGTTTTTGTAGCTGAAAAATTTTATATGAAAGGTCCCTATATTGAAAATAAAGAAAAATATCAGAATATGTTGTATAATGCTTAATTTCAACTGGAATTTCAGGTATACAAACATCAAATCCTGTCCTCCACATATCACAGCAATGAGCTCAATATGTAAATTGAATAAATATGGAAACATAGAGAAAATACTGATAGTAATATCAGGCTTTTTCAGGTAGAAATTGAAAATTAATCAGCAAAAGGATACAATAACTACAGAAGATTACTTATATGTCCATGTTGTATTTTTCTGAATTTTTAAAAATTATTGCACCAAACCCATGCAAATCTGAGCTCCAAAATATGTGTATGCAACATACTAATAATGAAAGCTGTATCAGTCATCAGACTTACTGAAAATAATGTTCAGATCTTGAGAAAAAAAAATACAAAAAATCTCTTTGGATGAAGACTCAAACAGAAATCTTAAACCAAATCAGTGTTATTAACATTAATATTAATTTGGACCATGTACCCCTTTAAAATCATATTTTCTTTTTAAATTTCGCAATCTGTATATGACAATATTCACTTCCTGCCTTAAACCACTGGGAGTATTGCTGTGTAAGTTGAACAGTTACACATTTCAGTGGCAGAAGTGATGTTTGAATGCAGCTTTTATTAGCTTCCTAAGTGCCCAGTGCTGTTCCCATTGGCAGTGCTCCCATTGACTTCAATCAGGGCAGGAACGGGCCCTAATTTTGTAAGGCACTTTAGGATCCTTTGGGAAGAAAGGTGTTAGAAGAATACAAGCCATAATTATCAATTAGTTGTCAACAAAGCACTCTCACAAATATCTCCCATGGTCACAGAACATCATATCTTAATTTCACATTTCAGTTTGCTGTAGCAATTATAATTCTGATGCTGGATTATTATTTGTCCAGGCTCTGGGACTCTTTGTGACACCATAATTTCCAAATTTGACATGAAGAATTTTGATGCCTGTGTAAGAGGGAAAAAAAAAAAAAAAAAAAAAAAATCCAACCAAAGCAATTATTCTAAGATCAAATAAAATTAGACCAAAACATCTGCCTCTATTCTGACTGTGCTGTCCTAACTACAGCTATAACATCCTTTCTATATAAGAATCTGACATCAAGGGTTGAAAGGCTGTACATATCTAAAAAGAGGCTTACAAGTTTAAGTTTTAGTCATATTCTAAGTATTAAATACTCTATGTTCTGTATGTTATCACTTTTGCATCTCTTCATTTAGACAGTTAAATTGAAATCTTTGATTTAACTTTTGGTAACAAAAATACTTGCTTTAAGAGTCTCTGCCCTGAGAATAACTGCTTCCTTCTCAGTATTAATAAATAACTTTGACAATGTTAATCTTGTCAATATTTAAAATGCAGAGATAAATATAAATTGAACATATTCTCAAACCATGAATTCACTAAAATGAGCTCCTTTTAATCATTGTGGTCATTTCACTTGTTTTAACATGGAGAGGTCCAAGGCCTCTTAGCAGTTGTTCACTCACCTACTAAAAACCCTGTGAGTCCCAAAAATAGATATGACCTGATTTTTTCTGAGCTTAATGAAAGCAACAACAACAATAAAAACAACTATTCTTATTGAAGTGCTTGAATGACAGCTATTTAACATCTTTATAATGCATTCAAATCCTGCAATCTCTATTCAAATTAAAACAAAAAAAAAAAAAACAACAAACCCACCCTGTTTCAGAAGACAAGACAAAATGAAGACATTCAGAACCTATAGCTGCTTATATTATACATATAGCTTAACAGTTCAGATATCTGGATAAATAAAAAAATTCATTAACCCTCCTAAGTACCTTTCTGCCATTAGGCTTAAACATTATTATCAGTAACCTTTTCAAGCCAGCAACATTGAACTGAAAACAAAAAGTAAGCATTTCAGAAACTGAACTAGTTTTAGCTTTGAAGGTCCTCAGGCCTTTTCAAACATATCAAAATGCTCTCTGATACACACACCTAATTGTATATTTTTTACATGAGTAAATCCAGAAAAGACCTTTTCAGAGGAAGAAAATACTTTTGTAACAGTAATCACAATCCTAATGTGTTTTCAGAAACACTTCCTAAGTGCCTTCATTAGACAAACCAGAACTCAGATTAAGTATTGGCATAAATCTGTATGTGTGAGACATATCTTTAAATTCCAAATTTCAAACATAGAAGTATGTAACACAAAAAATTCTGATGGAACCCAATGGGACAACTCACATAAATCAAATTTTCACATGTGAAAGTAGTCAGAGAATCAAAATCTACTTTGGAAATTTTGTCCTTGTTGCTGTGTTAAATGATTTTCTGTTTGGGTTATGAAGTAATACTGATTTTTGTTTAAGTAAACATTTGTGAGTCCTTACATTGACACACAGACCTGGAGATAAGGGTACCTAATAAGACAAGCATAAAATAAAACTGTTTCACTATGCAAGTTTAAATTACACAGAATTGATCAGACCAAAGATTGGAATTTTTTTGGTATTTCACCATAGATGATTATATAGAGCAGTAAGTAATTCTCAAACTTTTAAACAGCAAATGAGGCAAAAATTATACATAATTTAACATTAAAGAAAAAAAATTTGAGTTATTTGGACAATTGCTCATAAGATAAATGGTATGAAGATAGACTGATGAGATGGGAGTTTTCTTCCTCCATAATTAAAGCTCTGATCCTAACTAAATCTAACAAAAACTTCTTAGTAATCCAAGAAGTCTTAAGAAATATTTAATTACAGATAACACTCAGTACATAAAATATACTGGAAATTATAGAACACATTCATTGTATAAAATTATGTGTGGATGAAAAAATATTACCCATCATAAACACATTCAATTATATCTCTAAAAACCAGTGAATTTAGAAGCGCTATCTTAACTACTTCTCATATATTCTTAGAAAAAACTGTTTGCAAGAGAGTAGTAACTTTTTATTCTTTAGGAAAAAGGATTCTTAAGGAAGAATTAATGTACATGTTAGTACAATATACATTAGTAGACTCTTATGATTAAAAATTATTAAGTAATATATTGCACAATAAAAGTAATAGATTCCACTTTTCAACATGATATTATGGCACACTGCCACTTACTTGTTGGAAGTTATGACTTGTCAGGCCAAAAAGTTAAAAATAAACATTTCAAACCAATCAGAAATTGTCAATAAGGAGATCACTTCATGACTTAAATTACTCTGTTGGAAAGCTTCTTTATATAAGCACTGTTTAATTATATGACAAATCTTCTCTTTGTGACAAGGTGCATTTTAAAAAATTAACAAAAAAAAAAATTACTAAAAACAAATCTGAACTGTGTGGTGCCCCAGACACATACATATAAAAACATGTTTATGCAGACATGTATTTGTGCTACAACTTTACACTAATGATGCTATAGGTAGAATTTTAAAAAAAAATCCTACCTAAAACATAATTTCCTTTGACAATGATGAGTATTTTGCTTAAGGTGTTAAACCTGCAACAAAAAACCAAACACACCTCTTCACTGCCTCACCATGTAAGAATGGAGAGAGAAGGAGAGGAGAAATGTAGACCATGTGATTCTCCTTAGAAAATCAATAGCTATTTAGAAAGAGTACAATATTTTTCTTTAAAAGAAATAAGCACACTGAAGAACAATAGCTTAGATCCCTTTGCACACAAGCATGCTCTGTACTTAAAATAAAAAGCAGCCTTCAAAGCAAAGGCAGGCAGTTTGATTCAGTAATGTGTAGGGAAAAAAGAATGACAAGGAAACATAAAATTAAAATAAAAAATGTGTAACTGTTAACTCTCTTTCAAAGAGTTAAAATGTTTTTAAACATTAATATCATAAACTTGAAGAACCCACCAATATACGGTGTTTATAATAATTTCCACCATCAGTACTAACTACATTGCATGATATGTTTCAATGGAAGTAAGGTTAAAAAATCCACCCTTAAAAGACCAATTAATTAAGATAATTTAATCACTGAAAAAATAAAACAACCTTAAGAAACAGCCAAAGCTGTGACTGATAGAGACGTTATAACCAGCTGAGGTTTGGAACACCTTTGTAGCAGGGATTTTTCTTATGCATGGTAGGCTAATAAACAGTCTCTAACAGAAGTGAAAAAACCATACAGTGTAAAGACATGACATGCTTCCAAAATATGAAATCAACGGGAGAATTTTCATTCACTTCAAAACCATCAAATATACTGATTAGGCAATTTTTCCTTTGATGCACTTTTCATCTTCCCTAAAAGAAGATATTTATACTTGGGAATAAATGATTCAGCAGAATATTCATTCTTTGAAAGTGGCTCAAGTTCTCTGATGTTAGTGTAGGCATTTCTTACAAATTTGAAAACAGAAAAATGTACATATTCTTAAATTTTGAGCTTAATGTGAAGCATATTGCAATGTAGATATTTTGGTTTGTTAGAAGTTACCAGATGCCAACTAACCAGATGTGCAGCACTGTATGTAACTACAAATAAACTCATGTAAACACATATAAACACATCATTACATCACTTATAAGGAGTTGTATGTATGGCTTAAAAAAAAAAGAAAAAAAGAGAAAACTACTTAAAACTGGATAATGAATAAATATTAGAAAAACTTAATGACATATTCAATTCAAATTAGCAAACTGCCAACCTGAAAATGCTTTTAAAATGTTTAATTTTCCATATTTTAAAAAATAATTTACAATGATAAAATTGCATCATGGCTGAAGAGTACCAATGCTGAGAACAATCCTGTTTTAATTTTCAGCAGAAAGCAACTGCCACAGGGACTAACAGCTTTATTACAGTCATAACTAAAAAACTGATTAGCTCACCTAAGTTCAGCATTTAGAAAGTGAAAAAAACTTTGTCATTACTTGTAATAATTAACTGCATAATTAAACACTGATATGAATTCAGTATTTTAAAACTAAATTCAGATATCTAAAAGAGAACTTTCTAAGAACTCTTGCCTTTGCCAAAAATACATTTGTTATGTGTCCATTTATCCATTTGACTGGACAAATTAACTGCTAAAGCAGTAAAGTTACAGAAAGTCAATTTCAAGCCAGTTTTTCCATGTGATATTATGGCAAACATAAAAAGGTAGAGGCTTAAAATACTGGAATATTAATGCCCCTCAACCCCATATTCAGACACTTGAAAACTGGATTTGAGCCCAAACTTTTGTTCCTAGCAACCCCAACCCAAAATTTATATTACTATAATAGAAAAGTTGAAGTATTTGTAGGACTGGACTGATTTTTTGGTGATTACATGGATATAGCATTTATCTCCTACATATGCTCTATGCAGAACTTTTGTTTTATTCCAAGCCTAAAAACTCTCACTACTCACATGGAAATATTCTTACACCACAGTAAAGACAATTTTAATTAAAGAAATAAAGGTAGATATAAGTGTAGGTGTACATATACGTATATGCATACTTACATATATGTACACATACACTTTCATATATATATACATACATATATGTTTCTTTTTTAAAGTACATATGGTAAAAAAATACAGGTGGTTAAAATAATAATCTAGTTGGTAATTAAACACTGTTTCCAGAAGTTCAAAAACTGTACTAGACTTTTAGCTTTCAAGTTTGAAGAATTTAACTCAGTGCTTTTGCTCTAAGCATTTTTGAATAAAGTTGATATGACATCTGACAAAAGCAATCTCATACTTTTTCCCCTTTCTCAAATATAAACACAAACTTTTTGCCACAGAATTGGTACAAAATTACCAAATGTGTTAATAATCTAGTTTTTACAAAATCAGATATGCTGTTGAAATAATGAGAAAAAAAATTATTACATTAAATATTGAACTACACAATTATTATTTCAAACTTTTATCTTATCCCAGTCTGGACATTTTTGGAATATCACCCAGAACCATGTCATGATATACGAATAGTAATCGTGTGTCTAGCCAGAAAAAAAAAAAAATTATATTTGACATGGTCTATAGTTTTTTGCAAAATTTAAAAATACTGTAAATATAAGCCTGCAAAATTGCAGCAAAAGTAGTTGCATCTTCCATGGCAAAAATACCACAAAGAGAACAGTTTTTATCAATAGGTATTTAATCTAATATCAGGTTTCAGGACCAAGTCCACAGAATTAAATAGAGGTATATTGTCTGTTCATATGGTTCATCATTCTGAAGAGCCACACGCCTATCTGTGGATGTAAACTGTACTTCCCATATAATCAGAACAAATATGGGTCCAAGATAAACTTTACAGTGCCATATCAATGAGCATATCAGTGTTCAGTTAATTTGTCAGCAGATTGGAAATAGATGTGATTCATTTTGGAGATACATAGCAGGACTACTAATATTTGTAACTACTGTATTCAAAATTTTCACTGTACAAGACAGAAATACTAAGAGAATGGCTTATTTCAATGACAAAACCCCAGACTTACAAGAGCAAGGTAAATGTTTTGCAAGTTCCTCAAGTCAATGGAATCCAGTTGTGTACTTACACAACTAGAAGCAAAATGTGGCCCATTAGCTGTAAGTTAAATAGTTAATTTGATAACCATTTAATTACAAACTTCATTACACTTTATTTCTTTGTATATTCAATTAACTAGATGCCTCTTGTTCCTAGGACCTAAATGTGCCTTTTTGTCTGCCCCATTTCTGTTCTGTTCAGTGTTTTAAGAATAAACAATTATTCTAAAGCATAACAGTGCTTAGCACTTCTGGAGTATCATCATACTTCTAGATATTCGGAAATGTAGCTGAATAATGAACAGAAAAAAAAATACAATTGCAAAAACTTGTAATAGGATACTATTTATACATAAGTGGAAAAAAACACAAATATGTAAGACAGTATTGCTGGACTGTAAGACCTGTGTGCTCTCTTTTCAGAAAAACACATTGCAAAGCTTCTTAGAAGGGATGGGAAAAAACAAATAGCGTGGCTGCCCCATTCAGAGTGCTGCTATCCTGCCCACTTCTCTCACAGAAACATCTCACTCGTCTACTCCTCCATCCTCTTGTCACTCCTTAGCTTGAGGTCCTACATTTTCCAGAGTAAGTGGATGCTGCAGAATAGAGGTACAAGTTCCCTACAATCAAATAATCAATAGAAATGTGACGACTGTTTGAAGGCTGACAGCTATGGAATTGTGTCTGCCGTTCACTCTCTCGTCTCCCCCCATTTTTCTTGTTTAATGCCAGTAGTGCCAATAGCACTTTCAGTTCTGCATAAGACAGCAAAAGATTTCAGCCTCCTTCTCTGGTTTGGAGACGCTGTAATTCAGTATGCCAGTCTTTAACCTAATGAAAGGCTATTCAGGTTCCCTGGAGACACTGAGCAATATAAAGAACCTGCCCTCTAAAAATGAAGGAGTTCTTGTTTACCCTGTCCTTCAGGATGTAGTGCCTTAATGGACACAGCCCCCTGAGAGGGAACCATATGCATTAAACAGACTCTTAAGTTTCTCTAAGAAACAACATGCTGGTCAGACATTTTAGCTCCAGCTAAACAGAGATCTAAACAACCTACAAAACCAGGATCTTGCCTTCATATTTTCTAACAACTGCAATTAGCTATTCCTGCCTTTCCAGATATATCTTCTACATTGTGTTTGCCATGGGTCATAAACTCACTTTTATGCTCTTTTACCATTTTTAAAAATTACTTTAATAACTAAATTATTATGTGATATGAGAAAAGGTACCACTGTTATATCTTTTTTCCTAAAAGGAATTCCCTTAAGAAATACCTATAAGCTTTACAAAAAAGTTAAAACAGAGGAAAACATGAAGAAATTAAATATTGCAGTATGCAGAAGCAACTGAACATGTTTTCACAACCTTAAATGACCATTAAAATATAGGATGATAAAGACATATGTATTAAAAATAAAGGTGTGAGAATGTGGGCTCTAGAATTACCAAAGTGGAAGCTGCATTTTTGTCAGACTTTTAACAGATGAGAGGACTGACATAACATCTGGTGTTTCAAACAGTGTGTAGGAATGCCTAGAAATTACAGGCTATGTCTTCTGGGATTAACCACTTGAAATTCAGCTCATTTTGTTAAAGATGAGAGTAAAATATGAAATTTGNAATGTCATGCACTTATGCACTTTTGAAATAAAATGTGACGCCACATGAATGATTCAGTAAGCTCAACATTACTTGTCAAAACACAAGAAAAAAAAAAGAGGAATATCACTTTAACAACCAACCTAAGTCTGATAACCAACCTAATATAATATTCAGAATTCTCAAAATAGGGTGGGTTTCTCTTCAAACAAATTATTTTATCTCTTCTCCTCATTTTGAATCAGAGGCACATCTCCCTTTGCCAATTTCTATGCCCATCTACTTCTTCTTAAAATAATTATCCACAGATGATATGTCATTTTAGCCACTGAGTGGGAACTCCTACTTCCATTGAAGTCCTCATTCACAAATAGCCCTTTCAGATATGTTTCAGGATGATTACTGACTAAAGGATATTATTTTTCATTCTGTATTCTTTTTCAAGGATTTCTCTTCAGGAATGCACTTTCTGTAGGTAATTGATGTCATTTAATCTTTTTCTTCAGTAATGCAAGAAATAACATGGTTTTTCTACCGAAGGTGAGTTGTCAAAAAGATTTAAATTAATTGTTCTGGTTGTAGTGTAGACCATTAGAAAAACCCTTCATTAGCAGTTATTTAATGCATGTAGAACACCTGGAAGCAGCAGTACTACCGACCTCAGAAATGGCAGCATCAGAATGCAAACATAAACAGAATGTCAAGGGAATTCTTTCAGCTATTTCTTACAAATCCAAGCAATTCCTGCTCATTTACTCATTTGCAGATGCTGCCTCTTTGTGGCAGAATGCCATGCAAAATGTACCTTTCACACTAAGGACCTCACCCTGTTTGTACTGACACCTATGCAAACTCATAAATGTGAGTTTAGAATCACACAGGAAAGATATATATACACATGAACAGACACAAAATTTGCAGGAGCTTCTCCTTCAATCCTTTCCGAGCTAGCCTTTCTCTGGCAAAGTCAGTGAGGCTGAAAATTTTCCTACTTATACCCATTTAACAACAGCATGCCTCTACTGAGCTTAAATGGCAGAAGAACCAGGCCACTGGTTTCAGCAATAGTTATAAAGGCAGCAATTCAAAGTTAGGGCTCCAAAACTGCACCTCAGGCAGCCACACACACATCTCTCACTGGCATCAATGGGGAGTCTGCAGTGATGGAGAGCGGTGAACAGAATAGCCATTTGTTATGTCTCTTGTGACAAAAGAACACTCCTCAACTCTGCATTTCAAACTGAAATAACACTCCACTTACTAAACTGTCCAAGCTAAATACAGTCATGCTTGTTTTTTTGATTTTTTTTTTGCTTTTGCTCAGTGTGGGTGGCATAGAGGGAAGAACACATGCCAAGAAAACATTTTTCTTGAATTCCAACAGACCAGTTATACAGCTTTGTTTTTGTAGAAAGTGACAGATTGTACATGGGTAGGAAAAGCAGAATAGAACAGAGCCCTTTTGCAATACAAGATGTACTAGTGAGCAACTCTGGAAACAATATTAAATATAATAACCCAATGAGGAAAGAAAACACATATGAAATATCACTTACCCTGTTCCATATATTAAAGAACACCTCAGTAAGGAAACAAAATGTAAATATAAAACTATCTTATTCAATTTGTTGTTGGAACATATATCCCTGTGTTGCTTTCTGACCCATGTTATATATGCTGGTAATTACCACACGTCATGTTTCGAAATCAGAAAACACATTATGTTTTGCCTAGAACCATTAGATCTTTTTGATGAGCCTTAATTGCCAGTAAAGAGAATCCAATGTACAAACAGATTATTTTGGCCAGAAATTTTAAAGTTCAGATACTCATTACTTCAGGATCTTACATTTGAAATATTTACCAAGTGTTTATTCAGAAACTATTAAAAAATCACATGTGCTGGGATACATATGAGACATCAGTTGTCCCATTTTACAGTGATGCTGTGTTTATGAATATCCTTGCCATTGCCTGCTGCCCAAAGGGGTAAGGACATTTTATAGAGATGTGTACAGTCCATCATTTGGTCTTTCAGGATGCCAGTAAACATGTGGATCTGTACAAGTGCAATTGTACTCGACTAAACAATCATAAACTGGCTACAACAGTTGCAAAATCATTATATTTTGGTTAACTAATACAAAATTTAAAAAAAAAGGAAATAAATGAAACTGACAAATTAAAAATGAAACTTTTTTAACTGATAAAATGAATGCCTTCTACATGTCCCTCACTAGTTTGCCCAACCAGACTCTTGAGCAGGAGGTTGCTAAAAGATACATTTTTTTCAATAGAGAAACATGATTTTTTTTTTTTGCTGTTGTGATCAGATTTTATGTCTCAGATTGTCTGTTAAGATTTGGCCATAACTGGCATTATCTATAGAGATTTAAAAGGTCCCTCTGATACTATAACAGATTTGGGAAAAAAGCTCTCACTGTAGTGCAATACTTTAAAGCAATCCACAAACTTTGGACCCATCCTGAAAAAAAAAAAAAGAAACACTCAAAACATTCCAGTATTTTTACTTGTAAGAACAATTCTGCATCCTCTGTCCTAATTTTTTGGGCTTTTGACTAACTTTGCTCAATGTGTGAGTCTCCAGAACTACACACATTGATAAAGTTGTTCATGTGCTTAAGTGCCTACAGGATGAAGGCCTAAGCTGGGACTTCTTTCACAAATAGAGATTCTCAAGTGAGATAAAAATTTGCAAGATTAGGCCCTAAAATAGTGAAGGAAAGAGAAATGCTAATGTGCATATAAAAATAGGTGCTACAATAAAATATTTTTTTATATTTCATCAATAAGTTATTTTTCACTAACCAGTTATGGATCATATATCTCTGCACTCTTTAATGATTTGTCCACATCTACAGTGATCCCTTTAAAGATCATAATATATATTTTTTTTTTAATTCAAAAGTCCAGAAAGTATACAAACACATCCTTAAAAAAAGGAAACCTTGTATTAAAGTCGGGGTGTGCTAATCTCTCCATAAAAGCCATTTAGACTCACCCATGGCTAAAAGGGGAAAATGTGCGCCGTACTCTTGAACCAGAGAGAAAACTAAAATGAAGAACATCTGTTTAAAAAAAAAAGTAAAAAGAGAAAAAAAAAAAAAAAAGAAAAAAATAGCACGACCTGAATGTGACCTGACAAGAAAACATGAAACGTCCTGCCACCTTCCCCAAACACACATGGACACCCCCACAACGCCAGTGTTGTGCCCATTTTACACAATAGGTGGTTTCCGACTTCCAAATGCAGTAACAGAAGAAAAAAAAAAAAAAACCCAACAAAAAACCAAACCAAACTGAACAGCACACCCTTTCAGAATCATTCCCCGAAGCTGAAAAGTCCTGTGCCAAGGCACTTCACCCTACAATAAAATGAATTAAAGGGGGAAAAAGAGGAGGGGAGCGAGGTGTGTGTGTGTAGGGAGGTCAGCATTTACGTTTCTTTGTTTTGCGTGTGGTTGTTAAATACAAATACTCTAGAGAAGGAGCTGCTGAGACGGGCGAGGGGACGGGGGGCAGGGGGGCTGTTTCTCAGAACTGGCTGAATGTGGTCTGTTTTTCCAGCACTTCGAGGTAGTCCGGCTCTGCGTTTAGTTTTGCTTTTAGCTCCAGGTACTCGTTCCTGTTGGGCTCTACATAGACAGTACTCGGGGGGCTGTAGAGCACCGTCTCCCGGAGCCTGGCGTCCCCCGGCCCCGGGTGCAAGTACTGGTGGGCACGCCTAAGGTCATAGTTGGGGGAGTACGTGTAGGCGGCGGGGAGCTTGGGGTACTCGGGGACGGTGGAGCCGGGAGTACCCAGCGTGGAGGGGGAGTGTTTGTCGGGCTCCAAAATGCCCCTGTAAAACCGATCGGCGTCTTGCACCGGCGAGAGCAGCTCCTCCCGCGGCTCGATGGTGCTCACGCTGTACGCGGGGCTGCGCGCCGGCGCATCCTCCCCGCCGGGCGCCGGCGGCGGCGGGGGCGGCGGCGCGCCCCCCCCGGGCGGCAGGGGGTGGCTGCTGTAGGTGACCTTGAGCTCGTGAAGGTCTTTGTAATCCTCGCCCGAGTTGCCTTCCCGGGAGCGGTAGATGGGGTTTTTGCACATGTGGCCCAGGGGGTGCGGGATGTACTCGTAGACGTGGCCGGCGGGGGTCTTCACCTTGGGCAACGCCGCGCCCCCACCGCCGCCGCTGCCGCCGCCGCGGTGGGGCGGGTGCTGCTGGAGGTGGGGGTGGTGGTGGTGGCCGCCGCCGCTGTAGACGCTGTACTGCATGTTGAAGGAGCTCACGTCGGAGTTGTTGGCGCTGGCGTGGTCGCCCTGGCCCTTCTTGCGCCGCTTCATCACCAGGACGAAGAGCCCTGCGGCCACGAAGACGGACATGATGAAGACGAGCAGCAGGCTGAGGATCAGCACCGAGAGCGGCACCGAGGAGCTGCCGCCGCCGCCGCCGCCCGCGGTCGCGGAGCCGCCCGCCGCCGCTGCCGTGCCATTGAGGCGCACGGTGGAGGAGGAGGGGGTGGTCCTGGCAGGCAGCTGGCCCGGGGACGGCGTGGGCGTGGAGACGACGATGTCCGAGTAGTCGGGGCACAGCAGCTCCGCCCGGACGGCCCGCATGTCGCTCTGGGCAAACTTCTTAGGGGACTCGCAGATAACCTGGTCCACCAGGACACCGGTGTTGAGCTGTTCCAGCCACAGCTTCATGCCCACCACGTCGCAGGTGCAGTCCCAGGGGTTCTCGTGCAGGTCGATCTGCAGCAGGGATTTCAGCTGGTCCAGCACCCCGCTCACCGGCAGGTAGGAGAAGTGGTTGCTCCGCAGGCTCAGCCTGTAGAGAGACAGACCAGAAAAAATGTTCCCTGGCAAAGACCTCAGCAGATTGTTGTTCAAAAACAGGAGCTGAAGGTTGGGGACAGATTCAAAGGTGCCTGCCTCTATCTCCCGGATGACATTGTACTGCAGGAAGAGGTACTGCAGGCTTTGCAGCCCATAGAACAGCTCTGGGCTCAGCCGCTCGATCCGGTTCCCGTTCAGGTATAGCCTTCGCAAATTAGTTAAATCCCCAAAAGCCCGGTCCTGAATGACCGAGATCCGGTTATTGCCCAGATGCAGCAAATCCAGCCCGGTGGCATCCACAAAGTCTGCCCTGCGTACCAGCGCAATGTAGTTTTCCGTCAAATACATCTTCTTAGGATTATAGGGTTTGGGCTGCAGTTCAGAAATGCTCTCAATCTTCCTCTCCTGACAATTGACATTGAGGCCCAGGTCAGAAATCTGCAAGTTGCAAGTGCAGGCAGTGGGGCACTCCAAAGGCACCGGGGATTTGGTCTGGTAGGCAATGCTGGGGCCGTAGTTGCTGTATCCCAGGTCTTTTGAGGGCAGGCGGGAGGTGGGGCGCACCCTTGTCTTGTTGGGTTGGCGGGTCCCTTTGGGGGGCTTCAGGGGAGATTTGTAAACAGCTGAAGAAGAAGTGGCCACAGAGTTGACTGAGGCCGGGGTAGTGTGGAAATACCCTGTAGTGCTCAATGGTGTCTGAGGTCTCATTTCATAATCAGAGATGAGCCTCCTGGGGCAAAGCTCCTGCTTAGAGACTTCATCCAAGTCTCGACCATGTAAGCGGAAAGGGGTCTCGCAAACCACATCTCCCACCAGAGCAGAGTATGAGATGCTGTCCAGCCAATCCTTTAGAGCAATCAACTCACAAGAGCAATTCCAGGGGTTTTCTTCCAGCTGCAGCTCCACCACTTTATCCATGTGCTGCAGGAGGCCCACATAGGGCAACAGCTTCAGCCGGTTACCCCTCAGGTCCAGGTGAGTTAAGGGCACAAAACGGAAAAGGTTGTTGGGCAAACTGGAGAGGAGGTTATCATTGAGAATCAGAACCTGCAACAAATGCAGTTTGCTGAAGGCATTGGGTTCAATGACACTAATATAATTATAATCGACCTGTAGGTATTCCAAACTCTCTAGCCCAAGGAAAGTGTCATCCCGTAAAAGTTCCAACTTGTTATTGTTCAAGTGCAGCCTCCTTAAACCTCTCAGACCATGAAAGGCCCCGGTTTCGATGTCTTGGATGTCATTGCTCCCCAGATGCAAAATCGAAGCCCCCGTGTAATTGACAAACTGGTTTGGGTACAGCCTGTTCAAAAGGTTCCCAGACAACAAGAGGTGGTAAACAGGGAACCTTGGTGGACTAATCTCAAAAAGGCTGATGATCCCTCTGTTTTCACAGCTCACTGTTAAGATGCTGTCCTTTTCCTCACAAGGACATGCATTATCACAGATTTCCCCATAATACTCGATGCTTTCTGCCCAGGAAAGGACTAGTGATGTTAAAGCAAATGCGATCGTCTGCAGCATCCAGATATGCATTTTCTTGTTGAGGTCCTGTTCCAAAGTTACTGTAGAGCAGCAAGCATACATTTTATTTCCTGTAAGGATAAGGAGAAAAAAAAAAGTAGCATAACAGGATAGCCCCATAACATTTGAAATGGAAACAAAGTTTATATATGTCTTCAGTAGGGTAGAGAATGGACTGTTCACCAACCAAAAAAAAACCCCTCCTGTCACTTCTAATTCCCACACTTTCAGAAACTCGATGACATGCCTTGATTAAAGGGTTGATAGGCGACCCTTGTGAGTCAAATGCCTGTGGTGTCTAAAAAGGCGAGGTCACAGTAGGAATTTTTCTGGTTCTGTTAGTGTGGGGTGAATTTCAATGCTGCTTTGGATTTCCCCTTCACAACCAGCCCCATAAATATACATAAAATGGCTGTCAGTTCAGTTTCACGTTTCTAATTTAAGAGAAAAGAAACACCATTTTACGAGGTTTCCCACCTCCCCTATTACCCAGCTCCCTCTTCCCTTCAGAACCTCCCTGCTGAACCAGTGCACCAAGGTCTTCTCCTCCTTTTACCTTGATTTTTAACCGGTGATGGAAACACCATGGTAGGAATCCAAAGAAAAATGCTCAGTGCTGAAAATGGCATCTTAATTCAACAGAGGGAATACTGACACATTCTCCACATCACACATTTCTTAAAACTCTTTTATGTTGGTGGTTTTTTCCCTAGCTATACATTTTCAAAGCACACACCCACCCACACAGACATGCACACACGCGCAACACACACACACATGCACACACGCGCGCACCCCCAGATGACTTTTGTGCAGGAATTCTTCTGTAATGAGATGAAATACATTAACCTCCTACTTCAGTGCACTTAACAGCTCTCTTCAATTACGGAAACTGTGTATCTTTACAAAAGCAAATGATATTAAATGATATTTGATCCCCTCCCAAGTTACACACAATGTAACAGAGCTCATTTCAAGCAGAAGTCTCCTGTTCTCTCTCTCACACACACACACACATACTCTCAAAAGAAATGTTTTAACCACTCACCCAAAATTTGTGAAAAATGTAAAACATGCAGGTCATCTTCGGAGTCTCATCCATATCTGACATAGCGCTTATTCCCAATGTTCTGCAAAACTAGCCTGGTAGAAGTGGAGAGATCTAAATAGGTCTCATGAAAATATCTCATTGCCAAGACTCCAAACATCAGAGTTACTGATTATAAGCAGTGATGGCTGTCAGAGCTCTTCATCCTTTAGGGGAGAAGACACCCAGGCTGATTAAAAGCCAAGGAGGGTAGAAGGGAAACCCTACCACTGACCTACGTCAGTAATTTAATGTCCGAATTCCACCTAGCTGGAAACAAATCCATTCCTTTTTTGCTGTCTTTCTGACTCCTCGTGGCTTTCTCCTACTAGTCTAAAAGCAATATGAATAGGGAAAATAAATGCATTTTGTGTCTCGGTAGGGGAAGACTAATAAATCATCAGGTTTAAATGCTGGGATCTTGGACCAGGTTTGCATTTTCTATCATCCACCTCAGAGCTCCAATCCTCATGACACAACTCTGGTTTGGAGGAATGCATCCTAAAAAACGAGAAGTCTCAGTACTGCAAGACATCTCCTGTGGCATCAGGTTCAAGGCTGCAAAACTAGCACTTGCAGCAAAGGCAATCATGCAGCAAGAAATCGGAAGTCTCCGTGAATCTCTCTAATTCTGACCAGACGTCGTCAACTGGATTGGAATTACTCAAAGCAGAAAGGCTTCACTGCATAAAGGCAGCAGAAATCTTACTCAAAGGCATGTATCTAGCATATTTTTTCTCAGCTCGATCAGATCCATTCATCCATTAACCAACAGTTCTTCGGAGAAGAAAAAAAAAAAAAGCACAATGACAACCTATTGAAAACCTGCCCGGTCAGTGTTAAACTCCCAGGCATTTTACAACTTTAATTCAATTATGGTTAGCAAAGGAGGCAAATACAATTTTCCCTCTCTCTCCCTTTCCCCTTTCTCTGACAAAAAAAAAGGCGGGGGATGGGAGGTAAAGAAAATAAAGTTGTAGCTGGCTATATGCAAGGTTGCAATCCCGCCCTGGAAACCCCTCTG